>VDFB02270651.1:600934339-601131622 GCA_007258455.2 Sequoia sempervirens | reverse complement strand
AAACTCAAAATTTAGTAGAAAATAACAATCAAAACGTAAGAAATTTTATTGAGTTTCTTCTCTAAAGCCTTCGACAAGCTCTTCCAATTATTTCACCACATATTTATACCTCAAATGACACCTACCAACACCTAAAACTGCGTGTACAACCACTTGACCCTTGGCATTCGATAATTTTACATTTTTTGCATTTTTACAAAATTGTGTTCACAACATTTTATCAAATTTGCAACATTTCTCCTAATAACCACATAATGAATCAAAACCACAAAAAAAATTATAAAAGGGCCTCACATGGCCTTATTCAACATTATTATGACTCTATCTACCTATCTAGACTCTTTTCATTAAATTGAACAACAAGGTGCTCTACACCAAGATTGCAGCTCTCTCCGAAGAGCATTAAGGTCCTCTTCTTTTAACCGTGACAGCTTGTTCTTGTGTTTTAATTCCTTTTCTAAGTGGTTAATTACTGTATTTCAAAATGGACATTTGAAGGTGAAGAACATCAAACATATGCAATGCAATATCACAGGTACACTTAATAAGGTATGAGCAAGCAAGAACTTTTCAGTAGATAGAGGTCATGAACATTGAATCAATAGTAGGACAGTCACCACAACATTTAACTTAACCTATGGTGAACATTCTCTTTTCCATTATCAATTTTATTCCCAATTTCATCCATGAAGAACTTCGTCAACTTGTAGATCCTGTTGTTAGCCATAACTTTGATCCATGATTTCCATTTCTTTCATCAATGAATTCCATATCTTTGATCTATGAAGAACTTCGTCAACCTGTGCATCCATGACTTCTATATCTTTGATTGGCTATTTCAAGCTTGACGACCTTCATCAAGAACAAGGAGGCCTGGGCTGTGTAAAAGTAGGTTTCCCATATGCTTAGGCTCTTCATGTAGGCTCATATTTGTGTCACAAGTTAGGCATAGAAAAATATTGTAGACAATAACAAGCACACTTTTTCTTCTATGCCACTCACAAAGCATCACCAAATACCTTAATTTTTTTTCAATTTTTTTCCCTGATGATTACACTCTCAGTCAGCTTTATATCTTAAATATATTCATTAAGTTGAATGAATTTATCAATAGTAGTCAAGGAGAGCAAATCGAATACTCCCTTTCAACTTCTTTTCTCAGTATTTTACAATAATCAAAGGCCTACTTATAAGATTTTTGTAAGGGCTTAAGCAAGCCTTTGATTATTGCTCCAAAAAACATGCTTTTCCCTTGGATAAGAGATTTCAAGAAGTGGAGTATTGACATTCCAATTTACATGCTAAACAGATCAATGAACTTTGCGAATGAAATTCATTCAACTGTGAATATGAAGAGATTATAAAACTGGCTAAGAGCAACCAGATCATGGGAAAAAAATTGAAAAATTTGAGGCGTTTGGTGATGCTTTGTGAGTGGCATAGAAGAAAAAGTGTGCTTGTCATTGGCTACAATCTTTTTTTATACCTAACTTGTGAGACAAATCTGAGCCTTCATGAAGAGGCTAAGCATATTGGAAACCTGCTTTTATAGAGCCCTAGCCTGCTCTCTCTTCATCAAGGTCATCAAACTTGAAATAGCCAATCAAAGAAATGGAATTCATGCAAAAAAGGTTAATTGAAAACTGCACATTATAGTGTGAAGAACTCTTTTCCACAATAACTTCAAAAAGCTTTTTCACCACATGTTATCTGGTAAGGCCCAATTTTGTGAATTGTTGCTTGGGTAATAAAAAACTGAAAGCTATCCTCGACACCTACTCAACAATTGGATCTACACGTTGAGGAAATTCTTCATAGATGAAATTGGGAATAAAATTGATAATGGAAAAGAGAGTGTTGAGCATAGGTTTACTTAAATGTTGTGGTGACTATCCTACTATTGGTTCAACGTTCATGACCTTTATCTACTGAAAATTTCTTGCTCATTCATACCTTGTTCATTGTACTTGTCATATTGCATTGCATATGTCTAATGTTATTCACCTTGAAATTTCCATACTAAAATACAGTAATAAACAATAATAAAGTAATTAGAGTAATACAAAATAGTTCCAATAAACACTAATCAAGAGTAATACAAAATACTTTACAACACCCTGTGTTTTACAATTGTGAGTGGGTTGTTGTTTTTACAACACTGTGTGTTTTACAATCTGTATTTTTACAAAACAGTAGTCAAGAATTAAACAGTAATAAATAGTAATAAAGAGTGATAAAAAATACAGTAATAAACACTAATAAACAACAATACAAAATCTCATTCATTCAACTGTAGTGTTTCAAAAGAGTAATACAAAATCAAATTCAAAGTTTTAGTTTCCATTTTTCATTTAACAAGTCTTTCGACATCCTAATCAAATTCACTCTTTACATTTTCTGTCTTTACTTTAATGCCCTCATTGGAATGATAGGGGCATCCTACGCCAAGCCATTGAATAATCCTTTCATCATTTGATGGAACTAGTGTGGGGTGGTCAAGCAGTGCGCGTAGGGCAAGATACATCTCTCGTATGTCCTCTTCTATGTGTGGCTCAAGAACATGACCATGCAATCTCATTGCTTGGTCGAAAAAATGATCACCCTAATTTTGTATGGCGTTGCTAAATGTTTGTTGTAGACACCTCATATCTGAGGATGATTGAGGCAATGAATGTGGGAAGATGCCACCAATGGGGTAGACACCCTAATCAACATCATATCTTTCCAATGCTTCCTCAAGCTAAAAGTGATTGACCACATGTCTCAAAACATACTTTGCACACAAAATATAAACTTGAATACGGTTTGTCAGCAGGTCCATGTAGTTTGACAGGAAATTGCATGCCACATTAGCCTTAGAATATGGGAGTACAGGTTCGGTGGGCTCAGGAAATCTGTTGATCTTGTGAATGGAATCCTCCACTATACGACAAATGAATTTGAAGGCATGATGCAGCCTCTCCATATTGAAGGGAATACCATTTTATTTGTCATTGTCACAGGGAAGCTGTCCAATGTGAATTCTTGAGTTCAACATTTTTGGTTGTGTTGTCAAAAAATAAGGGAAAAAAGTTACTAACAAATAGTGCTGCAAGCATTTAGAAAAAAATTGATATTTACTTCCAACTACTAATTCATCGACTACTTCACAATAGAAATAAACATAGAAAAACATTTATGAAAAGAAAAGCTCTTAGTTAGATGAATACTATTTGTAAAACTACATATTGGAAAACACAGGGTGTTACAAAAAACTGCAACCCACTAACTCTTGAAATGTATTCCTTTCTGGACTATAATATACTTTTGAAACTCATCCATAAACATGAAAAATTCATTACCACATGTTTTTCCCTTTATCATTTGAAAGTATTCAATACATTCAAAACTCTATCCCTTAGCAGGTTGGAAAACATAGTGTGGGATGTCAAAATGCACTGAATATATGCAAGTTGGAAAACACAGTGTGGGATATCAATACATGCTTTTATGAATCTCCCACTTGAAATAGGACATGTACATACATGAGTAATGAGAGTAACGATTATCCCTTTCAATAAATCCAAGCCCATACCATTTTCTCCTATGGCATTTGTATTTCCTACCGCATGGGTTTGTAGCAATTTAGATGCTACAAAGGGGACATTTTTTAGCGAAGTGCTCTTCCTATTGGCCGAAGTGAATGGCGAGGAGGTGAATGGTATGTGCTTGGATTTTGTTTAAAGGGATAATCATTACTCATGTATGTACATGTCCTATTTCAAGCGGGAGATTCATAAAAGTATGTACTAACATCCCACACTGTGTTTTTCAACATACAAATATTCAGTGCATTTTGATTTACGATCATATCACAATTTTGAAACCCACATTTTAGTCCATTGAAGAGTTGTAATAAATTTTTTAGATGAGTTTCATGAAATTCTCAATGTCTAAAAAACACAAGAGTTTCATTGCAACCATATTGTCTACGTATAATGGCAAGTTGGAAAACACTGCATGATATACAATGTACAACCCACTATGTTTTCAATAGGGTTAAAATGTATAAAGCCTGTTATTGCCTTCGAACTCTACATACAATGCTGGGTATAGATTCAAAGCCGAGTTCTTTTCATTTTGTTTAGGTAAAGTTTTTATTATCTCATATCTGTAACTTAATCCATGTTGGAATTGTGGTTAGTTATTGTCAAGCTCCGTTCATATTATTACAATTGTTGGTTTACATTGTGTCAAGTGTTACTTGTTCCTATCATGGTTCAACTTTCTTTATCATTTGGCAACACAAGTTATACTTTCAAATATCTTTATGATATACTGTTATGTCAGGACAACAGGCATTTTTTCAAGGAAGCATTGATTAAAATTTGTTAAAAACATTTCAGTTTTGTAACTGTTACCTCTTAAGGAACATTTAGAGAAGAAAGTTACTTTTTAGTTTGAAAAGATAATCTAATTCAGTAATCCATAGCATTATATATATATCCTTCCATGTATTCTTTTGAAAAGATGGTGAGCAGAAAATAAGTATTATTCTCAGTTTAGAAATGGCATTTCATTGATTCATATTTGAAAGTTATTTGGATAGCACATGCAGTGCTTTTTGAAAATAATCAATTATGTTGTACTTAAACTTCTACATCTGAATCTTGAGTGATGGGAGGTCAGAAGATGTTGTAAGAGAAACATAAGTGATACTCTCTGTATCATTAAAACACTGATTGAAAATGTTGATATATAGCCAATGAAGCATTGTAAACAACAAGTTCTGAGATTAAGCTAGTGAGGCAATTTTTGAGTGGTTTTTCTACCTCGAGAGGGTTTTCCACTCAAGACAAATATAGTGTTATAGGCTCATTTATTTTTTATGGTTGTCAAGGTTTTTGAATTTCTTTAATATTACTTATATCAGTCTAGTGATTGCATTCAATTCATGAATATGTTAATCATTGAAATATAAAGAGCATAAGTTGTTCAAATTAATTAAAGGAAAATTTTTATCTAAGACACTGACTAAAATACTACTTTCATATTAATGAAGTTTGTTAATTTGGTTTTAAATGAATTTTCTCCTGTTATCATATTTGTTTCGTTATTTTTGTCTAATTTATTAATTTTACTGATATTTTAATGAGTATGTGTTACAATGACAACCCATATTGTAGCAATTGCAATATTGATTGTCATGGCATTTCATCACCATGAGGCCAGATTTCTTTGAGGCATTTTATGAAACATTTCACTATGCTACCACAATTTTCATTCATGTCTAAGAAAGAAATCTAGCAAACAGTTCACTGCCTTGCTTCTATGGCTAAAAGCCTAAAACAGGTTCTTTTGAACAAGCTACACATGCTTGCAAAAAATATATCAAAGCATAATAGTAAATATGGATTCCGATGGCTTCAAACACCATGGCTAAATAGTAAATATCCATTGTTGAAAAAAATATATCCAAACATAATTGAAAATATGGATTGACATTGCATTCCACCACCATCATCTTTGAATGCCATGATAAGCCATAGACAAACAATAAAAATAGTTCATTGCCTACTCTATGCCTTGTCATGGAATTCCAATCACCATGGTGTTGTAATGCCATGACAATCCATATTTACTATTATGCTTTCATACTAAACACCAGATGTTTTCCAACAACCATATACATGCACAATAGGATTCCAAGTTGGAAAACACAATGGGAACCCATAGATAAGAAATCATACACATAAAAAATGCATTTCCTTGTCTATGGCTTGTAATGGAATTCCAATTACCATGGTGTTGCAATGCCATAACAATCCATATTTACTATCATGCTTTGATAGTAAACACCCGATGTTTTCCAACTAGCATATACATGCACAATATGATTGGAAGTTGGAAAAAATAGTGTGAGGTGAGTTTATGTCTGCCAAAACATAGTGGCAACCCATAGATAAGCAATCATACGCAAAAATAGTTCATTGCCTTGTCTACGTAAATTGACCTTTATATAGTATTGTCCACCTTATCTTGAAGAGTATGCAATCAGCCAATTAATTTGACTAAGATCTCTTCATGGCATCTATCATTGTCCTAATGCAATGTAGATCCATCATAAATTGAAAAATTCATAGTGTACAAAGTAGAAAATTTGACCTCCTAGGACCTGAAATAATACCCTTATGATACTAGTCACAAAAAAAAATCCATTAACTTTGTGCTAGGCCTTAGGTTGGAGATGTCATACACTAAGCCTCCATGATTCTTGTTCAGAACTGCAAGTCGGCTTAGACTGAACCTGCTTGGATAATTGTTCGTTGTATTGAGGGATGTTTGAACAAATCCGATTATCAATGCTTCAAGGACATACATCATACTATGAACCACGTGGTTGATCAATTGGATATCAAAGACAATATGAGAACCTATGCAGCTGAACGCTTCAATTGGTTACTGTTCAATTGGGACTGTTTCAGTTTACAGTTTTCTCTTGCTTCAGTCCCATTTGGTATGTGATAAATTTATTATTCTTTCTATTTTCATTTTTCCCTTCCTTGGAGGGCTAATATGTATCTTAATTAGATGGTTGCTATCTAGCTATAGTAGTTATGGCTATTATTTGAGAATAGCCATGGTTCTCTGTATTTTTCTCAACAACTTTAATTCAATAAAAAAAGAAAAAACTATGCTATGCACTTGTTCAAATAGAAAAATTTCGCCAACGAAAATTATGTAACTTTAGAATCAAACATACAAAATTAAAAAATGCAGTAATATGTATTACACAAATTCTACAACATAAATCCATTAAGTTAGTACTGCAGTAGCCCAAACCTGATATCAAGATGACCTTCCATCACACAATTTTGTAACAATTTATGTCCTCAATCATAACCACAATTATACTCTACATTGCTCTTGTACCATCCATATCACAAGAAACTCATTTCTATGCCAAAAGATAAAAATAGGTTATCATATATGACAAAGACAAATGGAACTTATATTTTAGGGATTTTTTCTGTTAGGTTGTGGAAACCTACTTTTCTTGGCATGTAAAATAGGGCGATAATTGGGAATCAGTAGCATGTAGCAATATAAAATAGTCAATATTTATTCTTGTGTATACCCTCACATATGGACATATTGGATATGTGTATTAAGTTGAAGAGTAGAAATACATGTAGATTAACCTAGTTTGAGCTTAGCATGCCTTTAAAATCAAACTCCATATCGATACAACAAAGAAAGTATATTATAAGCTCTGATGTCAAACTTGCATATTTGTATTCCTAATTTACAAATTTCTTTTGGTAGTTCAAACATGAAATATGCAACAAATGGTGTGTTGTTTAGAAAAGAGAGGGAAGAAAATTCTTTAAATTAGTTTATAAATGCACCTGAGACTAGTTCCTACAATCATTTTGCATACATGGCACATAGAGGAAATAATAATATCAAGGAAAAGAAATGTAAACTAACCCCATAAAATGGCAGATTTATTTCAAAAGACTAATCATTTCATTCTAATGCAAGAAATGAATCGGAATACTGAAGAAAATCTTTGAATCTTACCTAGTAGGATATGGGTTGCTTCCCAATCCTCATCCCATAAAGTTCTAGAGTTATCACATAAATCTAATACTAATACTAATCTTGTCATTCTAATGCAAGAAATAAAACAAACAATGAAAATGATCTCTCAATCTTACCTGATCACTATGGGTTACCTTGCAGTCTGCAGCCCCCAAAAAAGAATAAAAATACAATAGAACAAAAAAATTCAAGTGCACAACAGAGAATACACTTCTAACAATGATTACGGTATGATGCATGGAAGCTTACATAGCAAAATGTGCAATGGATTCTCGTTGTTAGCTTTAATGAAACCATAGACCATAAAATATCTACAACACTCTAAAGTAAATGGTAAAATACATATAAGATAATGGATAGTGTGATTGCAAGTTGGAAAACATAGTGTGAGGTGAGTATATGTCCGCCAAAACATAATGGCATGCCCTATATAAGAAATCATACATAGAAATAGTTCACAAGCAATCTCATTCCAATCACCATGGTGTTTGAATGCCATGACACTCCAGATCTACTAATATGCTTTGATAGAAAACACATAATTTTTTCCAACAACCATTTACATGCATAGTGATTGGAAGTTGGAAAACATAGTGTGAGGTGAGTTTGTGTCTCCCAAAACACAATGGCATGTCATAGATAAGCAATCATACATACAAACCATTTCCTTGTCTATGGCTTGTCATGTCATCCCAATCACCATGGTGTTGCAATGCCATGACAATCCAAATCTACTATTATGCTTTCATAGTAAACACACGATGTTTCCCAACAACCATATACATGCATAGTGTGATTGCAAGTTGTAAAATGTAGTGTGAGCTGAGTATATGTCTGCCAAAACACAATGACAAGCCATACATAAGCAATCATACTTACAAACAGTTCATTTCCTTGTCTATGGCTTGTCACCACATTTATTTGAGGCAATTTTCAAACTGTTCACTACCTTGTCTCTGTTATTGCTTACTATTATGCTTACTAATATGCTTTCATAGACAAGGTAGTGAATTGTTTGAAAAAATGCCTCAAACAAATGTGGCCTCTTGGAATGCCATGACAAACAAATAAAAATTTCAGTTGCAATTATCACTCCAATATGAATGAAATGGAAAACCCTTGTGGGTGTTTATAAAACACTGCCTTTCATTACATTCCTAAGGTCTAAATAACAAAATCTTGTAAAGACATTCATTTTTTTTTCTAAAATTCTAAGATGCAAAACACTGGGTTTTAAAAAACCCTAAACCCACTTCAAGTTTGAAAAAAATTTACAAACAAAAACCATCATTACATTTTAAACCCCTTTACAACTAACAACCCAAATCATTACAAACCCCTCAACTCACTTCTTGCAGTATCCCCTTGCTCTGTAACCTTTCACTTGCAACTCAATTCGTGTTTTAATAACAAAAGCTTTCAACAAAAACACAACTTTAAATCAACATTTCATTAAATTCCCACGGTTTTAACAACACATCAAACAATACAAAAATGCATAAAACAATACATAAAAACCTTCAACATAGCATACAGTCTGTTAGAAACACCTCACCTCAACTTTCTTGGTCCTCTCCCCTTCTTGCGGTGCGCCCTTGCTCTCCAACATTTTGATTTCAACCTGCAAAATAAGATACCTGTAGCACAACGGGTTTTCCAAGTGAACAGTACCCAACAATTTAAACCACAACACCACCCGTCCACACCGCCCTTCCTGTGCTAACAGTTACCTTCTCACACAAGGAAAAAAATGGCAGTGCATTATCGGTGATGGGACACCTCCTCACTTCCTGTGCCCTTTCCTTCCATTGTCATTTCTGTCATGTCTATCATTCGTCTGGTGGGCCCCGCACTATGTCATCTCTTCATGTTATGTATGGTACCATGTATGTCATTATGTATGTTTTCATGAATTTTTGTATGTACATAGGTGCTTTTTGTCTAGGAGTTACCCGACCCTCCCATGTATATCTATATATGAATATATATGTCTATCTATATATATGAATATATATGTCTATCTATATATATGAATATTTATGTATATCTATATATATGTATATTTTTATTATGCCGAAGGCGTTCCTTTGTTGAAGTTTACAAACTCTATTTTACCATGGACGGTACAGATTGTGAGAGAGATGCAGACTACGATGAAAGGAGTCTTAGTTGTTAACCAGATTTTGTCACTCTTTCATGTTGGTATTGACACATTCCCGACTTAGGGTTTTTAAAGAATATTTATTTTGAATGAACAAGTTATGATTTATTAAATATCTGCTTTGAAACATTTGTTTCCCTACACATTTTCACTTGCATCTTGAGGTAAGTTTTTTCCCTATTTTCATTTTCCTCGTTACGATTTATCGTTATCGTGTTTTGAGTAAAAAAAATTATTTGCCCATGTTTGCACAAGTTGTGAATTGTTACTCTGGGCTTCTACAAATTCTACAATTATCTTCAGATGCGTGGTATTCTACAATAGCTTTTTGGGTTTCTTTGTTTTGGCTCCTCCAAACTCTACAAATTGCTTCCTGCTTTTCCAAATTCTTCCTCACTGTATTGACCTTTCACTTGTCTTATTTGGCTCGTTGTAGCCTGAAAAGAAGGACGAGGGTTTTAGATTATGTTTATATGAAAATTTAGGCTTAAAAATTATGACATCCTTTTTGAACTCTTCCTCATTGTATTGACCTTTCACTTCTCCAATTTGTTGAAAGGGCTTTAGTAACTTTCAAGCAAATTTGTGAATTGTGTGACTATTTTTAGAGAGTCTGAGAGTCTAGCTCAGTTGGGAAGATGCCTCTTCTAGATAATTTGGGGTTGCATCACTTTAAGATAGTAATGGTTAAGAAACCCATGATTTGGGAGATTCTATCAATAGGTGCATTTGTAGTTCTTGGCTCTTTAGCTATATATAATGGTGCCAGTCATGTTCCTCCTAACTTTTGATCTGTTCCACAATAATGCATCACTTTAGCATAATTTAAATAATTTATGAGTTATCATGGTTTGACATGAACATTATAGGTTGGTATATGGGAATTTATCCTTTGATATATTGTTCATTCATGTATATGTCCACCTTCTTCCAAAATCCTCTATGTGCTTTATAAAAGATTAATTGATTTGCATTAGTGAAAACCAATTTGGGTGTAGAATCGTGTCGTCAAGCTTAGTGTATGAATTAGTTCCTTGCCTACTAATATTTTTGAAGCAAATGGTATCTAATATTTAGAGGAATAATAGGTAATACCCCCTGATCCTGACAAAGCTCAAAATAGGAGAGAGGAGCTCTCTCTTATGTGTTAGTCTTGTCCAACTCCAATTCTCGGTACTGTTTCAAACTTGTAGTCATTGTAAGGTCTGACATGTCCCCGGATTCATTGCATCCTTCAATACAATTGCAATCAGGTTAAGATCTAAAACAAATACAAAAATAAAATAAAAAATAACACCCACCTCATTTAGAATGGATTTACTACATATGAAGTTTTGGGTAACACACTTTAAAACATGTATGTGAAATGTGGTACCATGCAAGATGTAGAAAAAGTATTTGACAAGATATCAAAATGAGATGTTGGGTTTTGGACTATTATGGTTGGATCTTATGCACTATTGTTGGTGTAATTAATTATTTAATTACACTTTAGGATAAGTTTACTTAGGTAATTATTTATTTCCTAGGATAATTATTATTTAATTCTTATCTTATCTTATTGAGATGTCTTTTTGCTCAAGATAAGATTAGGGTTGTCTTTTCATGCTTTATTGCATCATTGCCTTTTTGAAGGATTTTGTATTATTTATAAAACAATTTTATTCAATAATCAATAATTCTGATTTTTGCTTGCACACATTGGCTTTGAGGGTTTACAGAACTTCTGTTGTTTTTTGTTCTGAATATCTTTGCATGTGATAGGTGATTGCTTGCAGGTGTTCTTGGGGACTGTGAAGTTGGTTTTTCAACTTCTACAACTACTGAAGATAAAGCTCCAAATGTATAGATCTAGACATTTCTTAATAATTCTAATGGATGTAGAAAATATTTGACCAGATGCTTTGTCTGCTTAACATCTTGTGTATTTTTTTTTAATTTTCACTTACTGTTAAGGATAGAAAAATAAGTGAATGACAAACTCAAAATGTACATTTAAAAGATATATAATCAATTGGACAAGACCATATGATAGAAAATTTTACATGAAGTGCCAACACTAAATCAAGTTGAAAGTCTAGGGACTCTTCATTGTAGACATTTACATGACCAAAACCTAAAGAGAATAGTTCAAATAAAGTTGGGAAAAGTATGCTCTTCACTTACTAAAACTATGGGTAGGTTGTAAGTATCTATGTTGAGTGTGATCAAAGTCTCCGTTAAGCCTCTGTCATGTAGTTATTTGTCTTTGAAAATCCAAATGTCAAACTCCAACATTGTGTTGAGAGTGGTGGCATAGCAAACATAAGAGTTGCAAGGGAATTTTCATTGGTTTTAGGAAAAGAAAATACTTTTTACACTGATAAATTGGTTTTGTGTGATGAACACAAGTATTCCCAGCAATATATGGTGGTAATATCTCATATAAAATGAAATTATCATAAACAAGTGCTACCATTAGTAAGATTGTAGAAAATATGAAAATATAAGACTGACAAAATATGAAAATTTAAGACTAAACATGTTTTGAACCCTCAAATTCTCAATATTCTTCTAAAAAATAAAAGAAGTCAATTTATGAGAGATCAGGCTACAATATTGTTGAGCCAATTAAATATGATGCCACATAGGAAATCCAAAGAGTTATTGCTAGACCAGAGAGGAAATACATTCTTCAAACCAAGCAAACAAACAAAATAGAAGCAAAATGTGGAAGAAAACTGAGTAGCTGGGAGCAATCCTAAGTTGGGTTGGCCAAAATCGAGCACACAACTATGAATTTAAGCATAACAATTATACCTTAGTCTTCACTTCCTTATCAATAAAGTTTTATGCAACTCTAGTCTGAGACCTTTTTTATGGAGTCAAATCCTAAATTTGCTAACATATATGTTATATTGCCTGAAACCTCCCCCAACCAATATAAATTAATTTAAAGTATATTTTGGCTTCAATTTGACTTGCCATCCAAAAATGTACGAAGAGGAATACTCGTAGGAGTAGACCTGCTCCAAGTTCATACAATCAAATCTGTTTGTGATTAAACTAACATGTAATCCTCTCTGTATGCCCCAAGTAAATAGTATTACAAATGTGAACCAAACCATCCCAAATTTGTGCCACTAAGGAAATCCAAAGAGTGGTCCCTAAACTAGAGATAGTAATTATTACAAAATGAACATAGGAACATGACATGGAAGAAAACTCGGTGTCGAAGAACAATTCTAAGCTAAGATGGCTAAACTAGGTGTACAACTATTTCTACAAGTATAATAGTTATATGTTAGTGACCACATCCTTCTCAAGGAAGATTTGAACCATCATAGCCTATCACCTTCTTTATTATAGAATCAAGTCCATATTTTCCAACATATCTGTCACTATTGTGTGACCCCTTGCAATTCACTCATAGCAGTAGAGGGTTGTAATATATGATATAGAATTGTAATATTTGATATAGAATGACGCTATTCTTAGCTAAAAAGGCCAATTTGGGCATACAAATTTGCCTCCAATTATAAAAATCATAACTGGGGTTGCAATTCACTCACAACAGTAGAGGTTTGTAATATCTGATATGGAAAATTTATTGTCTGATTAGAATCAACATCTGCATTCTTTCTAGCATGAATTTTAAGGCTTCACCATAAAGCTTAAATTGAAATGAGTGAAACAGATGAGAAACTTTCCAAGGTAGCAGAAGCACAATTTACAAAGTTAAACTAAAAAACTATAGACATTGTTAGCATTGTAAGAAGTCTATATTTGGGTCCCTAATGATTCTATAAGTAGCAGGCAAAATAGACAACACAATTGATTGTTAGTAGCCAGCCTGGATGGGAGACCACTTTTGACAATTTCTTTGTTGATTTTTAAGTCTTTTATTATCATATTTCTTGTGCTATGCAATGGAATTCCTATAGCAATCAAATATATATATTATTTTTGTGTCTTCTTCCCGTTTTCTTGAGCATAACAACCAATTTCACATTGTAAAATATAGTAGGATAGAAGTCAATTGTGGTCTGTTATTTTTTTTCTTTTCTTTTGTTCTTCTAATTGGTTTAGAATATGAGTGTTGCAAGACAATTCCAACTTTATAGATTGTTGTTAACTAGGATAGTCATGAAAAAAACTACTTTTTATTAGACATCTGAGTAGAGAAAAAGTATTTTTACAAAAAAATCTTACTATTTTTTAAAAATGGGCCTCACTTTCCCTCAAAGCCGCCTTTTTTCAGCTGTATATTACTCTTTTGCATCTTTTTTTTTTTGAGAAAAAATAATATCTTTCAAACGTGTCTGTTAGTTAAGGGTTTACAATATAGATGGATTGTTAATATGGCTGGTTATTAGAATTGGATGTGAATTATTGTATGGGATTATAATTGATTTAAAGCTTTCAAACTAGCTTTATATGAACGTGTTTTCCCTATAAAATGATAAGTACTCTTGGTTTTTATTGACTTCCACTTTGTAAGCCCTGGTTTTTATTGATTTCCACTTTTCAAGCCCTATCTATTACAACCCTGCTTTTGACTTGCTTCCACTTTTCAAATTATTATATTGGAGAAGGTTGTGGAATTACCATGTTGATTGATGAAAATTAGGTTGGAGATGTTGGTGTTATAGCAACAATGAACTTTGATATCAACAATTTGTTTCCCAAAAAGCTTCCTTATATCCCCTTTAAGTGTTTCCACCTTTCAAATTATGTCTTGTAGTTCTTGCATTCCCATATTGTGTGCCCCATCTACTAGTCATTTCTTTTGGCCTTCAACAAATGATTTAGTAGTCTTAGTTGCAAGCTGATCAAGTTTCCACAGTGATTTATATGAGGGATTGTATTCTAATGCTTCTTTTTCTTTATGACAATGATTATATATCTAATAAGTAGTTTCCCTAACCCAATTCTATGTAAATGGTTATAGCTCCTTTGGGGTTGATGGGATAACCCTCCTTTTTAGGCAGTATGTTTGCAACCCACCATTTGGGTCATCATGTAGAAAGTGATTCTCTTTGTTCATCATAAAAGGAAAATAGTTACAAATATGCCTGTATGCCTTAAAAGTGTAATTATATTATTAACTTTCAATGGAAGCTACACACAAGGCTAAATTACTAATGTTTTGGGCCAAGGACAACATCCACACTACCTTGGATATTTTTCTTTGAGTTTGCATCCTCACTTTGTGTAATGTTTATTCAATATTCACCAAGATAAATACTTTTAAAATAAAGTAGTCCAGTTAAAAAGAAATTTCCCATGCCTTGATCTACGTTCTACATACTCCACCCACTTAAGATTGTGCCTTGGATGCCTCTTATGCATTACTAATTATTTTCACTCTTTGGATTGTTGGCTGTCATAAGCTTTTGGTGATTTATTGGTGACTAATATTTGATATGATAACAATATTTTTAAGACACTTCTCACTATCCTTGTACATATGCCCTCACTCCACTTTTGCAAATAATAGTATCTTCTCAAATGAACCTTTTCATTATGATTGTGTATGACCTATTGAGCCTCAACTACCCTCCATTTATCTCCTTAATATTGCAACTCTTCATCTTGTCTTCTAGTTTGTTGCTAGCAACTGCAAAACACAATGATAAATCACTGTATTAAAGCACATTAGATTATTGTCATTTTTTGCACATTTATGACCTCATTTTCTGCTCATTTGGGACTATATTTGTTGCCCATTTGGGAATGTATTTTCTGCTCAATTCTCATGAATTTTCTGCTCCTATGACCATCAAATTTGCTGCTCCTATGACTATCATATTTGTTTCTCATTTTTCATGAATTTTCTGCTCCTATGACTAACATATTTTCTGCTCATTTTTCATCAGTATTTATGACTGTTTTTATCATGCAATCTGTCCTCTTAACCAGTGTTCTCTTTATGAATTTTGTTGAAGATATTTATTCCATTTATTCCTATGGCTTTAACAGCTCAGCCTTGAGAGCGAAAAAAAAGAAACTCATCCCTTCTTTATGAGGTGAGTCACCTTAATCAATAATTAATTATGCCATAATCAATAATCAATTTTTGTATAGCCTATAAAGGATCTAATTTTTGTAGTGTTAGTAATATGAATATTTAGGGTATTCTTTGTAACGCCTCTGTATTATTTGAGTTAGAATCTTTAGTTTTAAATTTATGGATTCTATAAATAACTGCAACAATAGTATAATTTAAAAGAGTATTATATACCCATATCCAAGTCAATATTGCAATCGAATGTAAAAACCAAAGTCATTAGCATACAAAGTTGCTTCCAAGCCTTATGATAGCATGACTTAGGTTTCTATAAATAACTACAACAATAGTGTAATTTAAACGAGTATTGAGGCCCTAGCCGTGCCTTTCTGTAGCTATCTGGGCGTTGTTTGGTGCAGGCATTGGGACTTTTACAGAGCACATGGTGTGTGGTTGTTTGGTGGGGCCTAGTGCTACAGGTTTAGGATTTTAGTTTGGGCTTTTTTCAAGGGGCACGGCTAGAGTTGTAGGGTGTGGGTGTGTGGGGTGGTGCAGGGGTTTGTGCGGGAGAAGGGTTGGTGGGAGATGGTGCGGTGGGGTAAGGGTTTGGTGGAATCAGAGTGGGCTGTGTGTAGGGGTTCGATGTGGGGATATGACAGAGGCTTCCAAAATCCTGGTGCTTACTGGGTCAAAGCCATCTTAGGATTTTTTGGCAGCCATGCATGCACAAAAGTTGGATTCATCCTTTGTGGGTGTGAGCTCTAAGCTCAAGAAATTGAACGCGTGCCTATCGCGGAGTCAAGATCGAACTGTTCTAGTTATTTCTCCTGAATCGGTTAGGAGGACATAGCTTATTGGAGCCAACATGTTCTGATTTGCAAGTTCTTGGGTATTCGTGTACCTCTCTTGATGTTAGAGTCTTGGATCCGTCGAACCTAGCAGGTTGAAGGGGATTTTGATCTATTGGTGTCTGTGAATGGCTATTTCATTGTTGACTTTTCTTGCATCTTGGATCGTAATCGTGTTTTTGAGGGAGGGTCATATTTTTATAATCATGTTGGCTTGTTCATTAAGCCCTAGCATGGCGGTTTTAATGTGACAGAGGATCTTCCTACACGGGTTCCTATTTGGGTCTGTCTTCCATGGCTATTGTTGGAGTTTTGGAGGGAGGATATTCTACTCTAGATTGTTGCTTTGTTGGGGAATCCGACTGCCATTGCTCAGAATACTTTGGATAAAAAGGTAT
This sequence comes from Sequoia sempervirens, assembly GCA_007258455.2. Taxonomy (NCBI): domain Eukaryota; kingdom Viridiplantae; phylum Streptophyta; class Pinopsida; order Cupressales; family Cupressaceae; genus Sequoia; species Sequoia sempervirens. The sequence goes on along the minus strand of VDFB02270651.1, from coordinate 601,114,642 downwards.
TCTCTTCTGCTCACATCTGTGTTGAAATTGATTTAAATAACCCTTTTCCGGATTCTTTGGAAATTTGTACTGGTTCTGCCTCATCGATTCAACAGCTAGATTATGAATCCCTTCCTTTTCGTTTCCACTTTTGTCATGAGTATGAAAACCTTTAACGCTAGTGTCTCAGGAACCCAAAGTGGCAGGTGCTTCTTCCTCTCCTTCTGTAGGGCCTTCAGTGGAGAAGGGGGATAAAGGTAAGGCATTTTTGGTTGAGGGTGCACCCAATAAGGATGGCTTTATTCCTATTAAGTAGAGAAATAAAGGTAGGGGTCAGAAGCGAGCCTATAAAGATAGACAGAGTGATCAGGGTTTCAATCGGTTTGAGGTCCTGGATAATCAGGCTTTGGAGGAAGGGATTCTTGTTGAGCTTTCTTCTGGGGCCACTGGTATGGATGTTGGGTTGGATTAAGGGCTGAAGTGGGAAATTGTTGTTCTGAATATTTCTCTAGCTTTGGAGCAGGGGATTTATGTGCCTCCTAGGGCCTCTGCAGATGTGCAGGATGATATTTTTTTAGCAGATTTAGCTAAGGCAGTGTTCTCTTTAGGTAAAGGGCGGGAATTGTCTCCTGCTTTGGGGGTGCTGCAACGCCCTCTCAAGAAAGGGCATTTTGAAAATTCTTCGAAAGATGGTCGTAAGAAGGATGCAGACAAGCTTAAATCTACTGGGGATCTGTTGGTGGAATCTGGTTCTGTTAAGACCCTTGAGGCCCACTTCTCTCAACCTTCCTCATGATTATTCTCTCATGGAATGCAAGGGGGTTGAATAGCACCTCCCATCAAAAGGCTATTCAATATTTTATTGTTGTTCATTCTCTTGATATCTTTTGTGTTCAGGAAACTAAGCTTCAGGTGGACCTCATGCTTCAACATGCCCCTCGTATTTGGTTTTTTGGCCAGTGTCAGTGTATTGGATCTAGGGGAACCTTTGGGGGTCTGGCTCTTTTCTAGGATCCTCATAAGGTTGTTCCTCATTGGTGGATTTCAAGCCAATCTACTATTTCTATGGTGGCTTCGATTTTGGATTATGGTGAGACTATTTTGGTTAGTAATGTTTATGCTCTAATTGACATCCATGGTAAAATCCAGCTTTGGGATCATATCAGATATGTTAGGTCTTGTGCACCCTTTTTGCCCTCAATCTTAGCTGGTGATTTCAATGTTGTGTTGAGCTTGGAGGAGAAAAGGGGAGGGCTGCCTAGGCTTGGTCCTGCTTCAGATTTGTTTCAGACTAATGTGGACTCTCTTGCTCTGGTGGATGTAAAACCCTCTAACAGAATATTCACTTGGAATAATAGATGGAGTGGGCTTGAAGTGATCTCCCTGCGGCTTGATCGTTTCCTTGTCTCTTGCTCTTGCGTTAGAGGTAGCTTGGTCATTTTCTCTGAGATTCTTGACTGGTGTGGCTTTGATCATTGGCCAATTAAGTTTTCAACTTCAGCTTTCCCAAATCCAAAGAATCCTCCTTTCAAATTCCAACTAATGTGGCTACGTGATCCGTCTTTGGGTGATCTTGTTGCTCAGTGGCAGCAGGATGGTGCCCCTGTGTATGGGTCAGTTATGTATTCTCTGGTTAAGAAGCTACAATATGTTAAGTATCATCTTAAGCAATGGAATAGGTTGTGTTTTGGTAATTTTTGGGCCAGAAAAAGAGAAGCACAGGATCACCTTGTTGTTATTACCCACCAGATTCAGGATTTGGGATTCTTGGAGGCTCTTGGGCATGCTGAGGCCCAGGCTCTGAAATTGGTGGAGGAGTGGGAGCTTTGTGAGGAGATTTTCTAGAAACAAAAGGCTTGGATTGATTTGCTTCAAGAGGGTGATAGGAATACAATTTTTTTCCATCATTCGGTGCAAGCTCATTGGAATAAGTGTTTTATTTCTTCTCTTGTTAACTCTGAGGGTCTTTCAATCTCTTCGCAACAAGCTTTGTCTAGAGAGGCTCGTCAGTTATACTCTAATCTATTCAATGAGGATTCACTGCCTGCTAAAGCTGATGAGAATAGGGTCCTTGATTGCATTCCCTCTTTAATTTCTAATGAGTTGAATGCTTCTCTTATTCGCCCAGTGACTTTGTCGAAGGTGGAGGAGGTGGTGTTTGGGATGAACAAGGGGAAAGCTTCTAGCCCTGATGGTTTCCTAGTTGAGTTTTTCTAGGAGTTTTGGGATACTATGAAGCTAGATTTGTTGGAGGTGGTTTGGGAGTCTCTTCATAGTAAGCAGATGCTTCGTGCCCTAAATGCTACTTTTCTGGTTCTCATTCCTAAGAAGGAAGGTGTTGACAGACTTGATCTCTTTAGACCTATTGCGCTCTGTAATGTGGTGTACAAGATTGTTACGAAGTTGATTGCTGAGAGGCTTAAATCTTGTTTTCCTGTGATCATTTCTGAGGAGCAAGGCGGCTTTGTGGCAGGTCGTCAAATTCTAGATGGCGTGGTGGTTGCATCTGAAGTCATTCATTCCATGGAAATCTCTCAGGATAGGTCAATATTTATTAAGTTGGATATGGAAAAAGCTTATGATAGAGTTAAATGGAGTTTTCTTCAGAAGATTTTGTTGGCCTTTGGTTTTTCCTCTAACTGGGTGAGCTGGATTTTGAGCTGTGTGACCTCTTCCTCCTTTTTAGTTATTGTGAATGGGGAACCTTCAAATATTTTTGGGGCTATTAGGGGCATTTTTCAGGGGGACCCGCTCTCTCCTTATTTGTTTATTATTATGGCGGAGGGGCTGGGCCGATTTCTTAATTCTCAGGTTTCACAAGGTTTGATTCATGGGTGGCAGTGGGGGATGGGATTGCCTACGCTTTCTCATCTCCAATTTGTGGATGACACCTCTTTTATGGGACTGGCTTGTATTAGGGAGGCTGAATCATTCAGGCAAGCTTTGGACATCTATCTAGCAGCTTCTGGCCAGAAATTCAATGAGCAGAAGTCTTCTATATTCTTCTTTAATACTCCTCAAACTATCTAGCGATGGATTGCAACTTTTCTGCAGTTTCAAATTGGGTCTCTTCCCTTTGTCTACTTGGGTATTCCTCTTGCTGTTGGTCGTCAGCCTAGGTCCTCCTAGCAGCTACTGCTTGATAAGCTTAGGCAGAAGGTTACTCATTGGACTCATCCTTGGTTGTCTACTACTGCTAAAGTGACTCTTCTCAAGTCTATTATCCAGGCCCTTCCCATCTACAGGTGCTTTGTTCAAGCGGCTCCTATGTATTTCCTTAAGAAATTTTATGCTCTTTCATGTCAATTTCTTTGGAGCGGTAATGTGTTGTCTTCAAAGTGGAGCCTTGTTAAGTGGGATTCTATGTGTAGACCAAAGTAGGAGGGTGGTCTTGGTTTACGCTCTGCTATTTTGAATGGGAAAGCTCTTGCTGCCAAGCTTTACTAGCGATGGTGTACCAATCAACATCAGTTATGGGCTTGTATTCTCAACCATAAATATCTTTTGGGTGTTACTTCTTTTGAGGTTCCTCGCTATCCTTTGGAAGGGAGTGGTTCTATGATTTGGCATACCTTAAAAGTGGGGGCGCAGTTGATTAAGGGTGCAATTTTTTAGATATGTCATTCAGGGTCACAGGCTCTTTTTTGGTCAGATTCTTGGGATGGTCACCCTCCTATTCTCTCTTCTTTTCCTCACCTCCAATCCCTTTGTGATGTTTTTATTGTGAGTGGTTGGGATACTATGGAGCATTATAAGGTGGCGCATCATGGTGGTTTGGTTGTAAGTTTTCACTGGAAGCATCCTTCTGAGTGGCCACCTAGAGGGTCTGAGGGGGATAGGTGTGAGCTTTCCTAGCTTTTGGCTTCCCATGCTTGTAATTCTTTGAGGGGACCTAATGTCTTGGCTTGGGATGGTTCAGATTTGTCTGGAAATTACTCTGTGGCAGTTGGTTATAAGCAGTTAGGTAGGTAGTTGTTTGGGGACATTGAGGTCATTTGGTGGAAGCAAGTTTGGCACAAGTTGTCATGGCCCAAGTGCAATTTCTTTATGTGGTTAGTGGCTCAAAACCAGTGTCTTACTTGGGATAATTTATGTAAGCATGGGTTCCAAGGCCCCTCCATGTGTGTTTTGTGTCATGGTTGTGAAGAGAGTGTCTCCCATCTCTTCTTCCAATGTTCCTATGCTAGGGAGATTTGGCATTTTTGGTGGGGGGTGTGGAATATGGCCTACTGGCGTGCTTCCTCTTTGGTGGAGTTTGGGGAATGGTGGGGCAGGGCCCCTGTTTCTTCCCCCTTTCTTCAGGATGCTTGGGCTCTTGGACCTTCCTTTATTATTTGGAACCTGTGGTTGGAGAGGAATAGGTGAATTTTTCAGGATTCAGTGTTGATGGCCCCTCAACTATGGTGGAAAATTCTAAACTCTTTAGGGGAAACTATTGCGGCTAAGTGTGATAAGACTATTCTGGTGGACCCTCGTGATGTTGATTGTTGTAATCGTCTTCATCTTCCTCCTCTACAATGGCAGCTCATGCACAACAAATGTAGGCATCCTACCCCGAAGGTGAATAGGGAGGGAAGATGGATCCCTCCTCCTCTTGGGGTCCTAAAAATCAACTTGAATGGATCTTCTCATGGAAATCTGGGTCATGTTGGCATTGGGGGTGTGGGTCAGGATAGCTCCGGAGATGTTCAGTTTATCTTCTCTGTGTATAAGGGTCTTCATACAAATAATCTTATGGAGGCTTAGGCCATTTTGTTGGTTGTGGAGCAGGGCAGCCAATTAGGTTGGTGAAGGATCATATGTGAGTCTGACTCCCAAGTTGTGGTGAACTTACTGAACAGGCGGTATTTGGATGATGTGAGCTAGCAACTGGCTTTGATTGTTGAACAAATTCTCACTCTTTGTGCTTCTCTGGAGTATATTACTTTCACTCATATTCCTCAAGAATGGAATGGTGTTGTTGATTGCTTGGCTAAATGGGCTTTTGATCATATTCATGATTGGAATTTAGTGGATTGAGGTCAACTACCCCCGGATTTGTCTCATCAATTGGATCCCTTGGTTGAACTTGATAGGGCTATTTAAGGCACTTGCTTTGTAACGTTTCCTTTTTTTAATAAATTTTTACCCCCTTGATGTTTGTTAAACGAGTATTATATACCCATATCCAAGTCAACATTATTTACTATCGAATGTATAGCTTATGCATTATACAATTATGAATAGTAGAGATCAGATCACCTTCATATGTTAAACTTATTACATTCTTCTTTACAAAGCTTATGCATTATATAGTAAATATTTCCTCACAATTTTCAAGTTATGGTTCTAGAATCTACAGGTTCTACAAATTCATCTTTGTGTTCTCCAGCTTCTCTTATAAGCTACCTCCCCTTCTTTCCATCTACAACAACATCGTTATTTTCACCTTTCTCACCAGGAAAATTGCATTTGCAAGTTTATCTTTTGTTACTTTTACCATTTTTAAGTTTGAAGATTTTCATCATTACTCATGTATCATATTTTTAATATCTTTACTTATAAAAATTGGATTTTTATTTTTTTTGTTTTTATATATACAAATGGATTTTTGTTTTATAACATATTAACTAAAAAAAATTGTATAGGCAATTGATACTTAATATGCTAATGATAATTTTTTTAAAATTAAATGTTGGTTGTCTTTTTGTTTGCCACTCAGATCAAGGTTTTTTTTTTTTTCTAACAGCTTTCCACGAAATAGTGTTGGTGTGAAAATAGAGGGAGGAGGTGCAACACTTGCAACTATAATTGCAACTGAGGTATTTAATTTGAGCAATATATCTAATAAAATATCTGTGAGTATTTTTTGCATACATAAATTACTGTGGAAATACATAGTTTGGTAATACATAGTTTGTAATACAGACATAAATATCTAAAAAGATAGTTTTTTAATTCATGCTAATCTTCACATACACTCATTGATTGGTCTGAAGTAGTTTAGCAACATTTGGATAGAAAGAAAAGGTGTCATGATTATTTAACCACAGTTGTACATAGTCAAGATAAGACAACCACAAAAATTACAAAATCAATTTTTTGTAATACCAAATTCAAATATAGATTAAATTAAATATATGCTATATATTTAATTGAAATGTTTGTTTCACACATTGTTTGTTTGATCTAATGTTTATAAAGTGCATCATTTACTACATAGTTCTTGTAATTTGCTAATTCCTTTGTAATTTATTTCCATGTTTTGATCAGTCATTCACTTGCTCACCTTCTTATGTTGTCTACAACTTATACGTATATTTTATCCCCTAATGCCAATTCATGGCTACACATTCAAATACTCCTATACAAGCAAGCCCCTCCATTCCAATGCATGCAACACTTGCAGTGTCAGAGTCATCATCTACTGTTAATAAACCTAACTCAGTTCACACAACTATTCAACATCTTGCTACAACTATATCAAATAGTTGCCATGACATCGTTGACAAACTAAAACTTGCATGTCAGACAACAAGTCCTATTGAAGATTTGGATGTCAAGATGCTTCAAGCCTCAGTGTCAACTTACCAATCCAGCTGCACAAAACTAGAGGGATTGTGCAATTTCCTAAGGGAGCTGAAATATGATCAACACTATAATATTGTTGTAGCATCCGCAATAATCACAACATTCCAGAATTACCTTGACAACCTGTAGTGCACTATAAGTTTTTTTTGTGTGTGCCTATACTATGCCTACTTATGGCTGCAATGTAAATAAACTAGATAGCCTTCTATAGTCATCTTTATTATGCCATTCGAATACAACCATTGTAAATAATGTCTCGAACATGAAAATGCTGCAAATTTTCCCTGTAATTTCTTTTGTGAGCAGAGCTTCAATATTAACAATATATTTGTTTACCATGTAAATAAATTGTCTTCTTTCAATTTTCATTCTTTCAAATTATACTTGGTAATTACTGATATACTTATTTCCATATTAAAGTAGTAGGTACTAACTTAAAAACAAAACACATAATATGTTGATTAATATTGTTTTGAAATTGAAAACTCTAAGAATTTCTTATACTATATACCTTGCATAGAATTCATCTCATTCACAAACCAATGGTTTGATAAACATGTACACAAATTATGTGACCGTATATTATCAAGCCTACGCTTCCCTTCTTTACCTTTCATTAGTGGTTTTCCCTATTAATAACAATGTTAGAATCAAGAATCACCTTTATTTTACTTGTCAAAATAGCCAATTCTAACACTCACAACTCGCCCACAGGCACAAAACTTCAACTTGCTTTTACCTCCTAAATGACAACTCTAACTCCAAATGCCATTGAAGAAATTCTTGCAGGCATGTTTGATCTTGACCCTTCATTACAGGTTATATCCATAGATGCTATACAATAGGGTCATTCAACGGATGTTAAATACTGGGTTCAACTCTCAGATGGTGTCCACACCCACCCAACTTTGCTTCCTACCCAATTCATCAATCTTGTTGTTGAAGAAGCTATGGTCACTAGGTCTATTTTTCGCCTAAAATAATATACATCAAAAGTGTTCGACAAATACACGTACGTCTGTCCATACTCTATTTCAGAATATTACTCTCATTCATTGATTCGATTTTCCTAAAACATTTACAACATTCAATTGCAGGGCTATAATTATCAATAGTCTTGAAATGGTCTCAAATAAAGCTCCGCTCATTGGTGCTCCAACTCCTCTTCTACAGGCTACAAGTTGTATGCCATGTACTAGCTTCCAAGGCCCAATTGGTTTACACCAAGATGTAAGCTCTATCCAACAACCAACCACTGCCCCTTTTGAAATACTTCCCATCAAAAATTTTACCCCATACTATAAGTGTTGGTCCATTGAGGGTAGAGCATTAACAAAGACTCCAATCCATGAGTTTCACAATGCTAACAGAGTAGGAAAAGTCTTTGGTTTTGACATCATTGACAAAGCAGGTTTCCAAATACATGTGACATGCTTCAATGAACTTGTTGATGAGTTCTAAAATGTTGTGTAATCTAACAGTTTATACATTATTTCTAATGGTCACATAAAAGTTGCAAACACAAAATATAGTAGCTCAACGAACCCATTTGAAAATTTCCTACTAAACTCATCAACAATTACTCCTTCAACATGTGTAGACTCTACAATACCCATGCATAGTTGGCATATAAAGAGCATTGATTCCCTACTGTCACTACCTATTGATTCCCTTGTTGATGTTCTTGGCATACTTTTATCTATTTCACCTGCATAGACCATCCGTAAGAGAGATGGAACTGAAACAGTCAAGTGTACTGCAATAATCATTGACATGTCATGCTTGACCATTGATGTAACACTTTGGGGTCGTCATTGTGAAATTGAAGGAAATGAATTATTTGGTTTTCCTCTTCTACCAACTCCTCCAATTATCTTGATCAAATCTAGATGTATAACTGCCTGGCGTGGAAAAGATCTTGATACTATATTTGAAACTACAATTGTTATAAATCCACAATTGTTAGAAGCCTCAACATTGCACAACTGGTATGCCACTGTAGGGAATGAAGCGCCTTTCCTTTCCCTCTCAATAGATCATCTTTCTTCAAACAAGTTTGCAAATCCAATTGGAATCGCATTGATCAACAATACAACCTCTCTAAAGAAAAGAAATGTTTGCGTACAAGCAAGCATATCAAAAGTCCACTTGGACAACTTTTATTACCTCTCCTGTCCTCTTATGGCGGGCAATAAAAAATGTAAGAAGGTTGTATAGAAAAGCCCCAGTAGCTTTCACTGCCCAAATTTTTCTCTTGATCTCCTAGGATGTGATTCTAGCTACATGGTAAAAGTGGATTTGAATGATGGAATTGGTGCTCTTCTTAAAGTCATAGCATTCGAAGGACCCACAAATACCTTGTTTGGTGTATCCGTTGAAAATCTTCAACTACAGCTGGAAGAACCTAATGTTGGTAAACACGTGCTAGATCAAGTTCTTGGGTACCAATTTCTCTTTCAAGTGGCCATCACAATGAATTATTTTGTTGGGAAAGAAATACAAAGCTTTGTAAGTACAAAAATAAAACCTGTTTAATTTTGCAAGTACCTCTTACTTTTGACAATACTATATAGTCTTTGCTTATGTTGTATAGCTTTTGTTGTTGTAAATGGAACTATCTATAAACATCTATGGTTACAACTATAAATAAATTGAATAAAAATTCCTTTTTATACGACAATGTTATCTTGTGCACTTGTTCTGAAATATGATTTCTTGTTTTCACAAGTTGTGTATTCCAATTATTTTTTACTCGATACAAAGGCTTATTACTTCAAGTGTTATTCTTCCTAATTTTACACACATAACTTATACATGTGCTTTCAAATTTTTCATTAAATACTTCAAATTAATATTGCATTTCTCTCTTCCCCATCAATCCCTATCATGGAAAACCAAGCTGAAAGAACGGAAGCACAACGACATTGTCGTAATCATTTGAAACGTTTACGGTACCATGCAAATAAGGATTCTATAAATAGACACAAAAAGAGAAAACCACCACAATCACCTTGAAAGCTCCTCCACATCCCCACCTTTCCTTTCAAATAACCCCTCCCCATTACAACCATCCACACCTCAAATTAAGTCTACATTACACCATGGTTCACCCTCTGAAAACCACCATCCTCCACTATTTCCAACAAACTATTACATCACTAGGAATTCCTTCTGTTCAAAGTTAGACAACCTATCAAACATTTCAACTTGTCACGTATGCCTAGAACGATATCCAGGAATTAAAAATATAGTATTAAATGGTAATAGTGCTTGTTCAGGATGCATTTCAGAAAAAAATGGCAATCATTTCTCAAAGTGGAACATGGACCCTAAAGAGCAGCATTCTTGTTTGCAACACCTATCCCAAATCGAGGAGATTCTTATAGCAAGAGTCAACCCCATCCTCCAAGTTACTTATGCAAGACTGGGACAACTAAAATAAAATGGCCACACAATTTTTTTTCCTTAGGATATTACAATAATTTGCAAATTACTTGCCACGCCATATACATGATCTAGATATACTCATAGTTAAAAAAAAAATGTTGATTCCCAATAGTATAGTTTCCATGTTTGCAAAGCACATGTTCACGAGGCTTTGCAATATAATGTGTGTAATCACCCTTACTACAAAGATGTCCAAATAGATGATGCCTCTCTCTTATGCTTGCCTACTGCATCCATTAACGTCTCTGACCTTCTAAATGCAACAACCTCAATTTCAGACCCCCCTGATGTAATTTCAATGGAGATGGATAATGCAACTGAAGAATAATTGCAAGAGACTGTGCAAACAACATCATTTATGGAAAAATTTCCCCCTACACATACAAAAGTGAAAGAATTGCTAGCCTTGTTACAGTTAGGGGAAGGACTCCCAACTCTTACTATTGATTGGCCACCAATTTCTCTTACGCCCATCAATGAATATAGCACTAAAGGATTGTTTGTTATGGAATTCCCAACATTTTTTCCAAATGGGAAAGTTACATTCAATCAATAAACTATGAAAGAGTTCAAGCTACATGAATATGCTCTACATCTACTTAGATATCATGATAATAGGTTTTGCCAGCACCCATGATTTAGATACTTCATACTAAATATTCTTATGCGTCACCATAGCCAGGCCATAGCTTATGTATTTGTTCAAAAACACTTGGATATTAGATTGCCAACAACAATCCTTTTACTATGCCAAAGACTCAAGGACATCCTTGATGAACATCTTGCAGACCAAGTAATGCGATTTGGGTCAAAAATCTATGGAACTTTCCCATTTTGGACTCAGCGTAGGGGGGAGCTATCTGACATGGTTATTCAAGTTGGTTGCCTGACTCTATTCTTCACCCTTAGTGCAATAGATACTAAATGGACAAATTTACACAACATCATGCCATCTACTACACCAACAATTCCTACTGCTGCTACACGGTGGAGGATCCAAAATATAGTGCAAAACCCACAGCTCTTTGCACTTTACATGCATCATAGATTTACAACATTTCGTGAGGAGTTTTTGGAGAAGAATCTCTGCACAAATCACTATTGGTACAGGTAAGCATACCCCACATCAATTATATTTACTTGTTTCATACATCAATCGCTTAATAATATCTATATTGTGTAGGTATGAGTGGAAACACCATGTGTCTGCACATGTTCATGGTTTCCCGTGGCTCAAAGATGCACCTGATATTGCCAAACTACAGTGGAATAATCTTGCATTAGTACAAAATGCAATCAACTAAATTGAAAAATATGTCTTTGCTTGGAACCCAAGTCCCCACCACACCTCAAATGAAAGAGTTCTATGGTCTACTTTAGACAACCCTTGCTTAATGGACACAAGAATGATTATGTTGTCCAACCTTTCAAATGACTACAATGAATTACTCAACTATGTTCAACACCATACATGTTGTACCTTGCAAACATGTCTGTGAAGAAAAGGAGGTACAGTTGAATTCCGCTATAAAGCTCCTTGGACCATGCAAGACCATTCAAGCCCGTCATATGACAGCGGCCAACCAAAGCACACCCCTACTCGTAATGATGAGTGATTGAATCTGCACAACCCCACTATCCTCTCTATTTGGCAAGCAAATGTAAATTGCCAACCTTTTCTCTCAATAGATGTAGTGCTCAAATATATAGAAAAATATGTTGCCAAAGCATAAACCAAATATGAAACATATCATGCAATACTTTCTCATATTTCTACAACTTTTCAACCTGAGAAGCCAGCACTGATCGCTTTTAGGAAAATGCTTATGGAAAACCTAGTTGACCGTGATATTAGTTCTTAATAAAATTTCCACCTTCTATTAAAGCTACCTCTCTGCTTGTGTAGTTGAATGTTTGTTTCTTTAAATGTAAACCAAAAAAACTATCAACGCATTCCACTCTCAGCCGCATCCACTTCAACAGAAACAAACTACATTGATGCATACATGGCATGCCCTACTTTTCTAGAGGAATTTCCATTGATTGATGTCACTAAAAAATGGAGCTTCAAAACATCTCGTAAAGTGAACCAATGGAAAGAATGTTCCTCTTAAAGCTATTGTTCGAGTCTCCCCCCATTTCATAAGCATACCTCCTAAGGATGACCCAAGTTTTCATGACTTCTGCTGGACTGAACTGGTTCTCTACAAACCATTTCATAAAATTGCAATTGACCTTGGTTCATCCAACACTCAAATTGTGGCATAGTGGGAGAGGATGGAATGCACTTACCATCCCTGGAATGTGCTATGCACTCACCCAGAAATGACATCTAATACAGACCCAAGCTCTCCATCAAACAATGCATAACCCCCACATCAATGCAACCAATCTGAATGGAAATTGTTGTCAAGTTTAGACCCAGACCACCCACTCTAGTTGGATGCACTTGACATGCTAGCTAACCTTGAAATAGACCTTAACCATGATTGGGATAGTCATTCCATAAATCTAATAGAGAAAAGTACAACATCCAACTTTGTAGACTCAAACCACACCAAATATCAAGTACCCCTACTGTCCATTGTAAATACCTAGCACAACCTTTCATTGGAACAAAAGAAAACACTAGATTTAGTGTTTTCACACCTATCCTCCACCACTTACCAACCACCACTCAAAATAATAGTTCAAGAAATTGCAGGAATAGGAAAGTCACACCTTATAGAAAAAATTAGGTCTGCACTTAATTTTTTTGCTCCAAATGGCCAAACATCGCTATTACTTCTTGCACCAATAGGTGTTGCAACATTCAACATTCGAGCATCAACAATTCATTCCGCACTCCACATACCCATCAAGGAGATGGCCCCCTTCCAAGGCCAAACACTAGCAAGCTTCCAAGAGAAAATGCACTTCATTTGCTACATTCTAATTGACGAAATGAGCTTCATTGGTTCAAAGTTGCTTGAACCCATCGACTCTTGCTTACGCAAAGCTTTCCCTACACACAACTAGATCCCATTTGGAGGCCACTCAATCCTTCTCTTTGGAGACCTCGTCCAACTACCATCGGCCAAAGACATTCCTATGTACTCTTCTACTTCCTATGGGGGGACACTATGGCGGAGCTTTACAACAATTTTTACACTAAACAAAATATTTTCTCAAGTCGGAGATGATGGCACTCAACTTCTATTTCATGATATCTTATGCAATTTAAGAAAGGTTGAAACTACTATAGCAGATTGGCAATTGCTAATGTCAAGGTCAAGCTCCACACTATTGACTATAGAAAAAAACTACTTTCTTATCGTGCATACATCTTTAGGCAACCAATGAAAAGGTCTCACTCCATAATAAGCACATGTTGTTGTCTCTAGCATAGCCAGTTGCCATAGCCATTGTTGAGCAAATAGGGAGCTCTTTCAAATTAAATCCAGATGATGAGCATCTCCAATCTAAGATTCTACTATATGTCAACCAAAAGGTTATGTTATCATGTAATCTATGGACTAAAACTGGCCTTGTTAATGGAGCTCTTGGAATAGTCAAAACAATTGTGTACAAGGATAGCGAAAAACCACCCCAACTCCCCTTCTATGTTGTTGTTCGATCCAATAATTACATTAGCCCTTCCTGGGATCTAGAAAATCTCAAATATTTTCCTCTTTCCCCATTGATTCATGGCAGTTGCTGCCAAATTCCATTAAAAATGGCATGGGCCTTAACCATCCATAAACCACAGGGACTTACACTTCAAATGGCCATAATTGACATCGACAACATTGACCGACAGGGCTTGACATTCACAAAAATTTCAAGGGTCACTCGCCTTTCTTGCCTTTGTATCCACCCTCCTTTCACATTCGAAAGATACACACGCATGCAACAAAGCCCTTATGTTGCACGTAGACTCAGTGAGGAAGCTCGATTATCAACACTATCGGCATCAACCACTTGAAATTAGACATTTCATTCCTCTGGTAATATAGTACAAGTATTTCAATAATTTATTATTACTTTCCCTTCCAATAACTACTTGATACATGTTGCTTTCGCCTAACTAAAGTTCACACTATGCTGGTTTACATGATGTCAAAGTTGTAGGCCCAACTTCAAAGCAACATTACTACCAGGAATGATAGAGACAGTGAAAGATATTGGGGCTTTTTTTTTTCACAATGGTACACCATTACTTATTTCAAAATTCTTCCATTTCTTCAATCTTTTTGGTACACCTAATGTCATGCTTTGATTGGATACCAATTCTATTATAAAAGATATCAAACTGCTATATCTTGTTTTCTTAATAACAAACATTATTCATTACAATTAATTTATATACTTTTATGTTAATATTTGATCTATAATACTAACTCTCACTTCTTAAACACTGTGATTTGTGAGATATAAGTTTTTATTAACATAGACATGTCTTTTCTTTTCCTAAGTTGTGTCTATGAATGGATTTTTTAGCCATTGATAACGGCTTAAAAATACTTATTGATAATGGAGAGTGATCATTTCTTCTTTCAATGATAATATCTCAAATCATTCTTCCTCTATTCTGACATTATTTCTTATATTATTATTTGACATTGATGGATACTTTTTTGCAATTAAGGAATTTTCTCTTCTACACCAAGGCATCAATGCAAAACAATCCATTTCTCAACTTCAGCAGGTAAATCACAATTTCAACAAGATAGATCCTAAATTCCAAGTCTACGTATCATACCTTATAAGCTGTGAGAATTACTTGTGCAAGGAGAAATAGTGACAATACTTCTATCTTGACTGTAAATTTTTTTATGATATTTGCAGCAATCCATGAGTTGGTCTGAAGAATGTTTCCCAGGCTACTGGTAAATATGGCAATAATTAACTTGCGAACAGTGTGAGTGATAAGTTCTTAATTCTTTGAATTTAAAGTATGCCCAAGACTAGATTTAATGCATTATTAGTAGTGATGGGTTAACAATTGACTAGGACTTTGAAAATTTATTGGCAATGATTTCTAGAACTTATCTGCTCAGCAATTTTTGCAATTTATCTGCTCAACAATTTCTAAAGATGAACGTGTTCATATGCTCAAATTGATTTATAACACTGAATCATGTGCTTCCTCAATTATTTAGGAATAGTTTACTAGGAGCTTATTGATTATCTTATTGCTTTTGTAGATCTATCACACTTATCTGAGATGATAATATAGTTTCTAGTGCCAATTCATATTGGTTAACCATCACTTCTCTCTATTTATAATTTTGGTGAATACTTTTAAATGCTTTGTTCTAGTTGCTAAAAAGATTCAATGATTCATAAATCAATCTAAGGGGATTGATAAACTTACTTTTACGTTTTGCATAGTAGCATGCAATGTTACATACCTTGCACATTTCAAGCTACAGATCTACACATTTGAGTAGAAGTACTTGATCTCAGTACACTACAACATGGGATTATCACCAAGGTAAGCATGTAACTGTATTTTAGGTTTTAAGCTGTTTTGGTTCACCCATCCATATCAAAATATTTTAATATAAATGCCCCAAGCTTTGCTTGGAACTTAGAATTGCATTATGCCATAGATTCTTTTTCTAAGTTCAGAGTACATTTCTCTACTTCCAAGTCATGATTTTTGATGTAGTTAGATTTATTCGTTTAAATCTATTTGATTGTGCACAATGAACAAGATATAGTGGCAACACATAAGATTTTGTTGCTGTTATAAGATTCACAAGATGACACAGGGTGGTGTTCTCATAAATCAGGCATCCCCATTTGCATGAGAAAATTAACATTTAAAGGAGTTGTTGGAGTAATTTCTTCCTAAGTTGTAATATTGTGGCTGCCCACTCTTTTGTTTAACAAAGCAGATGGAATAATAGAAGATTTCCATAAATGGATATGGAATTTTCCAAGAAGTTTGATAGTTTATGTCAGTTTTCCCTTTTCTTCAAATTCAATTTGTAGTTCCCTCAAATTTTGAATCGGACAAATGCACTCACAATATTAATCATTTTATTTTGTGACTTCTAAAGTAATATCCATCAAAACATTAAGGAAACCAATTTTTTTTGACATGTTGTAGCTACAACACTTGACCAAAATTTACTCTTTACAAACTCTAGTGGACTAAAAAGAGGGATTCCTAGATACAAAAAGGTTTCTAAGATGACAGTTATTACCTTTTAATGCTTGTATATTGTGTGAAGTTTGATCCTTCTTTAAATTGTCTTGCTAGAAGTGTTGAAAATGTTGATTCAAAAACATTTACATAGTTATTTACCAAAAGCTTTTTCAATCAATTATATGGACCACAGAAATATCACACCTTTAATTCATGCTCGTTTGTTATGTTTGAAGTCTGATTCTTTTTGAAATTGTTTTGCTAAGAGTGTTGACATTGTTTCAAGTTGTATACTAAGTAAATTTGAACAATGATTTGGGATGATTGACTTAGTTAGAACTTAACTCTTATAATCCAGTTCAAATTATGTAGGAAGTTTTAGGTTCTCAAAATAATAAAAAATTGAGATGAGAAAATATTTCCCTCACTTTCTATCTAAATTACCCTCTCATCTTTGCATGGAAATTGTTCTTTAAAGCCCACTTTCCAAATTTGTGTACTTTCCTCTTTGTAATCTCCTCACCTATATCTTTGTCTACCTCTTCTTGATCATCAAGCAAAAGACCTTCAATAGAAGGCAGCAAAAGTCCTTATAATAACTTAATCTCTGGAGGAAAGTCTAATTTGAATGCATTTTTTGGGTTTTTAGCTTCTTAAATTTAACTTTGAGTCTTTCTTGCTTAAGTAAAGGCACAACTTATCTCAACTTGGACTTTGTCTTCAACTCTATATTTACCATGTCTTGCTTTATACTTGAGACACTTTCAACCTTTCTTGCAGTTGGAGGTGAACTGGTCGTATATTCTTAAAGCATTTTTATCTTGGCATATTTATGAATCCATTCTTTTTTTTTACTTTTTGTAGCTATATATTTACACAACATCAGAAGAACTAGGAGGTAAGTAACCCAAATGTGTCTCAAAAGAGATATATTAGTAGAATGAACTATATTTTTTACATGAATGTTGGATGTATATCAAATTTTCATCTCAGTTTTATGATTTTTGTCCTATTATATCCTCTACTAAGTTATCTTATCATGAATACTTGAAGTATTTTAAGTTGTCAATTTGACTAGTTAATTGAATTTTTTTACATTTTCTGAGCTTTTCCAACTTTATCATAGCTTTTGTTTCTTCTACTGGATAGTGAGAGTCTCATACAAAGTAGAGTTAATTGTTGAAATCTTTTTAAGAAAGTGAGGTCAATGGGATGTAACTATTATTATAGTTAATTTATTTTTGTTCACTATTTTTATTCAATTAACTAACTTGACTATCTAGTCCATAGAGAAGAAATGCACAAATAGGGGCTTGGTCTGTGAGCACATCAACGTGCATTTTCTTCCAGCTCCTAAGCCTAGTTGCTACTAGGGGGATTTGAACCTGGTTCTTTGTTATTGTAATGCAACCATTTTACCACTTAGTTATGCACAGTGGACGGTGGGAAATCACCTTGATTTTTATGTGAAATGTAATTTTCGTCTAAAAATTTCCAACTTTGTGGATAAGATTATAAAATCATAAGAAAATAAGAAAATTTTAGAACTTTTGTCAGGAGTAAAAATTTATGGTTTCAGGTTTGGGGTTCAATGGTTAATATTCACAAATTGACTAATTTTCTCAATTTTATCTTATCTCCAACATACATCGACAGTTCTTATTTCTACACAAGAAATTATTTATACTGGAAATTTATCAAATGTTGCGTACAAAATACAGGGCAAAAATCAAATTCATGGTTTTTTGTTATGAACTTCTAGAGTCTGTCAGATTTGTTTGATAATGTGAGTTTTGTTACATAAAAAAATATTGTTTCTTGAGGTGAGGAAGAGCTTCATCTTCCTCATCAATCAATGTCCTATGGATAGTAATGAGCACTAGAAATAAAACAATAATGATTATTTGAATGTTAATATGTAATTAATCCATTCACTTCGATTATTTTCAGATCTTGTTGTTGTTTCTGGTTGATTCTTTAGCTAGGCTAAAGTGAATGCACCAAGCTCTCAAAAGTATTTGGGTATATAATCGGATTGCATTTATTTCTTTCCTTAATGTTTTTGGACTCAATTATCACTTGGAAAATCTTTAGGGTCCTCTGAGAAACTGCATGATGTGCATGGTTTGTGTTTGGAAAAATATTTGGAGGATATGAATGGGGTTTAAAATCTTCCTTTATGTTTATTCTCAAAGTAACAATGCATAAGCTTTGTAAACAAGAAATTGAACAGGGCCATTATATATTTAATAGTCATAGTTTCTACTTTTTCTAAATTTTCTCATTTTTCCAAAAAATGGCATACTAAGCTTTAGAAAATTTTAATATAACCCAGATTGTATTCAAGATTTGAATGTTCTCAAGTATGGTATGTTCCTTTGGTTTCAATGTCATTAACTGAAAATGGGCATCAATCACTAATTATAGTTTTCTTTGCATAGGCATATGAAAAGGGAATTTTTTAAAACAAAGTTGAACAATTGCGGGAATGGTAATAAACAAATAATTGCAGATTTCCATAAATGGATATGGAATTCTCTAAGAATTAATTTTGAATGGGACAAATTCTCTCCCAATATTAATCATTTTATTTTGTGATATCCATCAAAACATTAAGGAAATAAATTTTTTTTTACATGTTCAAAATATTGTTATCTCATGGAATCTAGGATTATGATCTCATATTTTTATTTGTTAAGTGTTTTATGAAAATTTTCGATAAATGGTGCAATGGGTATGCCAAAGACATTAAAGTTGTATTATGTGTTAAATGTATGAATAGGTGGGAGTCCATTACCATAAAAGGGTTGCTTTCTGAAAACATTTAGGGTAAAGGTCAATTGAAAAGAGAATTTAAACAACTTTAGAAGCTACAAAAGAAAATGCTTAATATTGGGAGAGCATTTGTCTAAAATTGTCATAAAATGCATAACAGATAAAAATTTGAGATCATAATCTAAGATTCCATGAGATAACAATATTTTGAACATGTAAAAAAAATTATTTCCTTAATGTTTTGATGGATATCACAAAATAAAATGATTAATATTGGGAGAGCATTTGTCCCATTCAAAATTAATTCTTAGAGAATTCCATATCCATTTATGGAAATCTGCTATTATTTGTTTATTACCATTCCTACAATTGTTCAACTTTGTTTTGAAAAAATCCCTTTTCATATGCCTATGCGGAGAAAACTATAATTAGTGATTGATGCCCATTTTCAATTAATGAAATTGAAACTAAAGGAACATACCATTCTTGAGAAAATTCAAATCTTGAATACAATTTGGGTTATATTAAAAAAATTTGAAGCTTAGTATGCCATTTTTTGGAAAAATGAGAAAATTTAGAAAAAGTAGAAACTATGACTATTAAATATATAATGGCCCTGTTCAATTTCTTGTTTACAAAGCTTATGCATTATGAATTTGAGAATAAACATAAAGGAATATTTTAAACCCCATTCATATCCTCCAAAGATTTTTCCAAACACAAACCATGCACATCTTGCAATTTCTCAGAGGACCCTAAAGATTTTCCAAGTGATAATTGAGTCCAAAAACATGTAAGGAAAGAAATAAATGCAATCTGATCATATACCCAAATAATTTTGAAAGCTTGGTGCATTCACTTTAGCCTAGCTAAAGAATCAACCAGAAACAATAGCAAGATCTGAAAAGAATCGAAGTGAATGGATTAATTACATATTAACATTCAAATAATCATTATTGTTTTATTTCTAGTACTCATTACTTTATCCAGAGCACATTGATTGATGAGGAAGATGAAGCTCCTCCTCACCTTAGGAAACAATCATGTTTTATGTAACAAAACTCATGTTATCAAACAAATTTGATAGACTCTAGAAGTTCATAACAAAAAACCATGAATTTGATTTTTACCCTGTATTTTGTACACAACATTTGATAAATTTTCTAGTATAAATAATTTCTTGTGTAGAAATAAGAATTGTCGATGTATGTTGGAGATAAGATAAAATTGAGAAAATTAGTCAATTTGTGAATATTAACCATTGAACCCCAAACCTAAAACCATAAATTTTTACTCCTGACAAAAAGTTCTAAAATTTTCATATTTTCTTATGATTTTATAATTATATCCACAAAGTTGGAAATTTTTAGAAGAAATTTACATTTTACATCAAAATCAAGATGAATTCCCACCGTGCTATTGGGACTGTAAAAATATGATGTTTTTACATGTTGTTCATTCTCATAACTTCCAGATTTGGTCCTACCGTGTGCATATTCTGACCATATTTTTCCATATTACCCTTTGAGTCCATCGAGTTATGCATTTTTCATGTCATGGTCCATATCGGCATAGGTCTGTCTAGGTCTCCCCGACCTATGTTGCTTGTTTGTTAACATTTGTTTGCTACAGGAATCAGCAGGACTTTTTCATTGTTGCAGCAACTGGCATTTACCTGTGGGTGGCTATCGGCATGACTTTCGTGTTGTTTCGGCAACCAAGGATGAACTTATCGGCATGAGATCTTTCATCGGTATTGGTCTCGGTGAGTGACCTTCGGTCTCACTGACACCACACATGGGGTTTCTATCGATTAGCTTTCAGTGAGAGTTTATCTTTGATACAACATCATGGCGAAACTCCCTTGTCTTGCCGACTGATACGATGGATGAGCTTTTTGGCAAGAGTTATGATATCGATATATGTCTTGGCGAGCTCGTCGGGTCTTGCTGACAATACAAAATGGTTTTCTTTCAGCGAAGGGTTGGCATTCTCTTGACGAACAGGTGTGGGCTCGGGTGTTTCGGTATGACACAAAATAATCTACAAGACGTCTCGCCGATAGTTGGATGTTATAGCGACATACATGGGGCAGCTTGGTGGGAGATGGAGATATCGGTAGGAGGTCTCGGTGAGTGACCTTCGGTCTCGCTGATGGAAAACAAGAGGACCCTTGTCGGCGTAAGAATTTCCTTGTCTCGATGACTGGGAAATAACATTATGGAAGCTTTTTGGCATAACAATGGAATTCTCTATATGGTCTCCCCGATATCTGAAGGTTACGGCGACTGTGAATGAAGCGGATGGAGCACGTCGGTATGAGATATTCTTGTGTCCCAATGACAGGTTTGATTATGAAGGCTATCGATAACATTTTGGGATTCTCTGTGAGATGTCTCACCAACATCACAGAGTCAAGGCAAAGCAGAAAGAGCAGGGGAATCGATTAACAAGTGAATTGCCTTCGGCATAGCTGCTGCATTATCTTGCCGACTGTTTCACTGGTGAACAACAGAAATACAAATCATGTGGTCGACATGTGAATTCATATAACCGTTGCTAGCTGACTTGATTGGAGCCCGAATTCTGTGGATGGCCAACATGATATCTCAATATGATTTATTTTCTCAAGCTGCTGTATATATTGGCATTTTGTAATTGTAAAGGGACCAATTATTAAATATTCGATACACTACAAGTAGATATATTAGAATAAAGTTATTAGATCAGGGACTATTGTTGCATGATTTTACAATGGAGGTATTTATGAAAATCAGTTGATGTTGCTGCATTTTTCTGGTGCCAATTATTTGTTGAATCTAATGAAAATATTGCTAAGTTGTCTCCAAGATGGATTCTTTTTGATTGTTTAAATTGATACAACAAGTTTGTATTCAATTTATCAGTGTGCATTTTCTATACTTGTGTGATTGATTGATTGGTTCTTTCAAGTAAAGACTAAATCCTTTTAGTTAATCATAGTAATCAGAGAGATTCATTTGGATTATTTAAGTAGAACTTAGTAATTACAGAATTGCATGTTTATACAAGTTGTAAACAAAATATATGCCAGATAATTTGAGTTTTCTCTAAGGAAGTGTTGTTCATCCTGATCTCATTTGACTCCGCATACCCAATAAGGAACTGGTCTCTGTATTTCATCATTTTGAACTTATTCAATTTCTTTATATTTTTTAATTTAGAGATTTAGGATTTAGAACAGAATAGTGTTACTTCTTTCAAGCTCGATTTCATTTGTTCACTTCCATCTACCATTGTGGAGAAACCATTGTGCAAGAAAGATAATCATAAGTCAAGTCTTCTTTATTCAGAAAGGTACACCCGCCTAGGTCTAGCAGCACCTGAAGAGTAGAGGGTTGAGTTCTCTTGACCTTGTCTGTTACCCTAAAATGTATCAAGAGATTGGCAGCCTCTTGAGGTATCTTGCCTGTGTTTTTGAGAGCTAACACGTCCACTATGCATAACTAAGTGGTAAAATGGTTGCATTACAATAACAAAGACTCAGGTTCAAATCCCCCCAGTAGCAACTAGGCTTAGGAGCTAGAAGAAAATGCACGTTGTTGTGCTCACAGACCAAGCCCCTATTTGTGCATTTCTTCTCTATGGACTAGATATTCAAGTTAGCTAATTGAAAAAAATAGTGAAAAAAAAAATTAACTATAATAATAGTTACATCCCATTGACCTCACTTTCTTAAAAAGATTTCAACAATTAACTCTACTTTGTATGAGACTCTCACTATCCAGTAGAAGAATCATAAGCTATGATAAAGTTGGCAAAGCTCAAAAAATGTAAAAAAATTCAATTGACTAGTCAAATTGACAACTTAAAATACTTCAAGTATTCATGATAAGATAACTTAGTAGAGGATATAATAGGACAAAAATCATAAAACTGAGATGAAAATTTGATATACATCCAACATTCATGTAGAAAATGCAGTTCATTCTCCTAATATATCTCTTTTGAGACACATTTGGGTAACTTACCTCCTAGTTCTTCTGATGCTGTGTAAATATATAGCTACAAAAAGTAAAAAAAAGAATGGATTCAGAAATCTGCCAAGATAAAAAATGCTTTAAGAATATACGACCAATTCACCTCCAACTGCAAGAAAGGTTGAAAGTGTCTCAAGTATAAAGCAAGACATGATAAATATAGAGTTGAAGACAAAGTCCAAGTTGAGATAACCTGCACCTTTAAACTTAAGCAAGAAAGACTCGAAGTTAAATTTAAGAAGCTAAAAACCAAAAAAATGCATTCAAATTAGACTTTCCTCCAGAGATGAAATTATTTTAAGGACTTTTTCTTCCTTCTATTAAAGGTCTTTTTCCTGATGATCAAGAAGAGGCGGACAAAGATATAGGTGAGGAGATTACAGAGAGGAAAGTATGAAAAGTTGGCAAGGGGGCTAAGTTAAAGAACAATTGCCATGCAAAGATGAGAGGGTAATTTAGATAGAAAGAGAGGGAAATATTTTCTCATCTCAATTTTTTATTATTTTGAGAACCTAAAACCTCCTACATAATTTGAATTGGATTATAAGAGTTAAGTTCTAACTAAGTCAGTCATCCCAAATCATTGTTCAAATTTACTTCGTATACAACTTGAAACAATGTCAACACTCTTCGCAAAACAATTTCAATAAGAATCAGACTTCAAACATAATAGATGAGCATGAATTAAAGGTGTAATATTTTTGTGGTCCATATAATTGATTGAAAAATCTTTTGGTAAATAACTTTGTAAATGTTTTGAATCAACATTTTCAACACTTCTAGCAAGACAATTTAAACAAGGATCAAACTTCACACATAATATACAAGCATTAAATGGTAATAACTATCATCTTAGAAACCTTTTTGTATCTAGGAATCCCTCTTTTTAGTCCACTAGATTTTGTAGAGAATAAATTTTGGTCAAGTGTTGCAGCTACAACATGTCAAAAAAAAATGGTTTCCTTAATGTTTTGATGGATAGTACTTTAGAAGTCACAAAATAAAATGATTAATATTGTGAGTGCATTTGTCCCATTCAAAATTTGAGGGGACTACAAATTGAATTTGAAGAAAAGGGAAAACTGACAGAAACTATCAAACTTCTTAGAGAATTCCATATCCATTTCTAGAAATATGCTATTATTCTATCTGCTCTGTTAAACAGAAGAGTGGGAGCCACAATATTACAACTTAGAAAGAAATTACTCCAACAACTCCTTTAAATGTTAATTTTCTCATGCAAATGGGGATGCCTAATTTCTGAGAACACCACCCCATGTCATCTTGTGAAGCTTATAACAACAACAAAATCGTATGTGTTGCCACTATATCCTATTCACTATGCACAATCAAACATATTTAAATGATTAAATCTAACTACATCAAAAACCATGACTTGGAAGTAGAGAAATGTACTCTAAACTTAGAAAAAGAATCTATGGCATAATGCAATTCTATGTTCCAAGCAAATCTTGGGGCATTTATATTAAAATATTTTGATATGGATGGGTGAACCAAAACAACTTAAAACCTAAAATATAGTTACATGCTTACCTTGGTGATAATCCCATGCTATAGTGTATTGAGATCAAGTACTTCTGCTCAAATGTGTAGATATGTAGCTTGCAACGTGCAAGGTATGTAACATTGCATGCTACTATGCAAAACATAAAACTAAGTTTATCAATCCCCTTATATTGATTTATGAATCATTGAATCCTTTTAGCAACTAGAACAAAGCATTTAAAAGTATTCATCAAAATTATAAATTGAGAGAAGTGATGGTTAACCAATATGAATTGGCACTAGAAACTACATTATCAGCTCACATAAGTAAAGTTTGATAGATCTACAAGAGCAATAAGATAATCAATAAGCTCCTGGTAAACTATTGTTGAATAATTGAGGATGCATATGATTCAGTGTTATAAATCAATCTGAACATATGAATATGTCCATCTTTAGAAATTGTTGAGGAGAAAAATTGCAGAAAGTGCTGAGCAGATAAGTTCCAGAAATCATTGCCAATAAAGTTTCAAAGTCCTAGTCAACTGCTAACCCATCACTACTAATAATGCATTAAATCTAGTCTTGGGCATACTTTAAATTCAAAGAATTAAGAACTTATCACTCACATTTTGCGTAAGTTAATTATTGCCAAATTTCCCAATAGCCTAGGAAACATTATTCGGACCAACTCATGGATGGCTACAAATATCATCAAAAAATTTACAGTCAAGATAGAATTATTGTCACTATTTCTCCTTGCACAAGTAATTCTCACAGCTTATAAGGTATGATACGTAGACTCAAAATTTAGGATCTATCTCGTTGAAATTGTGTTTTACCTGCTCAAGTTGAGAAATGGATTGTTTTGCATTGATGCCTTGGTGTAGAAGAGAAACTTCCTTAACTGAAAAAAAGTAACCATCACTATCAAATAATAATATTAGAAATAATATCATAATAGAGGAAGAATGATTTGAGATATTATCATTGAAAGAAGAAATGATCACTCTCCATTATCAATAAGTATTTTTAAGTTGTTATCAATGACTGAAAAATCCATTAATAGACACAACTTAGGAAAAGAAAAGACATGTCTATGTTAATAAAAACTTATATCTCACAAATCATAGTGTTTAAGAAGTGAGAGTTAGTATTAGAGATCAAATATTAACATAAAAGTATATAAATTAATTGTAATGAATGATGTTTGTTATTAAGAAAAAAAGATATAGCAGTTTGATATCTTTTATAATAGAATTGGTATGCAATCAAAGCATGACAATAGGTGTACTAGAAAGCTTGAAGAAATGGCAGAAGTTTGAAATAAGTAATGGTGTACCATTGTGAAAAAAATAAGCCCCAATATCTTTCACTATCTCTATCATTCCTGGTAGTAATGCTACTTTGAAGTTGGGCCTATAGCTTTCACATCATGTAAACCAGCATAGTGTGAACTTTAGTTAAGTGAAAGCAACATGTATCAAGTAGTTAGAAATGTAGTTATTGGAAGGGAAAGTAATAAGAAATTATTGAAATACTTGTATTGTATTACCAGAGGAATGAAATGTCTATTTTCAAGTGGTTGATGTTGATAGTGTTGATAATCGAGCTTCCTCACTGAGTGTACGTGCAACATAAGGGATTTGTTGCATGTGTGTGTATCTTTCGAATGTGAAAGGAGGGTGGATACGAAGGAAAGAAAGGTGAGTGACCCTTGAAATTGTTGTGAATGTTAGGCCCTATCAGTCAATGTTGTCGATGTCAATCATGGCCATTTGAATGTGATTTATGGATGGTTAAAGCCCATGCCATTTTTAGTGGAATTTGGCGGTGACTGCCATGACTCAATGGGGAAACAGGAACATTTGGAATTTTTTGGATCCTAGGAAAGGCCAATGTAATTATTGGATCATACAACAACATAGAAGGGGAGTTGGGGTGGTTTTTCGCTATCCTTGTACACAATTTTTTTTACTATGCCAAGAGCTCCATTAACAAGGCCAGTTTTAGTCCATAGATTACATGATAACATAACCTTTTGGTCTGCACATAGTAGAATCTTAGATTGGAGTTGTTCATTGTCTGGATTTAATTTGAAAGAGCTCCCTATTTACTCAATAATGGCTATGACAATAGGTTGTGCTAGAGACAACAACATGTGCTTATTATGGAGTGAGACCTTTTCATTGGTTGCATAAAGATGTATGCACGATAAGAAAGCAGTTTGTTCTATAGAAGATAGTGTGGAGCTTGACCTTGAAATTAGCAGTTACCAATCTACTATAGTAGGTTCATCCTTTCTTAAAATTGTATAAGAGATCACGAAATAGAAGTTGAGTGGGATCATCTTTGGCTTGACGAAATATTTTGTTTAGTACAAAAACTGTTGTAAAGCTCTACCATAGTGTCCCCCCATAGGAAGTAGAAGAGTACATAGGAATGTTTTTTACCAACAGTAGTTGGCCGAGGTCTCCAAAGAGCAGGATTGAGTGGCCTCCAAATGGGATTTGGTTGTGTGCAGGGAAAGCTTCGTGCAAGCGAGAGTCGATGTGTTCAAGCAACTTTGGACCAATGAAGCTCATTTCATCAATTAGAATGTAGCGAATGAAGTGCATTTTCTCTTGGAAGCTTGCTAGTGTTTGGCCTTGGAAGGGGGCCATCTCCTTGATGGGTATGCAGAGTGTAGAATGAAATGTTGATGCTCCAATGTTGAATGCTACAACACCTATTAGTGCAAGAAGTAATATCAATGTTTGGTTGTTTGGAGCAAAAAAATTGAGTGCAGAACTAATTTGTTTTACAAGGTGTGACTTTCATATTCTTGTAGTATCTTGAACTATTATTTTGAGTGGTGGCTGGTAAGTGGTGGAGGATAGGTGTGACAACACTAAATATAGTGTTTTCTTTTGTTCCAATGAAATTTTGTGCTAGGTATTTACAATGGGCAGTAGGGGTACTTGATACTTGGTGTAGTTTGAGTCTACAAAGTTGGATGTTGTACTTTTCTCTATTGGATTTATGGAATGACTATCCCAATCATGGTTAAGGTCTATTTCATGTTTAGCTAGCATGTCAAGTGCATCCAACTAGAGTGGGTGGCTTGGGTGTACACTTGACAACACTTTCCATTTGGATTGGTTGCATTGATGTGGGGGTTCTACATTGTCAGTTGGAGAGCCTGAGTCTATATTGGAGGCCATTTTGGGTGAGTGTGTAGCACATGCCAGGGATGGTAAGTGCATGACATCCCCTCCCACTGTGCCATAATTTGAGTGTTAGATAAACCAAGGTCAATTGAAATGTTACGAAATGGTTTGTAGAGAACCAGTTCAGTCCAAAAGAAGTCATGAAAACTTGGGTCATCTTTAGGAGGTATGCTTGTGAAATGGTGGGAGACTTGAACAATAGCTTTAGAGGAATGTTCTTTCCATTGGTTCACTTTACAAGATGTTTTGAAGCTCCATTTTAGAGTGACATCAATCAATGGCAATGCCTCTAGACAAGTAGGATGTGCCATGTATGCATCAATGTAGTTTTTTTTTGCTGAAGTGGATGCAGCTAAGAGTGGAATGCATTGTTAGTTTTTTTGGTTTACATTTAAAGAAACAAACATCCAACTACACAAGCAGAGGGGTAACTTTAATAGATGGTGGAAAGTTTCTTGAGCACTAATATCATGATCGACTAGGTTGTCCACAAGCATTTTCCTAAAAGCGATCGGTGCTAGCTTGTCAGGTTGAAAAGTTGTAGAAACATGAGAAAGCATTGCATGATATGTTTCAGATTTGGTTTCTGCTTTTGCAACATATTTTTCTATATACTTGAGCACTGCATCTATTGAGAGAATAGGTTGGAAATTTACATTTTCTTACCAAATACAGAGGATAGTGGGGTTGTACAAATTCAATCGCTCATCATTATGAGCAGGGGTGTGCTTTGGTTGGCCACTGTCATATGACAGGCTTGAATAGTCTTGCATGGTCCAAGGAGCTTTATAGCGGCATTCAACTGTACCTCCTTTTTTTCACAAAAATGTTTGCAAGGTACAACGTGTATGGTGTTGAACATAGTTGAGTAATTCATTGTAGTTATTTGAAAGGTTGGACAACATAATCATTCTTTTGTCCATTAAGCAAGGGTTGTCTAAGGTAGACCGTGGAACTCTTTCATTTGAGGTGTGGTGGGGACTTGGGTTCCAAGAAGAGACATATTTTTCAATGTAGTTCATTGCATTTTGTATTGATGCAAGATTATTCCACTGTAGTTTGAAAATATCAGGTGCATCTTTGAGCTACAGGAAACCATGGACATGTACAGACCCACGGTGTTGCCACTCATACCTGCACAATATAGATGTTATTAAGTGATTGATGTATGAAACAAGTAAATATAGTTGATGTGGGGTATGTTTACCTATACCAGTAGTCATTTGTGTAGAGAGTCTTCTCCAAAACCTCCTCACGAAATATTGTAAATCTATGAT
Organism: Sequoia sempervirens; assembly: GCA_007258455.2. NCBI lineage: Eukaryota > Viridiplantae > Streptophyta > Pinopsida > Cupressales > Cupressaceae > Sequoia > Sequoia sempervirens. Next base: position 601,085,724 of record VDFB02270651.1, on the reverse strand, counting down.
GCATGTAAAGTGTAGAGAGGTGTGGGTTTTGTACTATATTTTGGATCCTCCACCATGTAGCCGCAGTAGAATTTTTTGTTGTGGTAGATGGCATGACATTGTGTAAATATAGCCATGTAGTATCTGTTGCACTGAGGGTGAAGAATAGAGTCGGCCAACCAACTTGAATTACCATGTCAGATAGCTCCCCCCTACGCTGAGTCCAGAATGGGCGGGTTCCACAAATTTTTGACCCAAATCTCATTACCTAGTCTAGAAGATGTTCATCAGGGACATCCTTGAGTCTTTGGTGTAGTCCAAGAATTGTTGTTGGCAGTCTACTTTCCAAGCTTTTTTGAACAAACACAAAAGCTGCGGCTTGGCTATGGTGATGCATAAGAATATTCAATATGAAGTATCTAAATCGTGGGTGCTGGCCAAACCTATTATCATGATATCTAAGTAGATGTAGAGCATATTCATGTAGCTTGACCTCTTTCATAGTTTATTGATTGAATGCAGCTTTCCCATTTGGAAATAATGTAGGGAATGCCATAACAAACAATCCTTTAGTGCTATATTCATTGATGGGCGTAAGAGAAATTGGTGGCCAATCAATAGTAGGATTTGGGCGTCCTTCCCCTAACTACAACAAGGCTTGCAATTCTTGCACTTTTGTACGTGTAGGGGGGAAGTTTGCCACAAATTATGTTGTTTCTTGCACAATCTCTTGCAATTTTTATTCAGTTGCATTATCTGTCTCCATTGAACTTACATCAGGGGCGTCTGAAATTGAGGTTGTTGCATTTAGAAGGTCAGAGATGTCAATGGGCGCAGTGGGAAAGAATAAGAGAGAGGCCTCATCTATTTGTACATCTTTGTATTAAGGTTCATTACACACCTTATATTGCAAATCCTCGTGAACACATGCTCTGCAAACATGGAAACTGTGCTATTGGGAATCAACATTTTTTTTGTTAACTATGAGTATATCTAGATCATGTATATGACATGGCAAGTAATTTTCAATTACTGTAATATCCTGAGGAAAAAAAATTGTGTGGATACTGTATTTTAGTTGTCCCCTCTTGCATAAGTAACTTGGAGGATGGGGCTGACTCTTGCTATAAGCATCTCCTCGATTTGGGATAGGCGTTGCAAACAAGCAAACTGCTCTTCAAGGTCCATGTTCCATTTTGAGAAATGATTGCCATTTTTTTTCTGAAATGCATCAAGTGAACAAGTACTACTACCATTTAATATCCTAGTTTTTATTCCTGGATATAGTTCTAGGAATACATGACAAGTTGAAATGTTTGATAGGTTGTCTAACTTTAAACGGAAGGAATTCCTAGTGATGTAATAGTTTGTTGGAAATAGTGGAGGATGGTGGTTTTCAGAGGGTGAACCATGGTGTAATGTAGACTACATTTGAGGTGTGGATGGTTGTAATGGGGAGGGGTTATTTGAAAGGCAAGGTGGGGATGTGGAGGAGCTTGCAAGGTAATTTTGGTGGTTTTCTCTTCTTTGTCTATTTATAGAATCCTTATTTGCATGGTACCAAAACATTTCAAATGATTACAACAATGTCATTGAGCTTCCATACTTTCAGCTTGGTTTTCCATGATAGGGATTGTTGGGGAACAAAGCAATGCAATAGTAATTTGTAGTAGTTAATGAATAATTTGAAAGCATATGTATAAGTTATGTGTGTAGAATTAGGAAGAATAACACTTGAAGTAATAAGCCTTTGTATCGAGTAAAAAATACTTGGAATACACAGCTTGTGAAAATAAGAAATCATATTTCGGAACAAGTGCACAAGATAACATTGTCATATAAAAAAATATTTTGTATTCAATTTATTTATAGTTGTAACAATAGATTTTTAGAGATAGTGCCATTTACAGCAACAAAATCTATACAACATAAGCAAAGACTATATAGTATTGTCAGAAGTAAGAGGTACTTGTAAACTTAAACAGGTTTTATTGTTCTACTTACAAATATTTGTATTTCTTTCCCAGCAAAATAATTCATTGTGATGGCCACTTGAAAGATAAATCGGTGCGCAAGAACTTGATCTAGCACATGTTTAGCAGCATCAAGTTCTGCCAGCAGTAGTTGAAGATTTTTAGCGGATACAACAAACAAGGTATTTGTGGGTCCTTGAAATGCTATGACTTTAAGAAGAGCACCAGTTCCATCGTCCAAATCCACTTTTACCATGTAGCTAAAATCACATTCTAGGAGATCAAGAGAACACTTTGGGTAGTGAAAGCTATTGGGGCTTTTCTATACAACCTTCTTCTTACATTTGTTATTTCCCACCATATGAGGACAGGAGAGGTAATAAAAGTTTTCCAAGTGAACTTTTGATATGCTTGCTTGTACGCAAACATTTCTTTTCTTTAGAGAGGTTGTATTGTTGATCGATGCGATGTCAATTGGATTTGCAAACTTGTTTGAAGAAAGATGATCTACTGAGAGGGAAAGGAAAATAATTTCATTCCCTATAGTGGCATACCAGTTGTGCAATGTTGAGGCTTCTAACAATTGTGGATTTAAAACAATTGTAGTTGTAAATATAGTATTAAGAGCTTTTCCACGCCAGGAAATTATACATCTAGATTTGATCAAGATAATTGGAGTTGGTAGAAGAGGAAAACCAAATAATTTGTTTCCTTCAATTTCACAATGATGACCCCAAAGTGTTACATCAATGGTCAAGCATGACATGTCATTGATTTGTGTAGTACACTTGACTGTTTCGGTTCCATCTCTCTTACGGATGGTCAATGCGGGGGAGAATGATAAAAGTACGCCAAGAACATCAACAAGGGAATTAATAGGCAATGAAAGTAGGGAATTGATGCTCTTTATATGCAAGCTATGCATGGGTATTATATAGTCTACACATGTCGAAGGAGTAATTGTTGATGAGTTTAGTAGGAAAATTTCAAATGGGTTCGTTGAGCTACTATATTTTGTGTTTGCAACTTTTATGCAACCATTAGAAATAATGTATAAACTGTTAGACTGCACAACATTGTATAACTCATCAACAAGTTCATTGAAGCATGTCACATGTATTTCAGAACCTACTTTGTCAATGATGTAAAAACCAAAGACTTTTCTTGCTCCGTTAGCATTTTGAAACTCATGGATTGGAGTCTTTGTTAATGCTCTACCCTCAATGGACCAACTCTCATAGTATGGGTTCAAAGTTTTGATGGGAAGTATTTTAGAAGGGGCAATGGTTGGTTGTTGGATAGAGCTTACATCTTGGTGTAAACTAATTGGGCCCTAGAAGCTAGTAGATAGCATACGACTTGTAGCCTGCAGAAGAGGAGTTGGAGCGCCAACGAGTGGAGATTTATTTGAGACCATTTCAAGATTATTGATAAGTATAGCCATGCAATTGAATGTTGTAAATGTTTTAGGAAAATAACATCAATGAATGAGAGTAATATTCTAAAATAGAGTATGGACAGACGTATGTGTATTTTTTGAACACTTTCGATGTATATTCTTTAAGGTGGACAATAGACCCAGTGACCATAGCTTCTTCAACAAAAAGATTGTTGAATTGGGTAGGAAGAAAATTTGGGTGGGTGTGGACACCATCTAAGAGTTGAACCCAGTATCTAACATCTGTTGATTGACCCTGTTGTATAGTGTCTATGGATGTAACTTGTAACTTAGGGTCAAGATCAAACATGCTTGCAAAAATTTCTTCAATGTCATTTGGAGTTAGAGTTGCCATTTAGGAGGTAAAAGCAAGTTGTGAGTGTTAGAATTAGCTATTCTGACAAGTAAAATAAAGGTGCTTCTTGATTCTAACATTGTTATTAATGGGGAAAACCACTAATGAAAGGTAACGAAGGGAAGCATAGGCTTGATAATATACGGTCACATAGTTTGTGTACATGTTTATCAAACCATTGGTTTGTGAATGAGCTAAATTCTATGCAAGGTATATAATATAAGACATTCTTGGAGTTTTCAATTTCAAAATAATATTAATCAACATATTATGTGTTTTGTTTTTAAGATAATACCTACTACTTTAATATGGAAATAAGCATATCAGTAATTACCAAGTATAATTTGAAAGAATGAAAATTGAAAGAAGACGATTTATTTACATGGTAAACAAATATATTGTTAATATTGAAGCTCTACTGGCAAAAGAAATTATAGGAAAAATTTGCAACATTTTCATGTTCGAGATAGTATTTACAATGGTTGTATTTGAATGGCGTAATAAAGATGACTATAGAAGGCTATCTAGTTTCTTTACATTGCAGCCATAAGTAGGCATAGTATAGGCACACAAAAAAAAACTTATAGTGCACTATAGGTTGTCAAGGTAATTATGGATTGTTGCAATTATCGTGGGTGTTGCAGTAGTATTATAGTGTTGATCATATTTCAGCTCCCTTAGGAAATTGCACAATCCCTCTAGTTTTGTGCAGTTGGACTGGTAAGTTGACACTGAGGCCTGAAGCATCTCAACATCCAAATCTTCAATAGGACTTGTTGTCTAACACGCAAGTTTTAGTTTGTCAACGATGTTGTGGCAACTATTCAATATAGTTGCAGCAAGATGTTGAACAGTTGTGTGAACTAAGTCGGGCTTATTAACAATAGATGACGACTCTGATATTGCAAGTGTTGGATGCATTGGAATGGAGGGGCTTGGTTGTATAGGAGTATTTGAATGTGTAGCCATGACTTGGCATTAGGGGATAAAATATACGTATAAGTTGTAGAACAACATAAGAAGGTAAGCAAGTAAATGACTAATCAAAACATGGAAATGAATTACAAAGGAATTAACAAATTACAAGAACTATGTAGTAAATGATGCACTTTAGAAACATTAGATCAAACAAACAATGTGTGAAACAAACATTTCAATTAAATATCTAGCATATATTTAATGTAATCTATATTTGAATTTGGTACTACTGAAAATTGATTTTTTAATTTTTGCGGTTGTCCTATCTTGACTATGTACAACTGTGGTTAAATAATCATGACGCCTTTTTTTTTCTATCCAAATGTTGCTAAAATACTTCAAACCAATCAATGAGTGTATGTGAAGATTAGCATGAATTAAAAAACTATGTATTCAGATATTTATGTATGTATTACAAACCATGTATTACCAAACTATGTATTTCCACAGTAATTTATGTATGCAAAAAATACTCAGATATTTTATTAGAGATATTGTTCAAATTAAATACCTCAGTTGCAATTATAGTTGCAAGTGTTGCACCTCCTCCCTCTATTTTCACACCAACACTATTTCATGGAAAGCTGTTAGAAAAAAAAAAAAAAAACCTTGATCTGTGTGGCAAACAAAAAGACAACCAACATTTAATTTTAAAAACAATTAACATTAGCATATTAAGTATCAATTACCTATACGATTTTTTTTAGTTAATATGTTATAAAACACAAATCCATTTGTGTATAGAAAAACCAAAAAAAAAAAAAAATCCAATTTTTATAAGTAAAGATATTAAAAATATGATACATGAGTAATGATGAAAATCTTCAAACTTAAAAATGGTAAAACTGATAGAAGATAAACATGCAAATACAATTTTCCTAGTGAGAAAGATGACAATGATGATGATGTTGTAGATGGCAAGAAGGGGAGGTAGCTTATAAGAGAAGCTAGAGAACACAAAGATGAATTTGTAGAACTTGTAGATTCTGTTGTGCCCTTAGCACACACGCCCGTTCAGAACGGGGAACCTCTTTTCTTTCACCTTGCCGGGTCATTTTTATCGCCGCCTCATTTTGAATGCCCCTGTTTGATGTCCTAAGTGGTCAGCGTGCCTCCAAAGTTTCATCTTAAGTTGACTATGTTTCACCCCTTCAGTTTTAACAAGTCTTGGGTCCTCACAGAAGCTCCTTGGCAGTTTGCTTCTGCCAGTGGCCTTTGAGCCTTCCGGGCCTGCCCCGTCAGGATTCCCTGGCTGAGTTTCCCTCGGGTGTTCATCATTCTGAATGGTGGAAGGCTTCCACCTTTCCGAGCCCCGAGACCTGACTCCCTTTTTTCTGTTTGATGAAACTTATGAAAATTTTGGGCTGCTTTCAAATCCTTCGGGCCCGACCATCCGGACGTCCACGTCCAGAGTTCCTTACGGACTTTGTCGTTCCTAATGGAAAATTGTGGACGACACTCCGCCTGCCAGACACCGAGTTCCCTGTTGTCGTCGATGATTTCTTAACCGAATTTTGAAGACGGTGAACTTGCGACGTCTTCCCGTCCTCTGGGCCCCGGACCTCTCGCCGCCTTCTGAAAATTTGATCTCAACCAACCCAACGGTCCTCCATACGGACATTAAATGTTGGCATTAATTGTTGTTTTGGGTATAAATATGGAGGTCGACCTGTCATTTTCGTTTGTCAGGTTTTTCAGAGGGATCAGAGTGCTTTCCAAAGAAGATCACTGCCTTCATCGATCATTGCCCTCGCACCCATTGCCGTCATTTGCCAACCCTTAGTGGATTGTATGCCTCCTCTCATCGGACTCCTGAAGTAGGTTTTTCATTTTCTCTCTAGAGAAGTCTTTATGATTTTAATGCCTAAGACAATGAACACTACAGGTTAAAATTACATTTAAATGATAAAACATAAGATAACACACAAAACCCACGTCTTAGAATTTTTGCAAAAACTTCCAAAATTCCCTAAGAATTGGTATGGAACTCCACATCATCGCGGTCATTCATCACCAGGGGCATTCATGCCCTCTAGGCCTGGGTCTTCCGATGGCCGTCAAACTTAGAAACCAAGCCATCTTTTTTTTTCAAAAATGGTGGGATACCCTCTCGGGCCCGCCACCCGGGACCTCCGTCGGCAGTTCGCTGTCAAGATTAAAAACTTGAGCTCTAAAATCGGCCTGCATTCCTGCTTCCTGGGCCCAACCCTCTGGACTTCAGTGTCCGGAACTCCATGAGGTTTTCACCATTCCTGAATGGCTTACAGACCCCTTTCGCCCGAGCTCCGTATTGGAAATATGTGCCTCAATCATCACAGGCTGTAACCTCTATTTGGGAAAAGTCGGTGTGACATCCATCATGTTTGGCCGACTAGAAGTAGTAACTTTGTGGAAATTGTATAGGTTGTTGTGACCTTGCAGGAGTCTCACCGAACGCTTTTACTTTGGTGCCTATCACTATGACAGTTTATTCGTTATAACCTCTCACCGCTCGTGGAGATCTCTGGCCGACAGGCCATTCAATCGGATATTGAGGAGAGTCTTGGATGTTCACTATGAGCTCTCAGTGATATGGATGTCTTGTCGAACGCTTATACATTGGAGTCATCGGGATAACCTTTGGTGGCTCAGTGAGAAGTCTTATCGAGTAATATGTCTCGCCGACAGTGTTTAATATGAAGTCTTTGGGGAAATTCTTGGCGACTACTGATGGCTTCAGTATAACATAAGATATCTCGATGTAGCCTCTTGGTGAGTAGTAAGTCTTTCCGATAGGAATGTTGAGATCGTTGTGACTTTGAATATCAGTATGTGGTCTCACCGAAGAGCAATAGTCTTACTGAATGGAAAACTTACAGCTATGTGACTTTGAAGCTTTGGTATGACATCTCAGTGAAAGTGATATGTCTTGGCGACATGGCGAGAGCTGAGCGATAGCTCTTTGGACTCGATGTAACATCTTGGCAATAGGATGGAGTCTTATTGATATCGAGTGTTTACTATGTTGGCATCAGGGAGACACGGTCAGTGTCTCATCGATATGACAATACAGCTTGAAGCCATTTGACCAAGTGAGACTTTCCTATGTGGCGTCTCATGGACAATCAGAGAAGCTAAATGGAAACTGTTGGAAGACAGTTCATTGAGGAAGTTCTATGAGGAAGCTTGACAGATAGGGAATGACATGAATATAGTTTGAAGTTGCAGATGCTGGATGGTTCGGTTGGTTTGATCAACAGTTGGATGAACAGTTTGAATTGTATCAGTGGATGATTTCTATTTTGTGAAGACTGTAACTTAAAGGTTCCTGTACAAAGATTGATCATTGTGAAAGCTGATGTAATATGACATCAAAAAGATAAGTCTGATATTTATATGTAATCTTTATTACTGTAATACAAAGTGATTTCTCTTGGTGTGGTGGGTTTTTCTCCCGTAAGGGTTTTCCCATGTATATATGGTGTCCATATGTGTGTCAAATACTTTGGTTTTGTTATCTCTTTCATGTGCATCATAATTGGACTGTAATTGTAATTTTAAAAGGTATCTTTGCATTCTTCCTTGTGGTTTTGATGTTAGGAGAATTGTTTCCGCATCTAATTTTCCTTACAAGTGGTATCAAAGCCTGGCCAGTTGTGTTATCCTTGTGGGTACGTTGGGTTTTTTGTGTCAATTTCCGTTCAGTGGGAGTCTTGTAGAAGTTTGTCAATTTCTAATTACAGATTGAGATGGCTAGCACGTTAGGAATGTTTGAAATAGAGAAGTTCAATGGCAGCAATTTTGAGTTGTGGAAACTCAAAATGGAGGATCATTTAGTGGATCATGATTTGAGGCTTGCTGTGTATGGAACTAAACCTACAGGCATGAAGCAAGAAGATTGGGACCTTGCAGATAGAAAGTCTAAGGGGCTGATAAAGCTCTGTTTGGCAGACTTCGTTCTTTTCAATGTGCATGAAGAGAAGATTGCATCTTCCTTGTGGAAGAGACTGGCATCTATTTATCAGAGGAAGTCCTTGGTGAATAAACTTTTCTTGAGGAAGAAGTTATACTCTGAGAATCTAGGAAGGAGGTTTTGTAGCTGATCATTTGAATGCATTCAATATGATGATTGCACAGTTAACTTCTTTTTGTGTAAAGATTGATGAAGAGGATCGTTGTATGTTGATACTATGTTCTTTTCTAGACTCATGGGATCACCTGGTGATGGCTATTGGGAGTACAACATCTAGTTTCAAGATGGAAGATGTTGTTGCATCTTTGCTGTCAGAACAGATGAGAAGGAAATCTTCTGAGATGGTGAAGGAGGCCCTTGCTGTTAGAGGAAGGTCAAAAGAGAAAGGCAAGAAGAAGGACAAGAAGTCCATATCGAAATTAGAGGGGAGATCAAAGTCTCCTGGCAAGAATTCCAAGGTGAAATGTTGGAATTGTGGGCAACCTGGTCATGTCTGAAAGGATTGCAAAGAGGTGAAGAAGAAGAAGAAGAAGTATTCTTTCGACAATGATTCTTCTCATAGTGATGGAAATGCCTTCATTGCAGCCTTGGCTACACAGGCATCATATGATGTCTGGCTGATTGATTCAAGAGCATCTTTCCACATGGCATATCATAGAGACTGGTTTATGAAGTATGAAGAATACAATGATGGAAAGGTGTACTTGGCAAGTGATTCAACTTTAGAGATTGTTGGTCGTGGAAGAGTCAAAATATAATTTCCTGATGGCAGAGTGAAGGGAATCAATAATGTAATGCATATACCAGGTCTAGCTCGAAACTTACTTTCTATAAGTATGCTAAATGATATTGGAGTGCAAGTCACATTCTCTGGAAATGGCTGCAAGATTAATAGAGGCTCTATGATGCTGGCTAGAGGTGCTCGAATTGGTACCTTGTACAAGCTAGATGCACATGTTGTTCAATGTAACAATGTCTCTGTAAAGTCACAGAAAGCCACTCATGAAGGTAAAGAGGGAAATGTTCCTAATTGTGTAAACTCTATGGAAGTCAAACTTCTAGCAGAAAATACTATGCTCTGGCATCATAGGCTAGGCCACATAGGAGAGAAAGGTTTAAAAACCTTGAAGAACAAAAACCTGGTAGAGGGGCTTGAAGATTGTAACCTTGAATTTGAATTCTGTGAACATTGTATATATGGAAAGTAGCACCGTGTTTCATTTTATTCCAGTCCTCACAAATCTTCTAGTTTGCTAGATTATATTCATTCTGATGTATTTGGTCCAGTGAATGTTCTTTCTTTGTCTAAGTCAAGATACTATGTATCATTCATTGATGATTATTTGAGAACATTTGTTTATTTTTTGAAAAGTAAATCAGAAGTATTCAGTCGATTTAAGGAATTTAAGAACCTTGTAGAAAATTAGACTAGAAGAAAAATAAAATGCTTAAGGACTGATAATGGCGGTGAATTTTGTTCTGATGATTTCAAGAGGTATTGTAAAGACCATGGAATTAAAATACATAAGACTACACCTTATACTCCATAGCAAAATGGAGTTGTTGAAAGGTTCAATAGGACAATGATGGAGAGAGCACGAAGTATGTTGAGTAGTGCTAGCTTGGAGGAGAAATTATGGCTGAGGTTGTTGCTACTACATGTTACTTGATTAATCATTCTCCAAATTCTGCTCTTGTTGAGAAAACACCTCTGGAAGCATGATCTGGTAAGAAGCCCTCTTTAAGACATATTCGTGTTTTTGGCAGTGAGGCATATGCTCATGTGCCGTATGAGAAAAGATCTAAGTTGGAGAACAAGGCTGTCAAATGTATTTTTATTAGCTATAGTGTTGGCATAAAAGGATACAAGCTTTGGAATCCTGATACAGAGAAGGTTGTATATAGCAGAAGTGTAATCTTTCGTGATTTGAAACCTTCTACTTTGGATCTGCAATAAGAGACAAAGTCAAAAAATAATAAGGATGTAGTTGAAATTCCTCCTACACTAGATAAAGAGGAATTGAAAATTCAAAATGTACCTATAACTACGGAGAGCTCAAGTAGTTCTGAAGAAGAAGAAGAACCTCAGCCTCAACAAGTGAGGAGGTCAATCCATGAAAGAAAACAACCTAATAGGTATGGGTTCTCTTTGATAGATTCTACTTGTGCCTATGCTTTAATTTCTAGCACTGATGAGCCTAGGACTGTAAAGGAGGCATTTAAAATGTCTGATTCAGACTCTTGGTTGGAAGCCATGAATGAAGAAATGGCATCATTAGAAAAGAACGAAACTTGGAGTTTGGTGCCCTTTCCTAAAGGAAAAAAATTTGTTGGCTGCAAATGGGTATTTAAAAAGAAGATTGGTCTGGATGGTAGTGTGGAAAAATACAAGGCAAGATTGGTTGCGAAGGGTTATTCCTAGGTAGAGGGAATTTATTATGGGGATATTTTCTCTCCTGTAGCTAAGCTGACGTCTATCAGATTTATTTTGTCAATTGCAGCAGCGTATGACTAAGAGGTCGAATAGATGGATGTGAAGACAACATTTCTTCATGGTGATCTTGAAAAAGAAATCTATATTTTCCAGCGTGGGCACTTTGTTGAAAAAGGTAAAGAGAAATTGGTTTGCAAGTTAAAAAAGTCTTTGTATGGGTTAAAGCAGTCACCTAGAATGTGGTACCAAAAATTTGATACTTTTGTATTGTCTTTGGGATTTGTGAGATCAAAATTTGATCATTGTGTCTATTATAAAGCTGAAAGTGATCAAGTCCTTATTATTGCTCTCTATGTTGATGATATGCTATTCATAGGCAATAGTAAGCTAATGATTTATGATCTTAAGTCTCAATTATCTGCTAAGTTTGAAATGAAAGATCTTGGTGCAACAAGGTATATTCTGGGGATGGAGATAACTAGGGACAGAAGTAGTAGAAAACTTTGGCTAAGTTAGAGTAAGTATATCAGGACTGTTCTAGAGAGATTTTGCATGAATGATTGCAAGCAGTTAGTTGTTCCAGTCTCACAGGGAATGAAGATATCTGTTGAAGACTATCCAAAATATCCTACTGAGATGGAGGACATGACCAGTGTACCCTATGCTAGTGCATTAGGCATTCTTATGTATGAAATGGTCTGTACAAGGCTAGACATTTCCCAAGTAGTGGGAGTTCTTAGTCGGTTTATGGCTAATCCTGGAAGGACACATTGGGATGTTGTAAAGAGAGTTTTTAGATATTTGAAGGGCACTTCAGATTTTGCTTTGTGTTACCATGGGAACCTAGTTGAATCACATAGGACTCTCAGTATTTGAGGCTATGTGGATTCTGATTGGGCAGGGGACGTTGACAGCAGGAGGTCCACCAATGGATATACTTTCATGTTGAATGGTGGTGCAGTGAGTTGGATGAGTAAGCGACAGGCTGTAGTCGCTTTGTCCACTACAGAGGTTGAATACATGGCAGCCACACATGCTTGTAAAGAAGCAGTTTGGTTAAAAAAATTATGTTCTAACATTGGTTTTGATGCAGGGAAAATAACTATTTTTTGTGTCAGTCAGAGTGCAATTTGTCTGGCAAAGAATCCTACTTTCCATGCCAGGACGAAACATATAGATGTACAATACCACTTTGTACAAGATATGGTGGAGGATGGAAAGGTCAGTTTGGAAAAGGTTGATACTCTAGAGAATGTTGCAGATGCATTGATGAAGCCAGTGAGCACATAAAAGTTTAGGTGGTGTGCCAGTTCAATGGGCCTTAGTGCCCATGATTTTCAGTAAGTTATGTTGTACTTTGGAGGTGCCTATGTGATCTTCGTCAAGTGGGAGATTGTTGGAAATATATGCCTCAATCATCACATGCTGTAACCTATATTGGGGCAAAGTCGGTGTGACATCCATCATGTCTGGCCGACTAGTAGTAGTAACCTTGTTGAAATTGTACAGGTCGTTGTGACCTTGCAGGAGTCTTGCCGAACGCTTTTACTTTGGTGCCTATCACTGTGACAGTTTATTCGTTATAACCTCTCACCGCTCGTGGAGATCTCTGGCTGATAGGCCATTCAATCAGATATCAGGGAGAGTCTTGGATGTTTGCTATGAGCTCTCAACGATATGGATGTCTCACTGAACGCTTATACATTGGAGTCATCAGGATAACCTTTGGTGGCTCAGTGAAAAGTCTTATTGAGTAATATGTCTCACCGACAGTGTTTAATATGAAGTCTTCATGGAAAGTCTTGTCGACTGCTGATGGCTTGGGTATAACATAAGATATCTCGATGTAGCCTCTTGGCGAGTGGTAAGTCTTGCCGATAGGAATGTTGAGATCATTGTGACTTTGAATATCGGTATGTGGTCTCACCGAAGAGCGAGAGTCTTGTCGAATGGAAAACTCATGACTATGTGACTTTGAAGCTTTGGTATGACGTCTTAGCAAAAGCGATATGTCTTGGTAACATGAAAAAAGTTGAGTGATAGCTCTCTGGACTTGATGTAACATCTTGGCAATAGGATGGAGTCTTGGCGATATCGAGTGTTTACTATGTTGGCATCGGGGAGACACGGTCAGTGTCTCACTGATATGACAACACAGCTTGAATCCGTTTGACCGAGTGAGACTTTCCTATGTGGTGTCTCGTGGACAATTAGAGAAGTTGAATGGAAACTATTGGAAGATAGTTCGTTGAGGCAGTTATGTGAGGAAGCTCGAGAGATAGGGAACGACATGAATATATTTTGAAGTTGCAGATGCTCGATGGTTTAGTTGGTTCGATCAACAATTGGATGAACAGTTCAAATTGTATCAGTGGATGATTTCTATTCTGTGAAGACTGTAACTTGAAGGTTCCTATACAAAGATTAATCATTGTGAAAGTTGTTGTAATATGACATCAGAAAGATAAGTCTGATATTTGTATGTAATCTTTATTACTATAATAGAAAGTGATTTCTCTTAGTGTGGTGGGTTTTTCTCCCATAAGGGTTTTCCCACATATATCTGGTGTCTGTATGTTTGTGTCAAATACTCTATTTATGTTATCTCTTTCATGTGCATCTTAATTGGACTGTAATTGTAATTTTAAAAGGTCTCTCTACATTCTTTCCTATGGTCTTGACGTTAGGAGAATTGTTTCCTCATCTAATTTTCCTTACACTCTAGAGCCTGCCTTGCCTTTCGTCGTCTGGTGTTTTGCACAAAACAAACCTTTCATCATCTCACTGGGTCCCGATCCATGGAATTCCATGGGGTATTCGCCATTTTGAATGGCCATTGACCCACATGCTTTTGCCTCCCCAACCCCGAGCTTTCATTTGCCATGAAACCGAAAATCGTTAAATTTTGATGTCCTCGCCCTCGTCGGGCTCTGCCCACCGGGACTCTATGCCATCTCCGCTATCCTAAAGGGAAAAACATGCCCACCTCTCTGACCTTCAGACTCTACCCTCTTGCTCGTTGTGAGAACTTGATATGAAAATATGATGCCCAACCTTGATGTTGGGTCTACCCTGATGGGTCGCTCCCTCTAGAATTTCGTCCAACGATCATCGTTTTGAACGGTGAAGGCAGGGTAGCTTCCTGACTCTCCAGGCCTGAATACCTCAAAATTTGAAAGGAAAGCATCTTGCCATCTTCGTGCCCTCCGGATCTCGAACCCTAGAATTCCCTTTATTTTTGGTCATTTCAAATAGCTAACCCTTGACAGCTTTCTGGCCTTATACCTTCGGATGCTCCCAAGATGATCCAAACAACCTCAAATTTGAAATCTAATCTCGACCCACATGCTCAAATTGATCCTTCTCCCACATTGACCTTTTAAACAATCAAAATCCAGTCAGAAGAAATCACCCAAATCGTCCCACTCCATTTGCCTTTTTAAAACAACATTTTTGTCAGGGAAGTTCAACCCTCCAGGCCCGGATTGTTCGAAGCTCCTCCAGTAAATGGCTAGCGGTATCTTCGAGTAAACATTTGATTTCATCAGTCATACATTGTCTAAATTGGATTTCGACTAACGTTCATTCTTTTATAATCAGTAGTACTCATTGTGTCCATGCTTGTAGGATATATGGAATCAGGTGCAGGGCCCTCGGAGGGGACTGCAGACAAAGGAAAGAAGTCAGGAAAGACTCCTCATGGGAAGGAGGATAAAGACCGGATGAAGTTCTAGTTCCAGGGTGAACCTCTACGATCAAAAATCACCATGGACTGGAAAGAAATAACAGACACCAATATTGGCATGGTCGATATTGATGAGTTTACACAAAGGGTCAGAATTCACCCGAGGACTGACAATGCCAAGTTAATTAGGAAAAGCAGAATCACAAAAGTTGCAGGGTTCCCCCCATCTCTCATTGCCCCAGAGCTAGTCATCGCCTGTCGACAAACCTATCAAACCGAGACAAGGACCATCGTCGACAAAGATGGTAATATTCTAGAAGACATGTCGGCTGAGGGCATTACAAAGACCTTCCACATTCCCACTTTTGAAGAGATGGAAACTGCCACCATAGAGGAATGTAAGGCGGCATGGGACGACAACCCGATGGGTTGCAAGAGACTGATAAATCAGCATTGGGTCAAGGAAAAAAGGGGCAACGCCGCGAAGGTTCCCCAAGAACTCTTCCGTGGTGATTTTCACGAAGACTACCATGACTTGGTCACCATGCTGAGCTAGGTGATGGCCCTACCCACTGTCGTGTTCTTTCAGGAATGGATGGTTTACTTTGTTGAGAAGATCCTTTGCAAGAACAAAGATGTCACCATGAAGGCCTCGTTCTACTGGGGAGGCATGATAAGCGACTACTTCCATGAGTAGTTCATGAACATGAAAAAAATCTCTAAGCTCTACATGACCTCCTATCTAGTCTACTCCTTGGCAGAGCAAACACAGTATAGTGGATTGTTTGTAGCACCCAATGAGGAGCCAGGAAAAAAATTGAAAGTTTATGATAGACATCCCCAACTCCAATTCAGAAATTTTAAGAAAGGATATGGTAGGATTAATGATTCCTTCATTGGACACGTCATCCAACTACTTGGAGGGGACTTTAAGAGGAGGTTCTCCCACAGTGCACGGGTGTTCCTGAAGTAGTACGCCTTCTTGTTCCTTCAATTCCCCAAGTTTACCTACATTCGCGCCCAGGGTTTCACTGAAACGCCGAACAAGTTACCCTAGTACCCCAATGACCGGATTGTACTACTGGAACTCTTCTGGCAGCTGTAACATGTGCGCACCATCCTCAGTAGCAAGCACTTGGCAGGGGTCTCTTATCCCTTGACCCTCAGTCAGGGCATGTACAAACTACAAACTTCATAGTGCACTGGGAATTTAGAAAAGGAGTTTGCGGAATACCACTTCCAGCTACACACTCCTCACCCATAGATGGACCCGTATGGGAATGTCAGAAAAGCACTGGGGCCAGAGTACACCCATTTACATAATGTCAAGTATTTCTAGGAAAATTGCCAGGATGACAAAGAGGTACGTCTCAGGCACTATATGAGGATGACTGCATTCTTCGTAAGAAGAGTGCAACTATTCCCCATACCGGATCAAGTAGAAGAAGATGAAGCCTCTGTCATGGATCCCCAGTATAATGCAATCACCAATTTACCGTTTCCTGCAATCGACTTGGATGAACAGGAGGTCGATGAACTTCAAATCGTGACCAAACCCATCTTGGCCCGAACTGAAGAATGGGTTAAAGGACAAGTGAGTCAGCTAAAGTAGCAAGGAGTGGTCCTAACCTATGAAGGGCTAAAGAGTGAGCCCAGTGCCACCAAAGATGTCACCGCCACGAGTTCAATGGGTGGTCCATCCAAATCTCCTCCAATCACCAGATCTAAGAAGAGGAAAGAAACAGAAATAGAGCAGTCTCCGGATTCCAAAGTATACACAAGGAAAGATACATGAGGCTCACCCTCTAAAAGGCTCAAGCAAACATGAGGGACCACGGAGCAACCCGTAATCCAAGAGGGTGTAGAAAAAAGGACAAATCAATTAGAGATTCTTTCAGCTCTCCCTGTCTTGACTACCCCATCATCTGCCTCCCTAGCCATGGTCACCACATCCCCGCTGGAAGTGGACATCTCAGTCCATCTTGCCCCTTCACCTCGGGTCGAGCCTATAATAGTGATTGACTCTTCCTTCGTCATCACTACTCCTCCTTCCTCCACTACCATGTCACCTACCACATCACTCCCATTAGCTATAGTGATGGAATTGATGCCCGCTCCCGCCTTTCCTAAGGCCTTCTCGAAACACATGCATAATATCCCTTCCGAGCTCTTCTAGATCCTTATGGACCCCACTCTTCAAGCGGCCCTAGCGCAGATCCTCGCTACTACTAAACCTTCACAGCCTCTAGCAGAACCACTAGCTATGGAAGCCACCATGTTAATCTCCGAGGAGTGGCAGAGACAGGAGCAAGAGGCCTCACATCCATTTGAAGAGGAAGTCTACAAATACCATGAGCACCCAGAGTATGAACACCAGACAATTGACAGGGTGGCCTATAAGGAGGAGGGAACAGGCTCTTCCAAGAGTGGGGATGAGGAGGAGGATGTCAGTGGTAGGGTCATTGTACAAACCTTTGATGATAATCTTGACGAAGAGATGGCCTGACAACTAAAACACGATGAAGAAGAGGCACAAAGGTCACCTCTCAGAGAAGAGGAGGGTGACAAGACGACATAAATTGTGGAAACCCCTACAGGGGAAAAGCAAATGGAGATTGTGCCACCTCCCACAAAAGAAAGAGACAAAGAAGAGGACCAGCCCAAGGGGTACATGCACAAAGATGAACAGATTGAAAACATAAAGGAAAAGGACACTGAGGAAGAAAAGAGTCCTTGAGGATAGTTGATTACTAAGCCTCTTGTCAAGCACCTCACATTTGTCTTGGATTCTGATGAGGAAGAGGGAGACAACACGGTGAAAGGTGCAAAAATAGAGGGCCTAACAAAGAAGGGTGAAGGCGATCAAGAGCCACCAAAAGAAGAGTCTTCCATGCCTAAGTGGTTGGAAAAACAACTTGAGAAGAGGACTCTTGCTCCTAAGGATCCAAGAGCAAGGCTAGAGGCTATCCTAGCCCAAGCGCAAAGCTCAACCAAGAAGGAGAAAAATCCTAAAGTGAGATCCAAAATAACGATGGATGCTTTCGGGTCCCAAACTACACAAATAGCAACACCCGTGGTAGGCCAGACTGGTGTAAGTTACAACATTTCCACCATCGAGTTGGGGACCACTACCAGAGAGTAAAAGGTGGGGCATCTTGAGGAGTCAGTGGCTACAGTTGTGCACCTGATAAAATAGGACAAGGTCTCGAAGGACGAACTCAAAGAATAGGTAGCCGCCTTGATGGATTACATCCAACAATGGTCTTCGGTGGATTACCTGCCTACCACATTTGTGGCTCCACCCAAGCCGCTATCCAAAGAGAAAATTGACAAATTGGAGAGGAGAAGGAACTTGGACAAGACCACAGAGGGCTAGTTCTGACAAGTCCTATACATCGATAACATGGGTATTGGCTGGGCAGTTTGAATAGCCAACAAGTTCTTGGATCTACAGCAATCTCTGGAGAGCACGAAGAAGCTCTGCACCAACTTCCCTGCAACGTACAACTCCACCTATCCAAAGATTGAGGCCATCCTTTAGTTACGAAAGGCCACATGGGAAAAGGAGCTTGCATTCAGAAGGGACGATCATTGGCTGATGGATGTGTGGAGGCAGGATTTTGACAACAGGAAGGAAAGGTTGGAGCAAATAATGAGTAAGGTGGATTCAGACATCGAATGGGTCAAGGAAATTAGGGTATAATGCGATCGATAGCTCAAGCTAATGATAGAGTACGACATGCTCGCAGTACAGATGGATCCAGAGAAGATAAAACCTTACTTTTAGAAGAAGATGGAGGATGGGGCATCCAATGAAATAATAGTAGAATTCATGATTTTTTTTGCCCGTGCCTTCGAGGAATTAGAGTTGTTCAGAGATCAGGGCATAAAGTATGACGAAGACTAGAAAAATCTTGAAGATAATGCAAAAGAATGGAGCTACCAGATGTTGCAGTACGAGATCATTGAGGTGGACAAGCTCCAACCAGTTATTCTAAAATTCATGGAATATACAGCTTCGAAGAAGTAGGAGGACAACCATGTTATCAATGAGGAGCTCCCAAATGAATAGCTACAACAAAAGAGCAATCAACAAAAGACAAGATGCTACAGTGCCAGCACTAAGTGACAAAATAAGCAAAAGGACAAAGATGTATTTTTAAATTGTAATATATTGAGGATGGGTGAAACCCTATTTTGTAATGAAACTTGGCCACACAATAGAAATCAATCTTGGCCATTCATTTAGCTTTTGGGGCACTATAAATAGGGGTCTCCTCTCATTTGCAAAGGGAGTTGAATTGTTGTAAAGACATGCTGCTGAAATTTTTAATGAAAATACATTGACTTGGTGCATTTTCTGATTTCTTCACATGTTTCATGGTTCAATCTCCATTGTTAGATGCTTTACTTAGATTTATATTGTTGTTCTAGTTAATTGTATTCTTGTTTTGATAGATTTTAAAAATGTTGTTCCTTAGTTGTGAAAATTCCTGCTATGTAGATGCCTTCTTAGTCCATACTTTTTGCTATTTTTTGTTGGTAGATAGTTGTGTAAAGTTAGTTTGGGCTTAAATTCAAAGTTGCTCCACACTTTTACCTTTGTTCATGCATGCATATAGTGAATGAAAGGTGAAATATTTGCAGACCTTAGAAGATAGCACAAATTTCATGAGACTGTGAGATTTCAGGTTAAGTGAAACTTTGTTTTAAGGAAGTTGTCCATTGCAGGAACTCCATAATTACTGTTCATAGTTAGTTGCAGATCTAGGAACCTTCCATCTTCCCTACTCTTTTCCTTCTTCTTTTTTAAGAAATAGCCTATGCTAAGGTTCATTGCACATTGTAAAGCCAAACTTGAAGAAAATATCAAAGTTTTGGATTGTTGTTCGAACCTACAATAGAATACACTTTACTTCCCATCTTAGAAACTTTGGATTTTGAGATCCATCCCGTATTCAGCGATGTAAGTCCGCCCTATGATTACCAGCAAAATCATATCAAAATCAACTGAGGAGTTTCATGCAAGTCATGACCTGACACCCGAGAGACCTTGGGGAGATCTTCAGTAGATTGCAGTTAGAGGTTTCCTCTCAAGAGAGGTAGTGTACCTACGCACTGCCTGTGTTGAGAAAGTGTGAAAAATCAACCATCAACAGAACTGGTGCTAGAAGGAGGGCCTTGTGAAGCTGGATCGAATTAGATCGTTCTCCTTGGAAATATTTCAAAGATTTTTATGGTTGACACCTTATAAGGGAGAACTCCAAGAGTTACAGCCTCCTACAAGGTTAAAACAAACTAAGGGAAGCAACGTTGCTTCTTCCTCTTCCCCCATTCCACCCACTTCCCTTCCACCTCCACCCTCATTTGGCTTGTGTTCATCTTCCACCCGACCACTTGAAACTACATTTTCACTCCCCATCTCCGGCAGCCAGGAAGTTGCTTCTCTCTCACTCTTTAGAGCCCAAGATACAGTCCAAACAACTGCAGCCCAGGCTGCTGTCCTACTCCAGGCGCAACCCCAAATTGTTGTTTCTCAATAGTAGATGCCACCTCTGCCTCCCACCATGGCTTGGTTGGCACAAAATCCATCACTAATACACTTCATCACATACCATGATATGCACAAGAACCCAGAGGGTGTCTGTTCAAAACTTAATCCTCGTAACTTGCAAAGAATAGTTGAAGAACACATTAAAATATTTGAAACAATAGTCACCAAAATGCAAGTCGACCATGAGGATGTTGCATGCCACATTTTTCTGCATTGGTTGGGAGAAGAGGCCTTCTATTGGTACATCAATCTGCCAAGGGGGTTCGTTACCTCATGGGACCTAATGAAGAGCACTTTCCTACAAAAATATAAGATCTCGATCAGCCCTTTAGAGTTATATAGGTAGTTTATGTCCATTTGAAGGGAAGTCAATGAACCTATTGGGTCTTTAATGACCGCTTTCATCATGCCTTCACAAGGCTTGAGGACCCATACCTCCATAACGATGTCGCAGCCCTCCCGGTCTATTATGCAGCATTGGACAACCTTACGTTCGCCTTGGTAAAGAGGATGCATCCGCCAATCACCTCATTAGTGACCGCCTATACAGAGGTTGTTATTGCCAGTGTAGATTTGGGGCAGCATATCTTCAGTCTGCTACCTTCTTTGGGACCAGTAGCCCACCTGATGCAGATTCAAGGGATTAATCAAGCATTCACTCATCAGACCCCTCTTATGAACCAGGTGCCTCAACTGCCCATCGTTCCGCACCCTGGACATCCAATGAATTATGCACCTCCCATGCCTCCCTATTTACAACCTCAACCACAACAGAGCTATCCTTAGGCTGCCCAACAATAGCAAGTGTATTCTTAGTAGCCCCAGGCGCCATTGTACCTACCAGGGCCAGAATTTCCTCCAACACATCAAAATTAGCCGGTGACCCCGCTCGTCTTTCTCCAAAATCTGGTGAACCCTTTACAACTTCTACTCCACCGAACAATTTTACCATCCCACCTGACCCTAGTGCCAACAACAACCCTGGGCTTCCCCATATACCCACCCAATACTTCAACAAGGATAGGCCTCAAAATCAATCACAGAATCAACTTCAAGGCCAACCCCAAAACCAGTCAAGCCAAAAAAAATTCCAATCTTCTAGTTTTGACATAGATTGAGCCTTCGACTCTGAGACCGAGAAAATGGGTGAATATGTCGCAGAAGAGTTCAAGAAAGTAAAAATTAGTTTGTCTTCCTTCGAACTACTCAAAGTCCCCGCTGTAAGGCATGCCTTTTTTA
Organism: Sequoia sempervirens; assembly: GCA_007258455.2. NCBI lineage: Eukaryota > Viridiplantae > Streptophyta > Pinopsida > Cupressales > Cupressaceae > Sequoia > Sequoia sempervirens. Next base: position 601,064,137 of record VDFB02270651.1, on the reverse strand, counting down.
GGATACTTAATGGGACCCCATCATCTAAAACAACACAAGAGGCACCAGCTAGAAGATTCACTTTTGAAGAACCCGGGCAGGAATCCATAACTCAAGATATCATAAAAAAAATGATGTTCCCTTAGGTCAATCTATAGGTAAGCAGCCAAAAAAGGAACTAGATCAGAGCAATAGGCAGATTTCCAAGGATCAACCACTTAGGCAGACCAAGGATAAAGTTGGTGATAAGAACAAGGGTCAAGTTGCTCACATAGACACACCTAAGGTCCTCTTCCAAGGAAAACTTGAAACCCCTCCTTTCCTCATTACCATCTGGATATTCGGGAAGAATTTGCATAACTGCCTACTTGATTCAGGAGCGTCTACCAATGTCATGCCCCTAGCAGTATGCAAGGCCCTTGGGGTTACTCCCACACCTTCTAGGAGGAAGGTGACCCAGTTGGATAAAATTGAGATCAACATAGTGGGAGAAATGAATTGGATCCTAATGCAAATCGCTGTGGATCCAAGGATACAACAAGTCATTGATATTCAGGTGGCTGACATTCCTGATACATATGAGATCATCTTGGGAAGAGAATTCACCAAAACACTAAATGGATATGCTGCCACAAACCATTCTCACATGTGGCTGCCATGGAAAGGGCTTCCAAATCAAATCCGTGTAGATTGAGAGCCCCGTATGAAATATATGATCACGGAGTACAAAAACCTAAATGAGGTACTGTTTGTTGAGACAAAATTGGGAAATTATTGTCCCTTGGCACATCAAGACAAATTTGAACCTCAAGAAGAGTATGCCACAGAGGTCCTCTTAGTGCAGTGCAGTCCTCCAGCTGACTTCACTCAAATGCCCTCAAGTACAGAAATGTTGGTAGAATCAGATGATAAAACCGATGAAGGTGACAACTGGGGACTACTTAGTGGTTTCCAGGAATTCATAGAAAAGTATGCAAGGGATCAACTCAGCTTGGGCACCCGAATGAATTTCCAGGATCTCTTTTTGCCAAACTAGTGCAGGATTCACAATGCTTCCCACTCCGAGTTTGATTGTTGTCTCTGCCAAACAGCGGTGGAGCATGTCAAAAAATCAACTGTTCCCCAAAAGGAAACACCAAAGGAGGTGCTAGTAGAACCACCTAATGTTGAACACATCGGGTTGTCAGATTCCCAAAAGATTACGAGAGAAATTCCCCAACAAAAAAGAGGTCCGAGCCAAGTCGAACCCAAAGTCAAGGAACTTCCCAAGTTTTGGATGCTTCGATTTGATGGATCCAAGTCAAAACAAGGAGTTGGTGCCAAGTTTGAACTCATCATCCCAATAGGTAAGACCTTTCTTGTTACCCATAGATTGTAGTTTTATTGCACCAATAATGTAGTAGAATACGAGGAATTAGTCCATGGTCTTCTTATGGCCTTCAAGAAAAATGTCAAAATGCTGCAAGGTTTTGGGGATTCTGAACTCGTTAAACAAGTTAGAAAATTGTATTCCTACCATGATAGAAGACTTGAAAACTATAGGCATAGGTTCTGGGACCTCTTGGAAGGTTTAGATGCATTCAATATACACCTGATCCCTCGTGCTCAGAATCACACAGCTGATTCCTTGGCTCAAGCAACCAGCACTTTGCAACCCCTCTCCTTGTCTGAGCTTAAGAAATTTACAGTTGAGTTGAAATCCACACCGTCTGTCCCAGATAATGTCACTCACTTTCAGGTCTTCAATGATGACAAACATATCCTTGAATTCATCACAAGTTCCAATGTCTTCACCACCCAAATAATTGATGAGGCTGATCTAGAAGAGGCTGAATTGGACATAGAATGAGTCATCAACCTCAAAACCAACACAATTCCTAGAGGTGTGGTTCAACTTGAACACATATTTGATTTGGACCAAATTAGATATCAAAATCGGAAAATGAAGAAAGAAGCCATAAGCAACCAGTGCGATGCTCACAACCTCGGGACAGCTGAGGAGATCAAAAAAAAATTTATTGGCAAAGTGTGCACGCCCAAAGAAAAGAAGGGAATCATTGGTGCTTTGCAAAAATATCATGTCGTGGTGGCATGGAGCTATGAAGACTTAAAGACTTATGACACCTCCATCATCACACACACCATCCCTCTCAAGACAGAAGTGAGGCCATTCTGCTAGCGGCAGCACCCTATTAATGCCTTGTTAGAGCCCATCATTTACAAAGAGGTACAGAAGTTGCTTTCAGCAAGAATTATCTTCCTAGTCAAGCATTCTACATGGGTGGCCAACTTGGTCCCAGTTAGAAAAAAGAATGGGGAAATCAGATTGTGTGTGGACTTCCGTAATTTGAACAGGGTTGCAGAAAAGGACAACTATCTAGTGCCTTCATTGGATGAGGTGCTGCAGATCATCAACGACTTCCAAACGATGTCCTTCCTCAATGGATACTCTGGATACAACCAAGTGATGGTGCAATACAAATATCGCCATAAAACAACGTTCACCACCAAGTGGGGGACCTTTGCTTACAGGAGAATTCCCTTTGGGCTCATCAACGCTCGTGCCACTTTCCAACGTGCCATGGATATTGCCTTCAAAGATCTGATTGGGAAGTCCATAATCATCTACATGGATGATTTAACTATGTTTTCTAAAAGTCGGAGTGATCACGTCTCTTATTTATGCAAAGTGTTTCAAAGATGCAAGGAGTTTGGGGTTTCCCTTAACCCAAAAAAGTGCATTTTTGGCATGACTGAGGGTAGGTTGCTTGGGCATGTCATCTCAGAGAAAGGAATCACCATAGACCCTGAATGTATCCAGTCCTTACTGAAGATCCCACCTTCGGGTAGCAAGAAAGAATTAAAATCCTTCTTTAGAAAGATCAACTTTGTCAAGAAATTCATCACAGGTTTCGCGGAGATTGTTAAGCCCCTCAATGCTATGTTAAAATAGGATGCCAAAGTTGAATGGACTCTCGAAGCCAAACAGGCTTTTGAAGAAATCAAATGGGCCATTGTTGAAGCGCCTGTGCTAGTCAGCCCAAACTATCTAAAGCCATTCTACATATATTCATTCGCTTCAAAGCATTCCTATGCTAGCATTCTAACTCAGAAAGATGATGAAGGAAATGAGCACCCGATCACCTTCATGAGTGCTCCCCTGAAGGATGTTTAATTACGCTATCACAACATAGAAAAACAAGCATATGCCCTCATGCGGTGGGTGAAAATTTTTAGGCATTATATCCTGCGCAATAAAGTGTTTGCCATTGTCCCCGACCCAACAGTGAAAACGCTACTCATGCAAAATGAATTGGGCGAACAAAGAGCTAAATGGGTCACCTTGCTCCAAGAGTATGATATGGAAATCCAACTGATGAAGTTGGTGAGAGGATAGGAACTTACCCGCACAATTGTTGAAGTGGCAACAGAGGCTGGACCTGAACTCACTGTGCAGCAGTACCAGCTCGAGGATGTTTCCCTGGGAGAATGGTACGAGAATGTCGTCTATTATTTGTTGAACCACAAGTGTCTGCCTCACCTACAGGGAGTCCAAAAGTGTGCTCTTAGATTGAAAAGAAATGGTTATATGTTGCAGGGGTCCATTTTATACAAGAGAAATCATGAATGCATTTACTTGAGATGCATTGGTAAGGACGAAGCAACCTGGGTCCTGAGGGAGTTTCATGATAAGTTCAGCACTGCCATGGATCTAGGTCCTCCACCGCTCATACATATTAAGGACGGGATATTATTGGCCAAATTTCTTCAAAGATGCTCACTATCATGTTCGTTCATGTCACACATGTTAGACAGTCACCACCAAGCAGAAGAATGTTGTTGTCCCAATGCAGCCCGTGCTAGAGGTAAGGCCATTCTTACAATGGGACCTTGATTTGATCGGTCTGGTAAGCCCTCCATCATCTGTGGGACATAGGTACATTCTTATCGCTACTAATTACTGTACTAGATGGACAGAAGCAATTGTATGTAAGAAATGCACAACTGAGATAGTGACAAATTTTTTGAAAAGTTTCATTGTAAATCACTTTGGTTGTCCTTATGCATTGGTGTGTGACAATGGACCTGCTTTTGTTTCACTAAAATTTTTGGGTTGGGCTTTCGACTACGGGATCACCCTTAAATTTTCATCTAATTACTACCCTCAAGGCAATGGCCTTGCTGAATCTACAAACAAGAACCTGATCACGGTAATCAAGAAATTTCTAGATAGGAATCCCAAGGGTTGGCATACCTAGCTCCATTTCGCCCTTTGGGTAGACTGCACTCGCCATAAGACTTCTCTTGGTGATTCCCCATACCATCTCGTTTATAGCCTAGAGCCCATATTTCCTATCCACCTTAAGATTCTCACTCTCCAGTTTATCAACGAATTTTATGAGGGAGGGGATCATAGAGAATTTTGGTTAGCTGAACTCTTGCATTTAGAAGAATTATGAGACCATGCAATAGAAAATTTCTCCAAACATCAGGGCATGGTTAAAAGATGGTTCGATCACCGAGATAAAATCAAGGCCTTTAGAATTGTAGATTTGGTCCTATATTGGGACAAGGCCCATGAAAAGAAAGTGGGACACAACAAATTCGACAAGCTTTGGCTTGGCCCCTTTCAAATAGCTAAAATTTTGGGAGACAATGCTTACCGCCTAAATACCTTAACTGGTGAAGTCGTCCCGTTGCCAATCAACAGGCAATATCTGAAACATTACTTTCAAGATTGTGCTCCTGCAGGCTCTTTTCTGTAAATACCTGTATATAGGTTAGAATAGGTTGTCTTTTGCTTTGCTTGCATTTTGTTGCATTGTCATTTTCTATTTTGCTTGCTCCCAGTTGTTTTTGTTTGAAGAGGGTGTCCTTCATCCCTTTGCGGTGGCTATGCTCGCTCGACAAATGGTTCGCTTTGCTATCTGTCCTTGGTGTTCTTTGGATAAGCAATCATTCTCGACTATTGGTCCCTAAAAGCCGCCTAGGAATGATTTCCTTGTCTGAACTCCGTTTTAGAACTTGACCCTTGGTTGGCTCTCTTTACGCATATCTCAAATCTCACACTGAAAAAACCTTAATTATCCCTAAGGACTATAAAGTGGCTACTATGATACCCTAGTAAGTGAAAAATATAAAGTCCTCTCCAGTGACCACTGTGATTCCCAAACCCTTTGTAGCCTTCAGCGCTTACACAGTCAATCAAAAGATAAGAAAAGAAAACAAGTTAAAGGAAATATCAAAAGAAATCAAAAGAAAGAGAATTATGAAATTAACTGACCGTATGGGTGTGTGGATAACTCTATAGGGGCTATGGATGCCCGGCTAGTAGTAGAACAATATCCCTAGGGTCACAGTGACAACTTCGTCAGGGCTATGGACGCCTAACTGGCAGCGGGGCAATGTCCAGGTTACTTTTGGTGTTGGACGGGCTATGTAGCTTACTTGGTTGGATTAGCAGTCACTTGGCACATTCCTGGGAAAGGAATGAATTCATGACACACACACTTCTAAGATGTCTTGTACGTTGACCCAGCTAAGGCTCCTGTTCTCTTAGTTCACCTTTGAAGGTCTACTCCTAGTCTGCGAAATTAGAGATTCTGGGTTTTAAATGAATGCTTATCCCTAGAATGCTCGAGAGTGTTTCCTAGTAGAGTCACCATTTATTGTGCCCTTAGCACACACGCCCCGTTTAGAACAAGGAACCTCTTTTATTTCACCTTGCTGGGTCATTTTTGTCGCTGCCTCATTTTGTGTGCCCCTATTTAGTGTCCTAAGTGGTTAGCGTGCCTCCAAAGTTTCATCTTAAGTTGAATGTGTTTCACCCCTTCAGTTTTAACAAGTCTTGGGTCCTCGCTGAACCTCCTTGGCAGTTTGCTTCTGTCGATGGCCTTTGATCCTTTTGGGCCTACCTTGCTGCGTTTCCCTGGCTAGGTTTCCCTCGGGTGTTCACCGTTCTGAACAGCGGAAGGCTTCCGCCTTCCCGGGCCCCAGGACCTGGTTCCCTATTTTTCGTTTGGTGAAACTTATGAAAATTTTAGGCTACTTTCGAAGCCTCCAGGCCCGACCATCCAGACGTCTGCATCCGGAGTTCCTTGCGAACTTCGCCGTTCCCGATGAAAAATTGCGGACGACACTCCACCCGCCGAATGTTGAGTTCCCTGTCACCGCCGATTATTTTTGAACCAAATTTTGAAGACGGCGAACCTACAACATCTTCCTATCCTTCGAGCCCCAGACCTCCCGCCACCTTCTGAAAATTTGATCTCAACCAACCCAACGGTCCTCCATACGAACATTAAATGCTAGAATTAATTGTTATTTTGGGTATAAATATGGAGGTCCACCTGTCATTTTCATTTGTCAGGTTTTTCAGAGGGATCAGAGTGCTTGCCAGAGAATATCATTGCCTTCATCAATTGTCGCCCTCGCACTCGTTGTTGTCATTTTTTGACCCTTAGTGGATTGCATGCCTCCTCTCATCGGACTCCTAAGGTAGGTTTCAAATTTTTCCTCCTGAGAAGTCTTTATAATTTTAACACCTAAGACAATGAACAACACGGGTTAAAATTACATTTAAATGCTAAAACATGAGATAACGCACAAAACCCATGTCTTAGAATTTTCGGAAAACTTCTAAAACACCCTTAGAATTGGTCTGGAACTCCACATCATCGTGGTCATTCGTCGCCAGGGGCGTTCACACCCTCCAGGCCCAGGTCTTCTGATGGCCGTCAAACTTAGAAACCAAACCATCTTTTTTGTCAAAAATGGCAGGATGCCCTCTCGGGCCCGTTGCCTCGAACCTCCGTCGGTAGTTCACCGTCAAGATTAAAAACTTGAGCTCTAAAATTGGCTTGCATTCTCACTTCCTGGGCCCGACCCTCCGGACTTCCGTGTCCGGAACCCTGCGAGGTTTTCCTCATTCCCAAACGGCTTACAGACCCCTTCCGCCCGAGCTTCGGAGCTCGCCTTGCCTTTTGTCGTCCGATGTTTCGCACAAACCCAACCTTCTATCATCTCACCGGTTCCTAGTCCATGAACTTCTGTGGGGTATTCGCCATTTCGAATGGCCATTGACCCACATCCTTCCACCTCCCGGACCCTAAGCTTTCATTTGCAGCAAAACTAGAAATCATTAAATTTCTATGTCCTCGCCCTCGTCGGGCTCCACCCACCGGGACTCCATGCCATCTTCGCCATCCTAAAGGGAAAAACAAACCCGCCTCTCCGACCTTCGGGCTCCGCCCTCCTGCTCGCCGTGAGAACTTGATATGAAAATTTGACGCCCAACCTTGATGTCGGGTCTGGCCCATGAGGTCACTCCCTCCGGACTTCCATCTGATGATCATCATTTTGAATGGTGAAGGTGGGGCGGCTTCCTGGCTCTCCAGGCCCGAACGTCTCAAAATATGAAAGGAAAGCATCCGCCACCTTCCGGACCTTGGAATTCCCTTTATTTTTGGCCGTTTCAAATAGCTAACCCCTTACGGCTTTCCGGCCTTATACCTCCGGATGCTCCCAAGATGATCCAAACGACCTCAAATTTGAAATCTAATCTCGACCCACGTGATCAAATTGATCCTTCTCTCACATTGACCTTTTAAACTATCAAAATCCGGTTGGAAGAAATCACCTAGATCGTCCCACCCCGTTTTCCCTTTCAAAACAACATTTTTGTTAGGGAAGTTTGGCCCTCTAGGCCCGGATTGTCCAAAGCTCCTTCAGTAAATGGCTAGTGGTATCTTGGAGTAAACATTTGATTTCATCAAATATATATTGTCTAAATTGTATTTCGTCTAACGTTCATGCTTTTATAATCATTTGTACTCATTGTGTCCATGCTCACAGGATATATGGAATTAGGTGCAAGGCCCTCAAAGGGGAATGTAGACAAAGGAAAGAAGTCAGGAAAGACTCCTTGTGGGAAGGAGGATAAAGACCAGATGAAGTTCCAATTCTAGGGTGAACCTCTATGATCAAAAATCACCACGGACTAGAAAGAAATAATAGAAACCAATATTGGCCAAGTCGATATTGATGAGTTTACACAAAGGGTCAGAATTCACCTAAGGACTAACAATTCCAGGTTAATTAGGAAAAGCAAAATTACAAAAGTTGTGGGCTTCCCCCCATCTCTCATTGCCCCTGAGCTAGTCATGGCTTATCGGCAGGCCTATCAAACTGAGACAAGGACCATCGTCGACAGAGATGGTAATATTCTAGCGGACATGTCAGCTAAGGGCATTACAAAGACCTTCCACATTCCCACTTTTGAAGAGATGGAAATTCCCACCATAGAGGAATGTAAGGCGGCATGTGACGACAACCCGATGGGCTGCACGAGAGTGATAAATCAGCATTGGCTCAAGGAAAAAAGGGGAAATACCGTGAAGGTTCCCCAAGAATTCTTCCACAACAATTTTCACGAAGACTACCATGCTGAGCCGGGTGATGGGCCTACCCACCATCGTGTTCTTTCAGGAATGGATGGTTTACTTTCTTGAGCAGATCCTTCGCGCAAACGAAGATGTCACCACCAAGGCCTCGTTCTACTGGGGAGGCATGATAAGCGACTACTTCCATGAGCAGTTCATGAACGTGGAAAAAAGCTCTAAGTTCTACATGACCTCCTATCTGGTCTACTCCTTGGCAAAGTAGAGGCAGTATAGTGGATTTTTTGTGGCACCTGACGAGGAGCCAGGGAAAAAATTGAAAGTCTATGATAGACATCCCCAACTCCAATTCAGAAATTTTAAGAAAGAATATTGTAGGGTCAATGATTCCTTCATTGGCCACGTCATCTGACTACTTGGAGGAGACTTTGAGAGGAGGTTCTCCCATAGTGTGTGGGCGTTCTTGAAGCAGTACGCCTTCTTGTTCCTTCAATTCCCCAAGTTTACCTACATTTGCACCCAAGGTTTCACTGAAAGGTCGAACAAGTTACCCCGGTACCCCAATGACTAGATTGTACTACTAGAACTCTCCCAGCAGTTGCAATATGTGCACACCATCCTTAGCAGCAAGCACTTGGTAGGGGTCTCTTATCCCTTGACCCTCAGTCGGGGCATGTACAAACTACAAACTTCCTAGTGCGATGGGAATTCAGAAAAGGAGCTGGTGGAATACCACTTCCAGCTACACACTCCTCGCCCACGGATGGACCCATATGGGCAAGTCAGAAAAGCACTAGGGCTAGAGTACACCTATTTACATAATGTCAAGGATTTCTGGGAAAATTTTCAAGATGACAAAGAGGTGCATGTCAGGCACTATATGAGGATGAATGCATACTTCGTAAGAAGGGTGCAACTATTCCCCATACCGGATCAAGTAGAAGAAGATGAAGCCACCGTCATGGATCCGCGGTACAATGCATTCACCAATTTACCACTTCCCACAATCGACTGGGATGAATAGGAGGTCGATGACCTTGATATCATGACCAAACCCATTGTGGCCCGAACCGAAGAATGGGTTAAAGGACAAGTGAGTCGGCTAAAGCAGCAAGGAGTAGTCCTGACCTATGAAGGGCTAAAGAGTGAGCCCAGTGCCACCGAAGATGTCACTGCCATGACTTCAATAGGAAAGACATCCAAATCTCCTCCAATCACCAGATCTAAGAAGAGGAAAGAAACAGAAACAGAGCAGTCTTAAGATCCCAAAGTATACACAAGGAAAGATCCATGAGGCTCACCCTCTAAAAGGCTCAAGCAAACAGGAGGCACCATGGAGCAGCCCATAATCCAAGAGGGTGAAGAAAAAAGGATAGATCAATTAGAACTTCTTTTGAATCTCCCTGTCTCGACTACCCCATCATCTGCCTCCCTGGCCATAGTCGCCACATCCCCGTAGGCAGTGGATATCTTAGTCCTTCTTGCCCCTTCACCTTCGATCGAGCTTGTAATAGTGATTGACTCTTCCTCCACTGTAACTACTCCTCCTTCCTCCACTTCCATGTCACCTACCACACCACTCCCATTAGCTATAGTGACATAACCGATGCCTGCTCCCGCCTTGCCTGAGGCCTTCTTGAAACACATGTAGAATCTCCCTTTTGAGCTCTCCCAAATCCTTATGGACCCCACTCTTCAGGCAGCCCTAGCGCACGTCCTTGCTACTAATAAACCTTCGCAGCCTCTGGCTATGGAAGCCACCATGTTAATCTCTGAGGAGTGGGAGAGACGAGAGCAAGAGGCCTCACAGCTATTTGAAGAGGAAGCCGATGAATACCATGAGCACCTGGAGTATGAACACCGGACAATTGACAGGGTGGCCTATGAAGACGAGGGAACAGGATCTTCTGAGAGTGGGGATGAGGAGGAGGATGCCGGTGGTAGGGTCATTATACAAATATTTGATGATGATCTTCAAGAAGAGATGGCCCGACAGCTAAAACACGATGAAGAAGAGGCAGAAAGGTCACCTCTCAAAGAAGAGGAGGAGGGTGACAAGATGACAGAAATTGCGGAAACCCCTGTAGGGGAAAAATAAATGGAGATTGTGTCATCTCCCATAGAAGAAAGAGACAAAGAAGAGGACCAACCCAAGGGGTACATGCACAAAGATGGACAGATTAAAAACAAAGGAAAAGGACACTGAGGAAGAAAAGAGTCCCCGAGGATAGTTGATTACTAAGCCTCCTGTCAAGCGCCTCACATTTTTCATGGATTCTGATGTGGAAGAGGGACACATCACCAAGGTGAAAGGTGCACAAATAGAGGGCCTAACAGAGAAGGGTGAAGGCGATCAAGAGCCACCAAAAGAAGAGTTTTCCATGCCTGAGTGGTTGGAAAAATAGCTTGAGAAGAGGACTCTCGCTCCTAAGGATCCAAGAGCAAGGCTAGAGGCTATCCTAGCCCAAGAGCAGAGCTCAACCAGGAAGGAGAAAAATCCTAAAGTGAGATCCAAAATAACGATGGATGCTTCTGGGTCCCGAACTACATAGATAGCAACACCGGTGGTAGGCCAAGCTGGTGTAAGTTACAACATTTCCACCATCAACTTGGGGACCACTACCAGAGAGAAAAAGGTGGGGCATCTTGAGGATTCAATGGCTACAGTGGTGCACCTAATAAAATAGGACAAGGTCTCGAAGGACGAACTCAAAGCATAGGTAGCCGCCTTGACGGATTACATCTAGCAATGGACTTCAGTGGATGACCTGCATACCACATCTGTGGCTCCACCCTAGCTATTTTCCAAAGATTAAATTGACAAATTGGAGAGGAGAAGAAACTTGGACAAGACCACAAAGGGTTGGTTCCGACAAGTCCTATACGTCGGGAATATGGGTATTGGCTGGGCAGTTTGAACAGCCAACAAGTTCTTGGATCTACAGCAATATCTAGAGAGCACGAAGAAGCTCTGCACCAACTTCCCTGCAACGTACGACTCCACCTATCCAAAGATTGAGTCCATCCTTTAATTACCAAAGGCCGCATGGGAAAAGGAGCTTGCATTCAGAAGGGATGATCACTAGTTGATGGATGTGTGGAGGCAGGATTTTGACAACATGAATGAAAGGCTAGAGAAAATAATGAGTAAGGTGGATCCAGACATCGAATGGGTCAAGGAAATTGGGGTGGAATGTGCTCGATATCTCAAGCTGATGATGGAGTATGACATGCCCGCAGTACAGATGGATCTAGACAAGATAAAACCTTACTTTTAGAAGAAGATGGAGGACGGGGCGTCCAATGAAATAATAGTGGAATTCATGAGTTTTTATGCCCATTCCTTTGACCAATCAGAGTTGTTCAAAGATCAGGGTGTAAAGTATGATGAAGACTAGAAAAATCTTGAAGATAATGCAAAGGAATGGAGCTACCAGATGCTACGGTATGAGATCATTTAGGTGGACAAGCTCCAACCAGTTATTCTAAAATTCATGGAATATACAGCTTCGAAGAAGCAGGAGGGAAGCCTTGTTATGAATGAGGAGCTCCCAAAGGAGTAGCTACAGCAAAAGAGCAATCAACAAAAGACAAGATGCTATAGTGCCAACACTAAGTGACAAAATAGGCAAAAGGACAAAGATGTATTTTTAAATTGTAATATATTAAGGATGGGTGAAACCCTATTTTGTAATGAATCTTGGCCACACAATAGAAATCAATCTTGGCCATTCATTAGCTTTTGGGGCACTATAAATAGGGGTCTCCTCTCATTTGCAAAGGGAGTTGAGTTGTTGTAAAGACATGTTGAAATTTTTAATGAAAATACATTGACTTGGTGCATTTTCTGATTTCTTCACATGTTTCATGGTTCAATCTCCATTGTTAGATGCTTTACTTAGATTTATATTGTTGTTCTAGTTAATTGTATTCTTGTTTTGATAGATTTTAAAAATGTTGTTCCTTAGTTGTGAAAATTCCTGCTATGTAGATGCCTTCTTAGTCCATACTTTTTGCTATTTTTTGTTGGTAGATAGTTGTGTAAAGTTAGTTTGGGCTTAAATTCAAAGTTGCTCCACACTTTTACCTTTGTTCATGCATGCATATAGTGAATGAAAGGTGAAATATTTGTAGACCTTAGAAGATAGCACAAATTTCATGAGACTGTGAGATTTCTAGTTAAGTGAAAATTTGTTTTAAAGAAGTTGTCCATTGCAGGAACTCCATAATTACTGTTCACAGTTAGTTGTAGATCCGGGAACCTTCCATCTTCCCTGCTCTTTTCCTTCTTTTTTTTTTAAGAAATAGCTTGTGCTAAGGTTCATTGCACATTGTAAAGCCAAACTTGAAGAAAATATCAAAGTTTTGGATAGCTGCTCGAACCTACAGTAAAATACACTTTACTTCCCATCTTAGAAACTTTGGATTTGGAGATCCATCCCGTATTTAGCTACGTAAGTCCACCCTATGATTACTAGAAAAATCACATGAAAATCAACTGAGGAGTTCCATGCAAGTCATGACCTGACACCAGGGAGACCTTGGGGATATCTTCAGTAGCTTGTAGTTGGAGGTTTCCTTTCAAGAGAGGTAGTGTACCTACGCACTACCTATGTTGAGAAAGTGTTGAAAAGCACCCATCAATAGATTCTAGAACCATAACTTGAAAATTGTGAGGAAATATTTATTTATAATGCATAAGCTTTGTAAAGAAGAATGTAATAAGTTAACATATGAAGGTGATCTGATCTCTACTGTTCATAACTGTATAATGCATAAGCTATACATTCGATAGTAAATAATGTTGACTTGGATATGGGTATATAATACTCTTTTAAATTATACTATTGTTGCAGTTATTTATAGAAACCTAAGTCATGATATCATAAGGGTTGGAAGCCACTTTGTATGCTAATGACTTTGGTTTTTACATTTGATTTCAATATTGACTTGGATATGGGTATATAATACTCTTTTAAATTATACTGTTGTTGTAGTTATTTATAGAATCCATAAATTTAAAACTAAAGATTCTAACGTGAATAATATAGAGGCGTTACAAAGAATACCCTAAATATTCATATTACTAACACTACAAAAATTAGATCCTTTATAGGCTATAAAAAAATTGATTATTGATTAAGGCGACTCACCTCATAAAGAAGGGATGAGTTTCTTTTTTTTTCCCTCTCAAGGCTGAGTTGTTAAAGCCATAGGAAGAAATGGAATAAATGTCTTCAAAAAATTCATAAAGAGAACATTGGTTAAGAGGACAGATTGCATGATAAAAACAGTCATAAATACCGATGAAAAATGAGTAGCAAATATGATAGTCATAGGAGCAGAAAATTCATGAAAAATGAGCAGCAAATATGATAGCCATAGGAGCAGTAAATTCATGAAAAATGAGCAGCAAATTCATGCATAGAATGAGCAGCAAATTTGACGGTCATAGGAGCAGAAAATTCATGAGAATTGAGCAGCAAATACATTCCCAAATGGGCAATAAATACAGTCCCAAATGAGAAGCAAATGAGGTCATAAATGTGCATAAAATGACCATAATCTAATGTTCTTTAATATAGTGATTTATCATTGTGTTTTACAATTGCTAGCAACAACCTAGAAGACAAGATGAAGAGTTGCAATCTTAAGGAGATAAATGGAGGATAGTTGAGGATCAAGAAGGCATACACAGTCATAATGAAAAGGTTCATTTCAGAAGATAGTGTTATTTGCAAAAGTGGAATGAGGGCATATGTACAAGGATAGTGAGAAGTGTCTTAAAAACATTGTTATCATATCAAATATTAGTCACCAATGAATCACCAAAAGCTTATGACAGCCAACAATCCAAAGAGTGACAATACTTAGTAATGCATAAGAGGCATCAAAGGCACAATCTTAGTTGGGTGGAGTATGTAGAACGTAGATCAAGGAATGGGAAATTTCTTGTTAACTGGACTGCTTTATTTTAAAAGTATTTATCTTGGTGAATATTGAATAAACATTACACAATGTGAGGATGCAAACTCAAAGAAAAATATCCAAGGTAGTGTGGATGTTGTCCTTGGCCCAAAACATTAGTACTTTAGCCTTGTGTGCAACTTCCATTGAAAGTTAATAACATAATTACACTTTAAGGTGTACAGGCATATTTGTAACTATTTTCCTTTTATGATGGACAAAGAGAATTACTTTCTACATGATGACCCAAATGGTGAGTTGCAAACATACTGCCTAAAAAGGAGGGTTATCCCATCAACCCCAAAGGAGCTATAACCATTTACATAGAATTGGGTTAGGCCAACTACTTATTAGATATATAATCATTGTCATAAAGCAAAAGAAGCATTAGAATACAAGTCCACATATAAATCACTGTGAAAACTTGATCAGCCTACAACTAAGACAACTAAATCATTTGTTTAGGGAAAAAAAAATGACTAGTAGATGGGGCACACAATATGGGAATGCAAGAACTAGAAGACAAAATTTGAAAGGTGGAAACGCTTAAAGGGGATATAAGGAAGCTTTTTGGGAAACAAATTGTTGATATCAAAGTTCATTGTTGCTATAACACCAACATCTCCAACCTGATTCTCATCAATCAACATGGTAATTCCACAACCTTCTCCAATATAGTAATTCAAAAAGTGGAAGCAATTCAAAAGTAGGGATGTAATAGATAGGGCTTGAAAAGTGGAAATCAATAAAAACTAGGGCTTACAAAGTGGAATTCAATCAAAACCAGCAGTACTTATCATTTTATAGAGCCAACACATTCATATAAAGCTAATTTGAAAGCTTTAAATCAATTATAATCCCATACAATAATTCACATCCAATTCTAATAACCACCCATATTAACAATCCATCTATATTGTAAACCCTTAACTGACAGACATGTTTGAAAGATATTATTTTTTCTCAAAACAAAAAAGATGCAAAAGAGTAATATACGGCTAAAAAAAGGTGTCTTTGAGGGAAAGTGAGGCCCATTTTAAAAAATAGTAAGTTTTTTCTGTAAAAATACTTTTTCTCTACTCAGATGTCTAATAAAAAGTAGTTTTTTTTCATGACTATCCTAGTTGACAACAATCTGTAAAGTTGGAATTGTCTTGCAACACTCATATTCTAAACCAATTAGAAGAACAAAAGAAAAGAAAAGAAAATAACAAACCACAGTTGACTGCTATTCTACTATATTTTACAATGTGAAATTGGTTGTTATGCTCAAACAAATAGGAAGAAGAAACAACAAATATATATATATATATGATTGTTATAGGAATTTCATTGCATAGCACAAGAAATATGATAATAAAAGACTTAAAAATCAAAGGAACAAAGAAATTGTCAAAAGTGGTTTCCCATCCAGTCTAGCTGCTAACAATCAGTTATGTTGTCTATTTTTCCTACTACTTATGGAATCATTAGGGACCCAGATCTAGACTTCTTACAATGCTAACAATGTCTATAGTTTTTCAATTTAGTTGTAAATTGTGCTTCTGCTACCTTGGAAAGTTTCTCATTTTTTTCACTCATTTTGATTTAAGCTTTATGGTGAAGCCTTAAATTTCATGCTAGAAAGAATGCAGATGTTGATTCTGATTAGACAAGAAATTTTCCATATCAAATATTACAACCCTCTACTAATGTGAGTGAATTGCAACCCCAGTTATGATTGTTATAATTGGAGGCAAAGTTGTATGCCCAAATTGGCCATCTTAGCTAAGAACAACTTCATTCTATATCAAATATTACAACCCTCTACTACTATGAGTGAATTGTAAGGGGTCATGCAATAGTGACAAATATGTTGGAAAATATGGACTTGATTCTATAATAAAGAAGATGACAAGCTATGATGGTTGAAATCTTCCTTGAGAAGGATGTGGTCACTAACATATAACTGTTATACTTGTAAAAATAGTTGTACGCCTAGTTTGGCCATCTTAGCTTAGAATTGTTCTTTGGCACTGATTTTTCTTCCATGTCCTGTTCCTATGTTCATTTTGTAATAGTTACTTTCTCTAGTTTAGGGACCACTCTTTGGATTTCCTTAGTGGCACAAATTTGGGATGGTTCGGTTCACATTTGTACTACTATTTACTTGGAGCATACAGAGAGGATTACATGCTAGTTTAATCACAAATAGATTTGAATGTATGAACTTGGAGCAGGTCTACTCCTATGAGTATTCCTCTTCGTACATTTTTGGATGGCAATTCAGATTGAAGCCAGAATATACTTTAAATTAATTTATATTGTTTGGGGAAGGTGTCAGGCAATAGAACATATATGTTAGAAAATTTAGGATTTGACTCCATAAAAAAGGTCTCAGACTAGAGTTGCATAAAACTTTATTGATAAGGAAGTGAACACTAAGATATAACGGTTATACTTACAGTCATAGTTGTGTGCTCGATTTTGGCCAACCCAACTTAGGATTGCTCCCAGCTACTCAGTTTCTTCCACATTATGCTTCTATTTTGTTTGTCTGCTTGGTTTGAAGAATGTATTTCCTCTCTAGTCTAGCAATAACTATTTGGATTTCTTTAATGGCATCATATTTAATTGGCTTAACAATATTGTGGCATGATCTCTCATAAATTGACTTCTTTTATTTTTTAGAAGAATACTAAGAATTTGAGGGTTCAAAACATGTTCAGTCTTATATTTTCATATTTTCTACAATCTTACTAATGGTAGCACTTGTTTATGATAATTTCATTTTATATCAGATATTACCACCATATAAGTTGTTGGGAATAATTGTGTTCATCACACAAAACCAATTTATCAATCTAAAAAGTATTTTCTTTTCCTAAAACCAATGGAACTTCCCTTGCAGCTCTTGTGTTTTCTATGCCACCACTCTCAACACAATGTTGGAGTTTGACATTTGTATTTTCAAAGTCAGATAACTACATGGCAGAGACTTAAAAGAGACTTTGATCACACTCAACAGAGATACTTACAACCTACCCATAGTTTTAGTAAGCGAAGAGCATACTTTTCCCAACTTTATTTGCACTATTCTCTTTATGTTTTGGTCCTTTCAATGTCTACAATGAAGATTCCCTCGACTTTCAACTTGATTTAGTGTTGGGACTTCATGTAAAATTATCTGTCATATGGTCTTGTCCAATTTATTATATATCTTTTAAATGTACATTTTGAGTCTGTCATTCACCTATTTTTCTATCCTTAGTAGTAAGTGAAAATTAAAAAAAAATTACACAAGATGTTAAACACACAAAGCATCTAGTCAAATATTTTCTACATCTATTAGAATTATTAAGAAATGTCTAGATCTATATGTTTTCAAAATTTGGTGAAATCTCATTAATATAAAAAAAACGTCTACATTTGGAGCTTTATCTTCAATAGTGCATAAGCTCCAACCATAACAGTCCAAAAACCAACATCTCATTTTGATATCTTGTCAAATACTTGTTTTGCATCCTGCATGGTACCACATTTCACATACATGTTTTAAAGTGTGTTACCCAGAACTTCATCTGTAGTAAATCCATTCTAAATGAGGTGGGTGTTAGTTTTTTTTTTTAGATCTTAACCTAATTGCAATTGTACTTAAGGATGTAAGGAATCTGGGGACATGTCAGACCTTACAATGACCACAAGTTTGAAACAGTACAAATAACTGGAGTTGGACAAGACTAACACATGAGAGAGAGCTCCTCTCTCCTATTTTGAGCTTTGTCAGGCTCAGGGGGTATTACCTATTATTCCTCTAAATATTAGATACCAGTTGCTTCAAAAATATTGTTAGGCAAGGAACTAATTCATACGCTAAGCTTGATGACATGATTTTGCACTCAAATAGGTTTTCACTAATGCAAAGCAGTTAATCTTTTATAAAGCACGTAGAGGATTTTGGAAGAAGGGAGATAGATACATGAATGAACAATATATCAAAGGATAAATTCCCATATACCAACCTGTAATGTTCATGTCAAACCACGGTAACTCATAAATTATTTAAATTATGCTAAAGTAATGCATTATTGTGGAATAGATCGAAAGCTAGGAGGAACATGATTGGCGCCATTATATATAGCTATAGAGCCAAGAACTACAAATGCACCTATTGATAGATATCTCCCAGATCATGGGTTTCTTAACCATTACTATCTTAAAGTGATGCAACACCAAATTATCTAGAAGAGGCATCTTCCCAACTGAGCTAGACTCAGACTCTCTAAAAATAGTCACACGATTCACAAATTTGTTTGAAAGTTACTAAAGCCCTTTCAAAAAATTGGAGAAGTGAAAGGTAAATACAGTGAGGAAGAGTTTGAAAAGGATGTCGTAATGTTTAAGCCTAAATTTTCATATAAACATAATCTAAAACCCTCATCCTTCTTTTCAGGTTGTAGCACACCAAATAGGACAAGTGAAAGGTCAATACAGTGAGGAAGAATTTGGAAAAGCAGTAAGCAATTTGTAGAGTTTGGAGGAGCTAGAAAAAAGAAACCCAAAAATCTATTGTAGAATACCACACACCTGAAGATAATTGTAGAATTTGTAGAAGCCCAGACTAACAATTCATAACCTACGCAGACATGGGCAAATAAATCTTTTTTAGTCAAAACAAGATTAAGATAAATCCTAATGAGGAAAATGAAAATAGGGAATGAACTTACCTCAAGATGCAAGTGAAAATGTGCAGGGTGAAAAATGTTGCAAAGAAGATATTTAATAAATCCGAACTTGTTCATTCAAAACATATATTCTTTAAAAACCCTAAGTCGGGAACGTGTCAATACCAACATGAAAGAGTGGAAAAATATGGTTAATAGCGGAGACTCCTTTCATCATAGTCTGCATCTTTCCCGCAATATGCACCATCCATGGTAAAATAGAGTTTAAAAACTTCAAAAAGGGAATGCCTTTGGCGTAATAAAAGAAAAAATAGAAGAAATAATTATATATGGGGAAAACTCTTTTGGGTAAAAAACCCCACACTCCA
Source organism: Sequoia sempervirens (assembly GCA_007258455.2). Classification (NCBI taxonomy): domain Eukaryota; kingdom Viridiplantae; phylum Streptophyta; class Pinopsida; order Cupressales; family Cupressaceae; genus Sequoia; species Sequoia sempervirens. The sequence continues at coordinate 601,044,760 of VDFB02270651.1, read as the reverse complement.
AAGCATTGAACCAATGTATTAATCTGCAACAAACTATTGCTATAATACACTTGCAGGCTCTAAGCCTTAACATGGAGATTTAAATCTTTCTCTTCTCTAGAGGAAATTTGACAACATAACCCTACAATGAAAAATTATCCTCACAACTCCTCAAGCAATCTCTCATATTTATAGATCACCAAGATAGATGCCTGAAAAATCATCCTCAATCTTTTGCAAATTCAATATTTGTAAAAGATAAAAAAACATGAGCTTTAACTCAAACTTCTAATCCAAAAATAACCTTATACCCATCTTGGGCATCCATATTCAAGAAAAGCATATTATCCATATCTTGGGAACCTAAAGAAGATAAAGCTAAAAAAAAATTTAATTCCTCTTCAGTTTTGATATAGAAACTACTAACTAAGACTCTCAAGTCAACATAGGAAAGTTTCCAAAATAATTTTATCACTATTAGCAAATGAACTGGTCCTTATTATACTATTAAAATAACAACTCTATGGCTCTCGATATAAGAACCAATATTGCTAACAACTCTAGAAATATCACAATTGCATTTGTGATTTTCCTTTGAATTATTACCAAGGTACAATTCCCTCTCTAACTATTCCTATCTTTTAAGAATGCACTTTTTGCCAAAAGAGGAAAAGAAAAACCAACACTAATTCATAAATATGAAACTAGTGCGACTAAGCAAAAGAATCCATTAACTCCAAAGCTCAAAGAATTGGATAGTAATGGCTGGTAAATATAATATAGAAGAACTAATATGATCACAAATAAAATGAATATAACATAGAGAGATTATTCCACACAAAGAAAAATCTACATTATCATTTTAGCCAACAGACTAGTTTGACAAACACTATATCCATAGCTCATAACTCAAAGATTTGAGTAATCTAAAATCATAACTTTATTACTAAAATTATGTTCCTTTTCCCTTCAATTACATCACAATGTATATCTCAAAAAATCAGACCCTCATAGAGTCATTTTGATTGAATTTTATATCCAAACCCCAATCTTGAATCTTGGAAGTTAAAATAAAAACCATTGGATTGAACGATAGTTTCTTGCCACCTAACATCCCACTTATAGAAGCTAATAAACTAAGAGAATTAAAGATTAGGAGTAAACATCATTACACTGTCTCTTTGGTTGGATTTGAAAATTATCCAAAGCATTTCCTATTCAAACACTTATCGCATGGCCAATCGTACTTGCAAATGGTGCATTTTCAAGGCCTGAATTAAATAAAAAATGTGTCTTCATGATTCCAACATGCGAGCATCCAAATGAAAAGGAAACTTGAAATTTATTATAGAAAACCCAATGTTTATAATTAATTTTTGTCACATTAGCATTTAATTTTCAATCCACATCACTGCCCCTTCATTCACCTAATCCTAAGAAAATCTCCAACTTGGATTTGCTTCCTGTTTTCTACAAATTTAGTGAGAAAGACCTTCATTTTCACACTTTATATTACATTCTCAAAGATGGAAAGTGTTGAGAGCAATGTTGCTTTGAGGAATGATTTCATTGTGCTCGAGGATAAAGAATGCAGTCCATTTCACAGGTTACTGTTAGGCCAACTGAGAGAAGTATTCATAGCCTAGGATGATGTGGAAGAAGATGTACTGCATAATATCCTTGGGGAAAAATTATTGAATCATATCCATGTCCATAATACAGAGCTCTTGGAATGCTTCACATACACTATAGTCTGCACTTCAAGCAAATGTGATTGGGGCATAAGGGTGGTAGAGTGTTTGGTTCATCCTAAATATTTGATGAGGGTACGAGATGACATTGGAGGACTAAGATGATTCCCCATAATCGGCCTCATAGGTGATGCCATATGAGTTACTACTGCAATCTAAAATGAGGTTATAGAGAAGGAAATAACTCTTCTTCGTGCAGGGCTGGCGTGAAATGACATGGGGCTATTTTCCCACTTTGTGTAATCAAAAGAGAACATTTTTTTCCTACCCAGATTGAACGCTTGCAGGAGGTGGAGGGAATACACGTCCTTATGTTTGTCCTCTATATTTAGGAAAAATATGTTGATAACCTTTTTTTTCGAAACAAAATTCCATTTTGTAATACCAAACATATACATACATATGAATATAATATGATTTTTTTTGTATTTTTGGCATTATGTCTTTTTTTGCATCCGAGTATCTTTTCCTCTTTAATTTTCTACTGTGTCAGATAACAATATTTGTGTATGTTACTCTCCTACACATTTACATTTTAATGGTTTCACTTTCTCAATCAAACATTTTCTTGCATTGACATTGTTCATTAAGAAAAGTTCAGAAAATCCTTTAAAATTAGTCGTGCTTACGAAAACCTTGTACTTCACCATCATTGCTTTCCTTTTGATAAGATACTTATATAATCGGCAAAAGGAGAGGTTTGTGAAACCCTGTCAACGACCAAAAATAGTTTCCAAACCTATCAAAAAGACCAACACATAGCATCTTCTTTTTCATTCTTTAGCTTTCCTTCACTGGAAAACTTTTGAAAAGTTATGTAACCTTTGGTACAAACTGAAAACTCTTAAAACATTCAAACTTAGATGTTCCCACAAGGCTTTCAACATTTAGGAGAATTACGATAACTTCACAAAAGACTGAAAATACATGAAACAAAGGATAAAGCCAAAGACTTGATAAGGGATGTCGGCATAAGGAGGAGTTATAATAACCTTGGTGACATCCACTGAAGTTCATTAAACTTAAGGAAATATTGACAAAGCCTAAACTTAGGAGAATTTTCAAATCAAAATGAGGGTTTAGAAATAATGACCAAGATTGAAGTAACAGTGGCTTTGTCTAGGGACAAAGACTGTAAGGATGTAGCCAAGAACCTAGTAACATGTTTCAAGGGCTAGTGCTTACTCCATTGGGAAACAGAGTCATGCCAAAGGGAAAGGACCCAGACAAAATAAGAAAAACAAAAAGAGACAAACCAAAATTGGCACACCAAAAATGAGACTATGTACACAGTAGGATAAATCCTACCAAAAGGAAAGGTGAATTACTCATAGAAAACCATTAACTGGCTAAGAGAAGAATGAACTAGACCTAGAAAAGCTAGTGTTCCCATGCAACTTTTGGAGGATGTTAAAAAATAGGTTTTTCCATAAAGCTCCAAGTTCATTGAGAAAAACCTCACCAACTGCTATCCTCCCGAACAACCACTTCTCATCATATATTTCTTCTTTCATAGATACATGACTTTGTACTATGATTCTCTTGTCAAATTATGGCCTCGCTAAAGGTTTAACCTTATGAGAAAAATTTTCTTCATAGGTGAGATTCTAATCCTTCCCTGATGACTTGGATGGTTCAACAAATTACCATTCTTTATTAGTCTCCTCCCATGCAACCATATTTCCAAGTTTGTGACTTTTCACACCACAATCATCCTAATCATTTAACTTGTATTTTCATTCCTTCCTACCCTATGATCTCCTTCTCTATCAATGTTGTTGTAGCAAAAAAAAACTCTTATCATATCACCATGGAGGCTAATCTCCAATAATTCAAATAGAGGATTACACTTTTCTTCCTAAGATTCATAAAAAATAAACAAAGGATTTGAAATTTTACTCCACTTAATTTTGTTTTCCTCTCCATCATATAAGTTATCCTTGGAACACCATTCTTGAGTGAAAATAGCATCCCGCTCTTCTAAATCATTTTGTAAACTCATGAATTGCTTGAAACCTATGGACCTTATAGTAATCTTATCCTCCATGTGTGAATTATCATCTTCTCTATTTATTTTTTCCGAAAATTCAATATCAATACTTTTGAACCTAAAAATTTCATGCTTAGGATTGTATAAAGAATCTGACAACTGATATTTTTCATGAGGATGATGAGTATTCATAAGAGTACTAGGAAGAATTCATGCCTTACCCAAGGAGAAAAATCCTCTTCTTCGCTTGATGAACTAGGATCCTCTTCTATTCTAGTAGAAGTTAGGTTGTAGACTTGAGCCTCCCAAGTTTGGACTTCATTCATATTATTCACTTTCTTATGACTCTAGAAATGTTCAGGACTGAAAACTATTAGATTTGTGTTCTCAGTGACGTGGAAAGATTAGTTTAATGTATATTGGTAATTTGAAAACCCTAACTTAAGTGTTTCTTGGATTGAAGTAGGTTCTTTAACATAACTTTGTTTCCAAAACCCATAAGTAATTAAATCATCCTCAATATTTATCACCTCTAGTTGTGCTTGTTCAATCCCACTAATTTTATCCCCTTTTAAAATAAGTTGTACTTCAGGGTGCAAGGAAAACATAAATACAAGAAATTGAATTATCTTACTTATTTTTTTAGGTGATGGAATCCGTTGGAGTTCCTGGTTGAAAATATCAATAAAATCTCGGATAGACTCTTTCTCTTCCTTCATAATTTAAAAAAACTTTTGTAACAAGGAAACAATATTAACCACATCTTTGAAATAGCCAAGAAATTTCTTCTCCAAAATATTCTAGCCAATTTGATGCAGAGCATCTATGAAAAACCACAAACCATCAAGGGTACTTCTGACCCTATTCACAACTTGAGAAGATTAGTTAGCAAATCACCAAAAACTCATTTCAATTCTCCACAAAAACTCTTCATTTTCACTTCATTGCTACAAAGCATCAAATCATCAAAAAAATTTATTAACCTTTATCAAACTCAAAAACACCTCAACCAACATCATTTTAACAGGAACAAAGTAACAACCTGATTAGAAACTTTGAATCCATCATTCATTCAACATGCATCAATTTATTCTTCAATGCAACTTGCTCCAAAAGGAAAAATGACATCAAACCAACGATTCATGCTTCTAATCCTTTACCAAACTTCTAAGACATTGTAATCATCATGCTTTAAACTAAAATAAACTAGTAACACACCTTCATAACACTGATCTATCAGATTCTTTAATTCTTGTAGTCAAAACACCATTTTGCACATAGGGTTCATAAGGCTCAAACACATCAAACCAAAAAGTTTTCTTTATAAACCTTTCCAACCCTTGATACACCTTTAAAAACATCACTTTGATAGTTACAATACAAAGACAATCACTTAGATCTATGTTTTCACATAATTCCACTTTCTTGCAGTCATAGACCAAAATCCTAGTAGTATGGCAGTATGCCTAAAACGGGTATACCAACCCATCCATATTGAATCTTCATGAGATATTAATTGTTTTAGGAACCCATTCATGCCAACATTAACATATCACAAATTAAAATATTATTGTTTTGGAAAGTATATCTAAAAACCTGACTATACTCCAACTAATGAGCCCCAATTAGGCCAAAAATACAAAGCAAGTGTTCTTAAATCACCATAAAAACACCAAAAACCCCTGGAAAGTCTTAGATTAGGTCTCAAAACTTGAGATTCAACAACTTTTAGGGGCTGAAAGGCTCAACAAAACACTAAACTACAAAACCCTTGATTTTAGGTTCTAGAATGCTAAAAGGAGTGAGGGTTTATTGAAAAAGAACACTGCAACCCTCAAATCCACCTACTACCACTTCAAACATGTTATATTATTTCTTCCAAAGCTTCATCTACCATCACCAAGTGCATACACATGTTGTTTCTCCATTATCATACTTGTAACCATCATTTTTCAAGGGAAAAACTCAAAATTTCCATTAAAGGCAGCATCAAAACTTTGCACCATCACTTCCCCTACACCTGCACACACACACAAACTGAAAGGAAACATAAAAAATCCCATTCCACCAATCTAAATAACCTCCATCAGTGGAATGGTGGATAAAACTTAAGGGACTCTCAAAACCCCTATTTAAGGGTTACAAATTGTTATATGAAAGAAGCCTGCAAACAACCCTTAAACTCACTTAGTTCTTCTCAGTACCACCTTAACTGAAAATTTTACACCTAAATTAATTCAAATCCATAGAAAACAAAGCTTAATGGTGCTATATAGACCCAAAAATATTGAAAAATCACAAAGAAGGCATTTCAGAAAAATAGGGTACTCTTTATTACAAAATTAGTTACAAGATTCAAGATTTCCTTTTCATTGCCTTTTCCATGCTTTATAGTGATTTTTACATCAGTTAAGCTAAATTCCTATTCAAGTTCATCGACCTAACCTTCCATTTTCCCACTTGACTCTTCACATTTTTGTTTTTTGTTCATTTTTTGTACTTTTCCCAATTTGACAACTTTGTAATTTTTGCAAGTTTTGCATTTTTCACTATTTTGACCACCTAGAGACCTATTAGGGACTCAAATACGTTACATAGGCCCTCATTATGACCTTTTACAATGCTTTTACATTTAAAAATTCAAATTTTACAAGAAATGCTTGTCAACACCATTAGGTGCTCCTGCACCATACAACCAGCCTACAAAAAATTTCCAAATCCCTTTGGAAACATGTTGTGGAAGTTCATTCTTCTTCAAACCCTCATATCTTTATCAACTTTACCTCTTTACATTAGCGTACCTTTTTCTTCATCTTTGTCTTCATTTTTGAATTCTCTTGCCTTCACTTGTCTTATCTTCCCTTTTTCCTTTCTCTTTCTCTACTCATCAGGTTCACAATCACTCTTCTCATTCCAAAGGACACAAGACTATCCTTTCACAACTCTCAACTTTCCACTAACCTCTTTTCTCTCTCAAAGGACACAGGATTGTCCTTTCACACTGCTTTTCCAAGAAATCTTTCCTCTTTTTCAACAATTCATCCTTGAACTTCTCTAACCAATCATCTTTCGATCTACTCCCATCAGTGGAGTACTCTCAAATTGACTTTGAACTCTTCAAATGGTTGAAAACTCAAGTACTTCTTCAAACAGGTATCCATCTCCCTTACTGCCTCACCACACCAACTCAAAAAACCATCCATCTTACCCAACAATAGATCCTGGAAGATTCCTCACTCTCTCTATGCACCTTCTACCCAGCTTAATCTCCATTGGAGGATGGTGAAACATAGACCTCAGCTTGTCTTCCAACACACTTCTCAGAACTCTTCCTCTCTACAGCTTAGATGGATCAAGCACCTACAACCAACAACTCAACAAAACTTCACAAACACCACATCAGCTGGCTCTGATACCAATTGATGCAGAGCATCTACCAAAAACCATACACCATCAAGGGTACTTCTGAACCTATTCACAACTTGAGAAGATCAATTAGCAAATCACCAAAAACTCATTTCAACTCTCCACAAAAACTCTTCATTTTCACTTCATTTCTACAAAGCATCAAATCATCAAACTTGTCTATTAGCCTTTATCAGACTCAAAAAAATCTCAACCAACATCATTTTAATAGGAACAAAGCAACAACCTGATTAGAAACTCTGAATCCATCCATTCATTCAACATGCATCAATTTATTCTTCAATGCAACTTGCTCCAAAAGGAAAAATGACAACAAACCAACCATTCATGCTTCTAATCCTTTACCACACTTCAAAGACATTGTAATCATCACGATTTAAACTAAAATAAACTAGTAACACACCTGTTAGAAACCAAGATCTGATTGCAAACTAGAAAAATCACCTTCCACAAAAGAGAAAAATGAAAAAGCAGAGATTTGCAAAAGATGTGCAAATAATTATTATTCGAGAATTCAATAATTACATGATAATGATTTTCTTTATAAAAGCAAAGATGCATAACCCTAATCTTGTCTTGAGCAACAAGATAGCTCAACAAGATAAGGATGACAACTAATTAACCTAGAAATTAAATAATTACCTAAGTAAACTTATGTAAAGTGTAATTAAATATTAATTACACCAACACCTTCATAACATTGATCTATCAGATTCTTTAATTCCTGCAGTCAAAACACCATTTTGCACATAGGGTTCATAAGGCTCAAACACATCAAACCAACAAGTTTTATTTCTAAGAATTTCCAACCCTTGAGACACCTTTAAAAACATCACTTTGATAGTTACAATACAAATACAATCACTTAGATCTTTGTTTTCACAGAATTCCACTTTCTTGCAGTCATAGACCAAAATCCTAATAGTATGGAAACATGCCTAAAACGGGTATACCAACCCATCCGTATTGAATCTCCATGAGATATTAATTGTTTTAGGAACCCATTAATTCCAACAATAACATATCACAAATCCAAATATGATTGTTTTGGAAAGTATATCTAAAAACCTGACTATACTACAGCTAATGAGCCCCAATTAGGCCAAAAATACAAAGCAAGTGTTCTTAAATCACCATCAAAACACCAAAAAACCCTAGAAATTCTTAGATTAGGTCTCAAAACTTGAGATTCAACAAATTTTAGGGTTTGAAAGTCTCAACAAAACACTGAACTACAAAACCCTTGATTTTAGGTTCTAGAATGCTAAAAGGAGTGAGGTTTTATTGAAAAAGAACATTGTAAACCTCAAATCCACCTGCCACTACTTCAAAAATGTTATATTATGTCTTCACAATCTTCATATACCATCACCAAGCCCATACACGTGTTGTTTCTCCATTATCATACTTGTAACCATCATTTTTAAAGGGAAAAACTCATAATTTCCATTAAAGGAAGCATCAAAACTTTGCACCATTACTTCCCCTACACTTGCACACACACACAAACTGAAAGGAAACCAAAACATACCATTCCACTGATCTAACTAACCTCCATTGGTGGAATTTTGGATAAAACTTAAGGGACTCTCAAAACCCCTGTTTAAGGGTTACAAACTGTTATATGAAAGAAGCCAACAAATAGCCCTTAAAATCACTTAGTTCTTCTCAATACCACCTTAATTGAAGAGTTTACACCTAAATGAATTCAAAGAAATAGAAAAAAAAAGCTTAATGGTGTTGGAAAAACCCAAAAATATTGAAAAAGCACAAAGAAGGCGTTGTTTCAGAAAAATAGGGTACTCTTTATTACAAAATTGGTTGTACAAAATTCAAGACTGCCTTTTCTTCACCTTTTCCATGCTTTATAGTGATGTTTACATCAGTTAAACTAACTTCCTATTCAACTTTATTGACCTAACCTTCCATTTTCCCACTTGACTCTTCACATTCTTGCTTTTTGTTCATTTTTTGCACTTTTCCCAATTTGACAACTTTGCAATTTTTGCAAGTTTTGCATTTTTCACTATTTTGACCACCTAGAGACCTATTAGGGACTCAAATACATTACATAGTACCTCATCATGATATTTTACAATGATTTTACATTTAAAAATTCAAATTTTACAAGAAGTTCTTGTCAACACCATAAGGTGCTCGTGCACCACAATTATACATCCCTTTTTAAGACCCCTGAACCAATTTGATGCACTTTCAATAAGGCTATCGACAAACAGTCTCACAAAAACATCTTCTTTTTGGATCCCTATTTGTCACCAAAAATAGTATAATTTTCTTGATATGGGAATAATTGATGACAAATTGGACTTAATGAGGCCTTGATTTGGTGTTGTGACATGTTTTACACATCTACACTAAGTCTTGGACCCTTGCAAACTTAATAAATTGCATTTAATGATGTCTTGTAAAGGTATTGTAAGGTGTTGTAACACATCTTCACACTTTTCTAAGACCATAATATCATAATTTATCTAAATAACCTTACCAAGACCTATTTCAAAGTGTTGTAAAGTCTTGTAAAAAACTTTCACACTTTCCTAGGCTTGTCATCAATATTTACACCTTTCTTATGCTTTAAATGGCCCCTTTATACATTTACAAGCCTTACTTAAGTGTCTTGTTGAAGAAGAACCCGATAAACATTATTTGAAATATCAAATTTTTTGAAATCCACTTAAAAATTCCCAAGTGGACTAAGTCACCATTGGTGGTGACTTAGTCCCATTTGGCTCAAAAGTCAAAACAAATTTAAATTTCTTTCGAGTTTTTATTCTTGAAGACCTAAGGTCAGCCTGTGATGAGGTAGTTTCAAGAACTAGGGAATAATTGTGTATAAATATAGGGTTTTCCCTCTCATTTAACCCAACTCATCATCATTCATCCATCATTCATCATGTTCTCAAGTCAAGCAAGCTAGGGTTTTATCATTGCAAGTCATTAAGATAGCTTTCTAGGACATTCAAGGGAAGATTCTTCATGTTTTACTACAGAAATTCAAGATCAAACATCATGGAAATATATTAACTCCATTGTTGCATGCTTCATTACATTCTTTCTTCATTTGGTTTAATTACATAAAGAGGGGTTTGACCAAGGCAAACCCCCATGCCCTAACATTCACCATTTCTTTCTCTTTCATTGTGTTTTTGTAGATTCAGACACTTTGAGGGTTTGAAGATCATAAAAGATTAGGTTGAAGACTCATTGAAGACATCTCCTTCCTTGCAAAGCCAAAATATCAAGAAAATGTCACTTTCAAGCCCAAAAATTAGAGTTTCAAAAGCGGACACCTATAGGGAACTGAAGTGCAGACCTAGGGCTTTTGTTTCCACTTTCAAATTTTTAGAAATTCAGAAGTGGAATAAGTCACCACTAGTGGTAGATTAGTCCCACTGCCAGGCTTGAAAAGTGTTTTTGCATTTTTGGATACCCATTTGGTAGATTCATGTTCCAGCAAGTTTTCATGAAACTAGGACTATCATCCAACCTGGCGTAAATGTCCCAGTTAGCATTTTCAGTCAATTTTTTAAGATTCCAGAATCTCCCAGCATCAAGTTTTAGATTCCAAGTACACCTCTTCAGTCTTGTTCAGTTATTTCATCATTTATAATTTGCATTTTTTAGGCATTTTTGCATATCCTACTGTGTTTTCAAATAAGTTGTATTTCTTAGGTTTAGCATCATTAAATCATTTCATTTTTATATTAGTGCATTATTACATCATAATTAGACATAATACATCTTATTTACATTAACTTTGAGTGTTGACATTTGCATTTTGGCCCCAATTCCTCTCCTTTTAGGTGAAAAACCCTAGAAGGAGCAAAGTAGTGTGGGAAATCCAAAATCATTGTCCACACCCTAAAATTCCACTCAAAGCAACCATAGCCAAAATGTGTTCCTTAGGATTTTGTAAGTTCTTACCAAAGAATTTACAAAAATTCTTTCTCGATCCATGCGATAAATAATTATATTTGGATAGGGCTAATGGTCCAACACAGTTACCCCAAGGGTTTGAAATTACAGATGCCATAAAATTTTAGAGCTGCCAACTCCCTTCAAGGAGTAAAAGATAAATCACACTCCCAGGTCAATTCTTGGGTGGAGTTAGAGCAGGAGGAGGGTTCAAATGTTGATTAGGGTGAGGGGATAGATTATCGTAATATTAAAATTCAAGTCTTGGAGGTCGTTCCACTAATCTCCTGAGTGATTGTTGAGCCCATTCTTCTTCCTCTTCCAAAACAAAATTCACTTGCATATAGTCTACAACAATCCTATATCTCCAGGTGAGGGTATTAACTGAGAAATAATATCCTCTTGTTCAGCCTGCATCTAATCTATATTCATTTGTAGCACAGGGAAGATATTTTCATGTGGAAGCACCATCTTGCTGCATGTCCCAAAGATGACCTTCAAATATTTAATTCAATGTATCCCCAACAGAGTCGCCAAAAAATTGTTAGCGAATGAACTGGTCTATTATAATATTAAAATAACAACTCTATGGCCTTGGATATAAGAACCAATATTGCTAACAACTCTAGAAATATCACAATTGCATTTGTGATTTTCCTCTAAATTATTACCGAGGTACAACTCCCTCTCTAAATATTTCTATCTTTTAAGATAAGAATATGCTTTTTACCAAAAATCAGAAAAAGGAAAACCAACACTAATTCATAAATGTGAAACTAGTACGACTAAGCAAAAGAATCCATTAACGTCAAAGCTCAAAGACTCAAATAGTAATGGCTGGTAAATATAATATAGAAGAACTGATATGATCACAAATAAAATGAATATAGCATAGAGAGATTATTCCACATAGAGAATAAATCTACATTATCATTTTAGCCAAAAGATTAGTTTGACAAAAACTATATCCATAGCTCATAACTCAAAGATTTGAGCAATCTGAAATCATAACTTTATTACCAAAAGTATATTCCTTTTCCCTTCAATTACATCACAGTGTATATCTTAGAAAATCAGACCCTATTAGAGTCATTTTGATTGAATTTTATATCCAAACCCCAATCTTGAATCTTGGCAGTTAAAATAACAACCGTTAGATTGAATGATGGTTTCTTGCTAGCTAACATCCCACTTAAAGAAGTCGATAAACTAAGAGAATCAAAGATTAGGAGTAAACATCATTACACTGTCTCTTCGGTTGGATTTGACAATTAGCCAAAGCATTTCCTATTCAGACACCTACTGCATAGCCAATCGTACTTGCAAATGGTGCAATTTCAGGGCCCAAATTAAATGAAAAATGCATGTCTTCATGATTCCATACGTGCGAGAATCTAGATGAAAAGGAAACTTAAATTTTTTTATAAAAAACCTAATGTTTGTAATTAATTTTTGTCACATTAGCATTTAATTTTCAATCCACATCACTGGTCCTTCATTCATCTAATCCCGAGGAAATCTCCAACTTGGTTTTTCTTCCTGTTTTCTATAAATTTAGTGAGAAAGACCTTCATTTTCACACTTTAGATTACATTCTCAGAGATGACGAGTGTTTAGAGAAACATTGCTTCGAGGAATGATTTGATTGTGCTTGAGGACATAGAATATAATCCATTTCATAGGTTACTATTGGACCAACTAAGAGAAGTATTCACGGCCCAAGAAAATGTGGAAGAAGACATACTTCATAAGATCCTTGGGGAAAAATTCTTGAATTGTGTCCATGTCCATAATGCAAAGCTCCTAGAATACTTCATATACACAATATTCCACACTTCAAGGAAATGTGATTGGGGCATAAGGGTGGAAGAGCGTCTAGTTCATCCTAAATATTTGATGAGGGTACGGGATGCCATTGGAGGACTAAGCCAATTCCCCAGAACTGGCCTCATAGGTGATGTCATATGTGTTGAAACTGCAATCCAACATGAGGTTATAGAGGAGGAAATAACTCTTCTTCATGCAAGGCTAGTGCGAAATGACATGGGGCTACTTTACCACTTTTTGCAGTCACAAGAGAACCTGTTTTCACATGCCCAAATTGTACGCTTGCAGGAGGTGGTGTAGGGAATACAGGTCCTTATTTTTTTCCTCTATATTTAGGAAAAATATTTTTGATAACCTTTTTGTTTTGAAATGCAAATTCCATTTTGTAATACCAATCATATACATATATATGAATATAATATGAAGTTTTTTGTATTTTCAACATTGTGTCTTTTTTACATATGAGTAGATCTTTTCCTCTTTAATTTTCTACTATGTCAGATAATGATATTTCTGTATGTTACTCTCTTGCACATTTTTGTTTTAATGGTAGTACTCACTCGATCAAACATTTTCTTGCATTAGCATCATTCATTAAGAAAAGTTCAAAAAATTCTTTAAAATTATCCACGCTTACGAAAACCTTGTACTTTACCACCGTCACTTTCCTTTTAATAAGATACCTATATAATAGGAAAAATGAGAGGTTTGTGAAACCCTATCGATGACCAAAAATGGTTTTGAAACATCAAAAATACCAACAACACATGGCATCTTCTTTTTATTCTTTAGATTTCCTTCACTGTCGGACTTTTGAAAAGTTATATAACCTTTGGTATGGACCGAAAATTTTTAAAACATTCAGACTTAGACATTCCCACAAGGCTTTTGGCATTTAGGAAAATTATGATAACTTCACAAAAGACTGACAATACATGAAACAAAGGATAAATCCAAAGACTTAATAAGGGACGTTGACATAAGCAGGAGTTATAATAATCTTGGCGACATCTGTCAAAGTTTGTGAAACTTAAGGAAATATTGACAAAGCCTGAACTTAGGAGAATTTTCAAATCAAAATGAGGGTTTGGAAATAATGACCAAGACCGCAGTAACAATCACCAATATGGAAACATGTGACATCATCCTCCTAAAAAATAGGACCTCCTAGAGTGGTTGCTTACTTCCTAAAAAATAGGACCTCCTAGAATGGGCACCAACTTCCTAAAAATTAGAGATCTTGTAATATCTCATCACCTGCCATGTAGGATGTCATCTCAACAATAAGACTCACAAAATGAATGATAAATTAGGAAGTTTAATACATTAGGATAAATTAATATACACCTAATAATCAATTAATTAATGCTAGGACTCAAAGGTTGAGACATCTTAATCCCAACATTCTCCCACTCATCAAAGACATGTCAAGAGTCTATTGCAATCAACTAGATTTCAACTATTAGGAGCCAAAAAATAAAATAACATGATCACAACTATCCATGAAACTACATGAATATCCAACATACTCTTGTGCACTATCAAGATACCTACAACAACATCCAATATGTCCACCATATTAAGCAAGAATTCTTTTCATCCTCCAACATGTCACCTATGGAAGAAAATGAACAAGTCATGGTGAAGATGCACCAATCTAAAGAACACAAGAACCAAACCAAGAGATAACAAAGGATATAAGCTACTATCACAATTCCACTATGTTCACAAGCTTTACAGACACACCAATGTACCCAACTTCAAAATCATTTCAAGAATACAACTTTGAAGTCCAAAATTTCTCCAAGTACAAGATTGAGCATGAATGTTCCAAAAAATAGTTAGAACAACAACCACAATAGATTGTTAACATCTAACTTTAAAAAAACCACATGAATGAAAAAAGAAACAATGAAAAATGCTAATCCATCCAATCATCCATACCTCCAAGTTATCCAAAACATCAGTAGAACTCATGCCAACAACATATCCATCCCATAAACTGCAATTAAAGGCTTAATGTATAACAACTGTCAATGAAGAACATACAAATCCGAGAATTCCCACTACATGGGTAATGTCAGATATTAAAAATAGATCATGGCATACCGAGTCTACCAATCAACACTTATACCAAGGTGTGGCTAGTAATCAAATCATGTAATAACAAAGAACAATCACAATGATCCACACATGCAACAAAAACTATTGCATAGTCTTTAATAACATGTCACTATAACTCTCCCAAGTCCACCACACTAAACAATGTGAAAATGAACCTCTAGGAAGAAGCCATAGAACAAAGAGAAAACCTGTAAATCATATTTTAATCATGTCCTTATGCCAATTCCTTAAAGTGCTAAGTTGCGCCTAGTAGGATCTACTTCACAACCCCAAATAAAAGGCCTCAACTGTAGAAGTTGAGAAAGCCAACTTCACAGACCCCGAAGATCACCTGCATGCAAATAACCTGTCACGGAAAGGAAGAGATGAAGACAAAAAAGAAAGGGTGCTCTGCAAGCTTCAAGAGAGATTGCATTAGCTGAATTGAAATAATTACAAAGATCAATCCTTAAAAGGAGATCATGCAAAACCTAAAAGTAACCCTAATAGGTAGACATTTAATAATTAATATAATTATTAAATGTCACAATATGCAAACTAAAGTGAAATATTAAGAGAGGAATAAAGGTAACTTAATTAAAATAATTAAGTTAAAACCTTTACTCTAACACCCCCCTTAAGATGAGCAAGAGTGTAGCTACAAACATGTGCAAGAAAACAAAGGTAACTACAATGCATGAAAGCAAACAAGGGTCCCGAAACTAGGCCTGATCAGGTACCCGAATACAACCAAATCTTTGTAAAGTGGAGAAATAGAGAAAACCTCATGGGAAAAACTCTACTCCAAAAAGAGATGAAAGACATGCAGAACATCATTGAAGCAGAAGAAGCTACAAACAATTGTCAAAAGATGATTGCTATGGTGTTGAAGAACCTCCTCCAAAGATAGGATGATCAGGATCAAGAAGACAACAATCTACATGAGTGCCCCCAACGACACTACTCAAATCAGATGGCAAACAAAGGAAAACACCTGGAACGAAGATATAGATGGCACAAGTACCAATAGTCTGAAAAACACTGATCAACTGAGAATGGAAGATTCCTTCCAAGGTGAAACCAAGGAAGCATTAGCATGAACAGTATAATACCCCCCATAATGCTGACTAGGAGAGCTTGATAGATCCATTGAAATGTTGTGTAACACCCTGTAGTGCATGAAGGAGAAGAAACAACATCTAAAAGTGCACAAGAAAGCACCTGCAACTAAAAAAGTGGTGTGCAAAACAAAGCACACATGCATGAGGTTGGAATCATATGGATCCACTGTCGTCGTGGAGGGACACTCACTGGACAAATGTGTGATGGAAAAAACAAAGGCACTACACAACCCCCCCATGGCACTTTATAATACAATGTGAGTACAAAATATGGCACAACCTTATGTGCAAAATCCCCAAAATACATGTACAATAGTGTGGCACTTTATCTCAGTTCATTTACATAGAAAAGATTGCTTACAAAAGATGCTCAAAATGCGCATAAAGGACAAAAAACTGGGAATACATGAAGAACAACCAAAAACGAAGCATTCCATGCAAACGTGAAGTTCCCAAGAGCTAATATGTCCAAGTAATTCACCAGAGTGTGAAAACACAAAAAAATGAATAAAATATACCTGGAGTGAAATCTGGAAAAATTGCATGGATGGAATTGAAGAGCTCTGAAATATGATTCCAATGCCGCTGAGATCGTGAAAAATGGAGAAATTGGTCAAAAGTTATGAGCTTGGGACTAAAAAACAACTCCTTTGACTTCAACTGGTTGTAGAATGCACCAATAGAAAAATGAAGTGATGATACCCACTCCACTATAAATTTGACATAATTAGCTTTCCAACGATATCTCGTTTGCCCAAAAATGATATCATATGCCCAAGTTATGGCCTCTGGAAGAAAACAGCTCCAAAGGGGAAAAACACAATAGTGGATTAAATTTGATGGTCATACAGCCATCATAGGAAAAATCTGGGCCTAAATTTGATAGTCAAACAGTCGTTGAAGCACTTGCATAACTAGGCTTATTACAGAAAAAAATTGTTTTTTATAAAAAAAAAAATTACATATATATATATATATATATATATATATATATATATATATATATATATATATATATATATATATATATATATATATATATATATATATTTTTTAAATATATTAAAAAAAATTGGAGTGGGGGGGCACGGGGCCCCCCCCCTCCCCATAAGGGGAGGGCCCCTAGAAGTTGTAGGGCCACTCAATATCTTGTGTACTAACCACTAGGGGTTAATCAACCCTTTTTATAAAACCAAAAATGCCCTTTTTTTTAAAAGGCTTTTAAAAAGATTTAATGATTTTTTTTTTGGAAAAAATTTCGTGCCTCAAATAAAATAATTTATTTGACGATTTTTTTTAAAATAATACCTCGATCCGCGTGCACGGTCGTACAAGTAAAAAAAATTGCCTCAGAAATCAACTGAACTAAATATATGCAAGTTTACAGTCAATCTTTAGGTTTTTGGCCACTTCAGACACAACGGTGAGGTCCATTTGGGCTCAAAATGATCTGAAAAATTGAGCACCCCTTGGATCTGGTGAAAAAACCCTTTTCTTCAAACCCTCACAGATCTGACAAATGAAAGCCAAATATGACGAAACAAAGGTCAATCTTGACTATTCCAGTAGCTCTGGATTCAATGGAGAGATCGGATTTGACCTTGGATGCATTGAAAACGCCCACCTCTTGGATCAAAAAAGGAAAACCCCAAACCCTTGAAGCTCCAAAAAAAATCCTTCAAAACACAAACAAGAAGTAGTAGGTCTGGAGCTCTGATACCATGTAGAAGTTGAGAAAGCCAACTTCACAGACCCTGAAGATCACCTGCATGCAAATAATCTATCACAGAAAGGAAGAGATGGAGACAAAAAATCAAGGGTGCTCTGCAAGCTTCAAGAGAGATTGCATTAGCTGAATTGAAATAATTACAAAGATCAATCCTTAAAAGGAGATCATGCAAAACTTAAAAATAACCCTAATAGGTAGACATTTAATAATTAATATAATTATTAAATGTCACAATATGCAAACTAAAGTGAAATATTAAGAGAGGAATAAAGGTAACTTAATTAACATAATTAAGTTAAAACCTTTACTCTAACATCAACCACACCCAAAATATTCAATATCATTAGATAAAACATAACATATATATAATATCACCACATGGATGTAAGCTTCTCTAAAAAAATAAATCAAACTCAATTCCATTACCAAAATAGAAATAAACCCAATAACATCTCCTAAACTTCTCATAAGTCAAAAATATATACCCAAGGAGATAAACATGTTGAGAAATCATCAAATGAACCCTCCAAAACTAGAAATCATAGCTCATGATCCATCTCTAAGAGAATACAAAGCATAAAATATAATACATCTAAAAACAAAATGGGCTATACCTTTCAAATGATTATTTTTTTAGAGCGTGGGGAATGAGAATGCTCCTCCAGGATAATAAAGTCATCATGACTCACTCTAAGAACATTATCTTCTATGTGTCCATCATGAAATCACATTAATATCTAGGTGAAGGCTCCTCAAACTTCTTTCTAAAGCCTCCAATGAGAAACCATCTCAACAATTGCCTCACCGAATTCTCCAAGTATCCATGAGCATCTGTAATTGATCAACCCATACTAAACTCCAAATGCAACACTACACTCTCATGAATGTCTCAAGAAAATGGCCAATATACTCAATACCAAGAGAACTAACCAAACCACTATCAACAAAAACTCATAAACTTGATACCTTAACCAAAGACTGAAAACAAAATATCCATGACTAACCAAGATGTCAACATCTTCATTCACATGAAGATAACCATGTCCTAACAATAATAATTAAAATGTCAAATCACTCTCATTGTAACAACGAGATCTAAGAGCTCCTCCATAACACCAACAACTACTCCAAAATATCATCCATCACTAAGTGATGAATCCACACCACTTCCAAAGCTCCTGCAGAATTGTGATACTAAGATATCCATGGCATCATGATAATCATCTTCTAAATGAATATTCTACATGGCTCTGACACAATCAAATACTTCGCTTGAAATGTATCACTAACAAAAAATAATAAGTAGAACCAAGATATCCAAGTTAAGAAGATAAATAACATGCTACAAATCCCATAACTAACTATCCAAACACTCTCATCATCCATCCTCTCATATCAAAGCAAAATACCAATGCACAAATGACCACAAAAAAGGAAAACTAATAAATTCTACATCAACATTGAATCAATCTCATAGATATAGATAGTCCACATACAATTCATCCAACTATAGCTAATGGGTAGCTAATCCATAAACTATACAACTTATAGATCCATAACCAATGAAGCATACAAACTCATTATCACATCAGTAACATGTGAAACTAACATATCAAAGAAGATAACATGTATAGTTCAAGACTTAAACACCATATC
The DNA here is from genome assembly GCA_007258455.2 of Sequoia sempervirens. Classification (NCBI taxonomy): domain Eukaryota; kingdom Viridiplantae; phylum Streptophyta; class Pinopsida; order Cupressales; family Cupressaceae; genus Sequoia; species Sequoia sempervirens. Next base: position 601,025,242 of record VDFB02270651.1, on the reverse strand, counting down.
ACTAGTAGACTTGATTTGGAAAACAAATTCATAACTGAGTACCATATTCAAGGAACTAATTAAGCATTCCTTCAAATATACAATTGTTATCATCCATAAAAATATAAGATTTTGAACAGAATCTCTATAAAAATCTCCTTGAACCACATACTTTTATTAACATGTAAAACCTACAAAATCATCTCTATGTAAATCTAGATCCACTTAAACATCCATAAAATAGATTCACATATTTCATCTGAAATAATGGAATTTCCTAGATCTACATAAACCCATAGCTTTTTAGAAGATACGAAAACCGCAAACCCTTTAGAGGAAACAAGTTGTAGAAGCTTATAAAATATGAATTATACCAACTTCACAACCCACAAATAATCAGTGGTAAAACATATACCAAAATTTCCTCATTGAGAAAGATACAAACCTCCTCACACCATGCATAAATCATACATGCAAACCTACAACTATCTTACATCTAGAAATAACCCCAAAGAATCATAATCTAAAAAGTAGCTTATTTGCAAATCTACAAAACTACAAGTTTTGATTAACCGTATTAACCTGCAAAACCATTGTGTTTAGTAACACACGTGAAAATCCATATCCACTTATCATCTAGAGGACCCACAATTCCAAAAAACACCATAATAATTAAACAAGAATAATGGAATAACATGAATATGCATAACCATAGATTTTGAAAGAAAAATCCACAAAACCCTCATATCCAACCAACATGAAATTGAGACATGTGAATAAAACCAACCAAAGGAAGAAGAGGTCCAGGAACTCTAGGCCCATTTTTAGGCCAACTCCACAACCACCATCATGTGCAAGCTGACAAAGGAGCTAGGCTATTCCATAATCTTTCAACTCATCTAATGATCAACTCCATAGCCTAAATTCATTAAGGACTAACGAAACAATTCCTTCCAATGCTAGGGACTAAAGCCAAGCTCCTAATATAAGCGCATCAAACCATAGTCATGTAAACCCAAGTTTCTCCATATGACCAATAAGCCAAGAAAAAACACCCAACATGAATACTTTATTCACACAACCACAAATTGTACCACCATGCATGAGGGTTATAATATATTTTCAAATAGGAGTTCCAGATCAATGTCATTTTAAATGTTCAACCAAATTATCAACTCCAAAATACTCCATCTTATCAATCCTTCAAAATTCATGTTGTCTCTTAAAAACAAGATCAACTACAAAACTTCCACTCAGACAAGGATTAATAATTAGCCAATTCCTTCAAAATAGATTCCCACAAGCTTTCCAGTCTAAGAAATCACAATAGAAAAAATACCCAGAACCTTACACACCATGAATTCTTTACATGCAAACACATGCAAGAAACATGCAAATTCATTCAAGTATATATGTAGCTCACATGAAAGTACATGCAACTCAAATACATGCACATGCAAGCACATGCAAAATATGGATCCAAGATCTTATACCAATTGAAAGGGAAAGATGAACCAAAAAAGGCCTCTGAAAACCAATATGCATCTTGAGTATCTTATTTTTCTTTTTAAATCAGATTTCATAAACTTGATACAAGCACATACTAATATGCCATTAAAGAAGAAACAAACATAGTTGATTTCCCATCACATTAACCCTTAGAGGAAAGACAATGTAGTTTGTAGATCTAAGTAAATTTTAGAAGCATAACATCATGTAAATTGACAATTTAAGAACATGAAAGAAGAAGATCAAAATAATAAAAGACAAAAGAGAAGAAACGTTGATATACATGGGGAAAACCCTTTCAAGTAAAAAAACCCACTCTCCAAAGTATTAAACCAATGCATTAATTTGCAAAAAACTCTTGTTACAATACACATGCAGGCTCTAAGAATTAACACGAAGATTTACATCTTGCTCTTCTCTAGAGGAAATTTGATGGGATAAACCTGCAATAAAAAATTCTCTTCACAACTCTCCAAGAAAACTCTCATATTTATAGAGCACCAAGATAGATGCCTAAAAAAGCATCCTCAATCTTCCACAAATCCAATATCTATAAAAGCTCAAAAAAATATGAGCTTTAACTCAACCTTCTAATCCAAAAACAACCTTACCGTCATCTTGGGCATCCATATTCAAGAAAAGCATCTTATCCATATCCTGTCAATATCTTATCCAAATCTTGGGTGCCTAAATCAGAAAAAGCTAAAATTTTCTTTATTCCTCTTTAGTTCTAATATAGAAGCTACTAACTGAGACTTTCAAGTCAACATAGGAAGTTTCCAAAACATTTTAATGACCAATATCGAAACATGTGACATCCTCCTTTGAAAAAATAGGACCTCCTAGAGTGGGCACCAACTTCCTAAAAAATAGGGATCCTTCCATATCTCATCACCTACCATATAGGATGCCATCTCAACAATAGGACCCACAAATAATGAAAATTTAAGAAGTTTAATACATTAGGATAAACTAATATGCACCTAATAATCAATTAATTAATGCTAGGACTCAAAGGTTGAGACACCTTAATCCCAACAAATAACATTATAATTATATATTTATGTGTATATCTATACATACATATTCTTTTGTAAATGCAAAAACTATGCTCTCCTCTTGCAAATGAGATACTTTTGATTTATTATATATATACACTCATTCCCAAACATTTTATTTAATAATTTGTGCGATTTTAAATGCAAGCCAAGGAGTTGATGTCCAAATTTAAAGGTTAACATTTCAATTGAATGAGATAGAACCAAAAATACATATTAATTACAATGCTACAAAATAAGGTAACCAAAATCATGACAAGAAAATTATCAAATCAACTTATGTGATAAGACACAATACTCTGTGTGTGGGTTCTCAAAGTCATTATGTACTTTTTCATTCTCCTTGATCTACTTCCCTCTCTCTAATGATACTCTCTCTCCTTATCTGGGAGGGAAAATAGTATCATACATCCACCTCATTTAACCGACAAGGTAGTTATTCCATTAACCATAAAATCTATATCATAATATAAACATTAACTAAATATTCATTATGAAGATAAGAAATTCACATATATTTCTTTTAATCAATATCTAGTTGATATTTTCTTTCCACATATCATGATAAAAATCAAATTATATCAACACAATCATCTTCAAATCATAAATTTTGATAACATAATTTAAAAATACAAAATAAAATATTTGATTTATAGTTAGTTAAAATGACATAATTAACTAGTCGAAAATTAGGTGTTACAACTACTTAGGTGAGAATATTTAAATATCCTAATTATCATAAATAAACTTATTAAATAGGTGCATAATCACACTTAGGATATAATATATGTAAGCTGAATAAAATATTACAACACATCTCATCTTTCAAGTATTACTTTCTTATTTGTTTTATTCCATTCTACAACTTCTTTCCTTATTGCCTCTATGACCCCTATGAAAGCATTTCTTTTTATGAATTCTTCCCTTATTGCCAACATGAAAATGTCTTTCTAAAAAATAAATTTATAGCCTCACACAATATCCCTTTATATTTGTAGTTCTTCCACTACCTTTTCCCAATCTATACTCATCATTAAACACATAATAGAAAATCCTCATAGGTTTATTGAAATGTATTTATTGTTCATAACAAAAATTAAAATAAGATAATATCAAACATGATTGTTCTCTATAACTATGGTATGGTTAAAATATATCAAACAAAGGCTTAACTAAGGTAGAATCCCAAAACAAATCCTAATTTTCCCTTTCTCTAACTAGAGGTCTAGGTTTATTTTCTTCCTCTAGATAGATCATATTTCATTTCTACATGTGTAATGGACATTCACAAATTGAGGCATAATTACAAACAACATTTATTATTCATTCAAAAAAAAGGAGATAACCATGATTGTGCCATATCTAGCATAATCTAGACACGACTGCATTTATCCCAAAACTTTTTTATTTATAATTCTTGGCATTTTGAGTCATTTTCATTTTCTACACTAGGATGTGACCACAACTACATGCTTTAAGTTTTGTACCTCACCAAAGTTTTATGAAATTTGTTATTATGGTCTATGTGGTCTTCTACTTGGGTTTTTCTTTATCAACCTTCTAACCAAGAACATTTTTCACCTTCCTTTATCATTTCAAACATTTCTCTCTATAACATAATTCCTTTATCTATTTTCTTGGGTTATTTTTAAGAAAGAACATCTCTAGACTTAATTGAATTAATTTTAATTTATATTTCCATGTTTCTTTCTTCAATGGAAGTAATCTAATTGTTAGTTTAACTAATAAGCATTAGTAAATTATAAAAGGATACATATTCCATTTATCATAATATAGGGGCTTGGTAGTAGATAGTTTGAGATGGTTAATATGGACAAATGGTTGGATTGAAAAGGGAGATCTCACATAAATTTATATGGAATATTAGGAAGAAAACATATTATATGCAAGAAAGTATCTAATATTAAAGGGAGAATGAGAGATCTAAAGAGGGTTAAGACTACTTTTATAAAGATCATTGGTGAGATGACCATTGAAGAAATGCATCAAAGTGAGTTTTTAAAGGTTCTAGAGGGAATTAAGTTTGAAATTTGAATTAGACATTAGTATGGGTGTACTAGTGTCCTCAAGGATAAATAAACATAAAGAATAGAGGATGGCTTGGTAAAAACATAGTTAGTCAAAGTTGGTTTTCTTAGTACACTTGTTGATTCGTAAGTGGACTAGGTTTTGTTGAACAAGATGGGTCAAGCTACAAGATTTGTATAGAAAATTGTAGGAAAATCACAAGGTGGAAGAACACCTATAACAAGCTAATAGCCACTCACATCAAGGTGTAACTCACCTATAACAACTTCCCAAGAATTTGTGGGGCTCCACGTTCACCTGCAATAAATGTCATAAATGTGTATTTTACTACCAAGTCACTTGCAACAACATTAGAAGTAACAAGAATCACTCTAGCCATTTGTGCTATCAATTACCAATAGAAATAAACATAACATCTCAAGGTATTGCTTGTAGCAATGTTGTAGGAGTGTCCCCTAGTATTTTTAAAGCCTATAGCAATGTTATAGGTATGGTAGAACGAAAAAGGGTACATGGTCTTGTGGTTTGGTATTGCCTAGTAGGGATGTAATGACAAGAAGAATTATATATTTGATGGCAATAAAGAGGATGAATTGGTAAAAGAAAAATTTGAAGAGCCAATTATTACCCTAATAGCAATTCACATCCTTCTTTAGCAACATTAATATGTGGCGATAGTTTCTTGGATAATAGTGGCATTAAGAGCATAGGTCACTATTCCTAGATTTTTTTGCCAATTTGAGAGTTTTTGTAGACTTAACTTGTGCTACATGTTTTGTGTGACACAAATTATTTCACATTTGAGATGTTTTCTATTTTAATCCTTTAGTGCACATACATCACATGCAATTGTTATATGCAGTTAAATTCATGCAAAGGTAGTTGAGAACATCTCATGTTTAATTGTATATGAGATTTACTAGAGTACAATGCAGTTGCCTCGAGTTTATGGATCAAGTGTCATGTGTAGGGGAGACAAATGGCCATCACTAATGAAGAAGATGGTGAGCTAGGAAAAAATACCACTATAATGGAAACTAACAAAATAATGTGCCAAAATGCTCCCTTGAAGCATGATAATTGTTACCCCATCTTTTGAAATTTGGCAAGATGCAAATTGTTGTGCACAATAATGAACAACTACCATCAATGGTAAACCAACATTGTCTAAGAAAATAATGGCCAAAATGCTCCCTTGAAGCATGATAATTGTTACCCCATCTTTTGAAATTTGGCAAGATGCAAATTGTTGTGCACAATAATGAACAACTACCATCAATGGTAAACCAACATTGTCTAAGAAACTATCACCACAAACTAACACCACCAAAGAAAGATGTAAATTATTGTCAAGGAAATAATTGGATCTACAACTTTCTCTTTACACATCATCATCTTTGTTCTCGCCAACTATACACTTCCATTTGATATTTTATCCCTTGTTGGACAATGCCCAACCACTCAACCACATGCCTTGTTTCTTTCAGCCACACCTGCAACACTGCTACAAGCTTCAATAATTTTAGGATCGCACCTACAATATTGCTACAAGGAACACCTTAAGCTACTGTGTATTCCTATTGGTTGTCAAGAGTAAAGACAACTTTGAAATAAATCCTATCAATACTAATGTTGATGTAGGTGACTTAACATTTGTTGTAGGTGAATGTATAGACCTATAAAGTCTTGGTAAACTATTGCATGTCACTTGTAGTCTTTTTATAGAAATTGTATAGCTCATCTCATCACAAATAACTTAAAATTAACCTTATTTGTTCACTAAAGCTTGATTTACTTATAAATGACGTCTATTGAATTGTAAACTTAAAAATAAATTAAATATATCTTAAACAATAAAATAAAAATACAAATTATACAATTTTCAACCTTACTAACGTCTTTGAGCTTAAGATGCTAAACTCCAATTATGTGAAAAAGAGGCGAGTGTACCAAAAATCAAAATAAATGTAGACATGGCCCCACTCACTCTTTCCGTACTATTTTTGTCCACGTTTTATTTGATGAAGTGATTTGAAAGCTTGGTTCCCTCTCTTTCTCAATATAGGCGGTTGTAAGGTATCATTAAAAAATCTCTTGATAATAATATATTTTTATTTTATTAGTGGATAGTAGGGGACACGTGGAAAGTGAATGGATAAAGGAACCTTCCGTAATTGCCGGCAATTGATTGTCCACATATTAATGAACTATCTGAGTAGATAAAGATATTGATAAGAACAAAAAGAATTATTGGAGTAATGTATGACATTATGAGAATATTTGCCGGGCATAAAGATTTTTGCTTACGTGGAAATAAAATTCTGGTCAAACCTACAGTTTATATGGTTATTCAAAATAAACAAAATTCCGTTTCCCACATGGGTATCCCCACGACAAGGGTACGTGGGTACCTAGGATAAAAAGTGGAAATGTACTTTTAATATAAATTTTAAACTTATGTAACATTGACGTAGATATAATGAATATTTTAAAAGGATTAATATTTGTTATTGTAATATAGTTAAAACTATAGTTGATAGTAATGAGTCAATATTGAGTGGTTTATTTATCATTTATCTAGAATTTATAATATAAAGTCTTAAAACTAAATTTCTAACAATTGAGTTATTCAAACAATTATAAATTTTTGGTTCACAAATTTAAATTTTCATATTAGAAGAATAAATGTTGCTATAACAAGAAAAAATGCTTAGTTGTGATAAAATGACATTTGTTTATATTGTTGTATAATTAGCATGTTAGAATGTGGAAGTAAACTCAAGTGTTGTTTTCTTAGATATATGTTCAAGAAACATTATTAACAACATTGGAAGGAAATAACTACTTTCAATTAGTTAGTAGCAATGAAAATTTATATTTGTTTACAATGTTGTTAGTATAGGCCTTGATGAATTAATCCATCTACAAGGTGATACTGTTGTGATCTAGAGTAAAGTCGCCTTCCACTTGAAAATTATGGGTTGCATAGTAACTAGTATTTGCCATTGTAAAAAAAATGGAAGTAGAAATAATATTAAGTGTTTTAATAGGTAGTTAATGTTGTTGCAATACATTTTTTGTATTGAATAAAGTAGAATTACAAAAGAGAAGGGGCATTCAAGTAGATTTTAGAAATATTTTCTAAGTTCAACTCTCCTCTCTTACTCTTACTACTTATCTCTCTTGGATGCAACAAAATAATCCATTACTACAATAGGAAAGCTCCATTTCTAAATCTTATTAGAAAAATTGAAGCTAAGGTTTCATTGTGGGAATTTTCAACACCTTCTCTCTTCTCCTCCATTGATGAATGGAAATATCCTTCAAGTTTCATTCTTGTTGTGTTATATTACACATGTTTCTCATTATATGCGATTTTCTTCTCATTTCTTGGCAAATGCTTTAGTGTTTTCTCACTTCCTATTATCTCGTTTCATTTTATACACATTGTAACATCATAAATTGTCACCCTTGACAATTTCACACTAGATTTTGCTCCCTCCTAAGTGCATGGACCTAATTGTACATCTAATGTCTTAAATTATGTATTTCATGGCCCATTTGGACATTTATCAAGAAAACCCATATACAAAACCAAGGCAAACATTTAATATTTTGCTCTTGACACTTTACACCCCGCAAAATAAGGTTGGGACAAAGTCGCCCTAGAGGTGACTTGGTCCCCCTATTTGGCTCCAATTTTTAATATATCAAAGTTGACACTTTATTATTTGAATTTCAAATGTCAAATGTCGGCTATTGTGTTAGGAAATATTGCATTTAACCCACAATCTTAATCCATTTCCTACATAACCCATTAGAGATAAACATGCATGCAAGTAACCACAATGCATAGATCAAATGGACAAGCCACAAGATAACACAAGATATACCTTGGGAAAACCCTCAAGAGGGAAAAACCTAGCCCCAAAAAGCATCCATACTCCATCATATTATTCAACAATAAACCAATACAAGAGTTACAATGAATACGTCTAAAGCATCAAGTCCTCCAATGCACTCTAGTGTGTCCAAGCACGAATCCACACATCCCATGCCATGCTTCACATACACACTCCTCAGAAAGACTCAATAATGAAAAACCACTCTCACAACCAACCTTAACCACTAAACATGTGTTTGCTTTTATAGACTCAAGCTCACATAAATACAACTAGTGGTAAGGTAAAACCATGTACCACAAAACCATGTGAATACAAAACCACTAACCCTTATTTAATATTGGGTACTAAGACTTCACTTTATTTAATATTTCCCCAATATTAAATTATTATCACATGTCTCCCACACATTAAATAATAATACAATATTACAATACAACATCAAGTGGTCTCCAAATAATTACCTAGTGTGATTAACCACACCACCAAGGTGCATCACAACTAAATAATTATTTAATTACAACATTATAATAAAACAATTTATGCAATGGTGTACAACACCATATCCCAACATTCTCCCACTTGTTGTATGCATTGCATAAGGGATCAATACATGAAATACATCATCATAGCCATACATGAAACCACATGAATCTCCACAATGCTATCGTGCTCCATCAAGATACCTACAAATAAGAACAAAGTGACCACCATCTCAAGCAAGAACTCTACTCATCCTCCAATGTGCCACTTATGGAAGAAAAGGAACATTCCAAGGTGAAAGTGCACCAAACCAAAGAACACAAGCATCAAATCCAAGTGATAACAAAGGCTCTAACCAAGTTGTTGTCAACTGAAAAACCCACATGATTGAAAATAACTTCCACAACACATGCTAATACATCCAACCATCCATACCTCCAAGGTATCAATACATTAGTAAACTCATGCCAAGAACATATGCAACCCATAAACCACAACCAAAAGCTCCCTATATCAAACCTATCAATGAAGAACATACATATCCAAGAACTCTCATTGCATAGGTAATGTCAAACCATATCAAGTCTACCAATCAACACTATATCAAGGTGTGATAAGTAAATCAAAGCATGAAGTACCAAGAACAATAACAATGATCCACACATACAACCCAAAGAGTTGCCTAAACTCTCACAACATGTTGCCACCATCCTCCCAAAAAACATGAACATCCAAGAAGGAACCATGAAGAGAGGAACCTGTAAACCATAATTTCCTCCTACCAACACCTCAAAAGTGTATTGTTGTGTCAAGTATGATCTCCTAACAACTCCAAATGAAAATCCTCAACAACATATGAATCAATGTAACAATGCCAACATGGATTTAAGCTTCTCTAATCAAGAATATCAAACTCAAAGTAACCATCCCAAAAACTAGAAATCAGCCCATAAACCATCTCCTAACAATCCTCAACGAAGAATGATATCATAAACTCAAATGCATGAGATAACCATGCCATAACATCTTTCAAACTGAATCCTCCAGAACTAACTATCCATAGCTCAAGATCCATATCTATGAAAGATAAAGCATATAAACTCATGCTAAACAATCCTCAAATGAGTATTCAAAACCAATCACCATGAATCAACTCAAAACCATGAGAATCAAAGCACGAAACATAACACATCTAAAATATATAATGGGAAAATACCTCTCAAATAATAAACTACCAAGAGTGGGGAATGAGAATGCTCCTCTAGGATAACCAAGTCATCACGACTCACTCTAAGAACAATCTCTTCTATTAGTCCATCATGAACTCATGTCCATATCCAGGTGAAAGCTCTCTGGTCTTCCTATTGAAACCTCCAAAGAGTAACTGTCTCAAGAAAATGTCACTAATCACAAGAGAACTCCAACCATCACCTACATCTCTAAGTATCCATGATCACCTGTAATCGATCAATACATACCAAAATCCAAATGTAACATAGCACCATCATGAAGTAATCAAAAAAATGATCAATGTACCCAATACAAAGAGAACTACCATGATCAATGGCAAAGCTCCAACCACATAATCATGAACCTATCATGACAAAATGATCTAACCATCTCCTCCTAGGAGATCACATGCACCAAAACATACATCCTAGTCATGAGAGGATAAGTACCATGCCAAACTCTAATCTAGAATCAAGAGTATATCATGACATCATAACAAATACACTCTAAACCAAGAAATCATATCTCCAATCACATGAAGATAACCATCACCAATGATGCATTCACATCACTACCAACAACTCCCATTGAGCCATGATACGAGCTACAGATGGCATTATGACTACCATCTCCTCCATGAACATCATCCAGGTCTACACACACTCAACTACAATGTTAGTAACATACAAGTAAACCAAAATCTTCAAGACAAGAAGATACATACAACTGCCATCAAGACATCACAAACCAAACCAATCCAATACTGCCAAGTCATCATTGTTAAAATCTCCCATTGAAAGTGTATAAATAATGAATGTAACAAGCTATCATGACATCGTGATGAAACCACAGGCTACAAGTCCCATGAACCGAATAATCAAGTACTCAAATCATCCATCCTCTCAATATCAAAACAACATACCAATGTACAAATGACCACAAACAAGGCCAACTAATATCTGCAACAACAATGAATCAAACCTAGTGGATATAGACAATCCACATCTGATTCATTCAACTGCAACCCAATAGGTTGTACACACCTGAAAGATGCATAACTCATAGATCCAAACCACTAAAACATGCAAACTCATAATCACATTAGTAACCTACAAACCGAGATATCAAAGAAGATAATCCTGTAAACATCAAGACTCAAACACCAAATCAACCATAGATCTAATTTTCCAACCGTGTCCATAAATGAGTAATCATATTCAAGGAACCAAATAAGCATCAAGAAGATAAGAGCAATCTCCTAACATCAAACCATTTCACCACCAAACAACCACATACATGATCATGTTGTGCCAATGCATCAAATGTACTTGCATACCCATGACACAATAACCATAGCCATCACTATACCTGCACCCAACTATTACCCATATGAAACTGCAAGTCTCAAACCATGTCCAACCATGTCCTCAAAATTGAAGACAATCTATGTACCTGTCACCATCAAATTCCAACTCTGAAAAATACCTGTAAACCTGTACCTAGAATCACCAATTTGATAATCAGTTGTAGCATCATAAATAACATATAAAAACATGTGCTCCTTCAAGGTTTCGCCTCTTGACTCATCTGAATGCTCACACAATCACACCCAAAATCTCAAGCTCCTACAAGCGATCAAACAAGTACCAAACTCATCCTTCTCAAATTGATAAAAATCTCCACCACTATGTCTCAATCATTTTGTTTATCTAGTCTCTAATTTTCAAGTCATGATAGCCGATGGGAAACAACTATATTGTGGTGGAAAATTCCATCATATAAAACTCTCAATGGGAAAATTATCAGCTAGATTAAAAAATGTTTGATATCCCTATTAGGGGAGTGGATGTAGTTTTAGGTGTGTAATGGCTTAAACAATTAGGAACATCATCTTTCAATTTTCAAGACTTATCCATGGATTTTAGGATACATGGGAAAAAGCATAAATTTTTTGGAATAAAATCACCACCAAGTGAAATCATTAGATCCCATAGGATGGATAAATTACTCAAGAAATGTTCTTATAATATAGGGACACAATTACATTTTATAGAATCAAAAGATACGGTTACTCAAAATAAACCAAAAATTCAAGAGATTATTCAACACCATCAACAAGTATTTCAAGAGTCCAAGGATGTACCTCTAATTAGAGACATTGAATTAATACCAAGTAGAATTTTTCATCCCCAAAAAAATTCCTTTATCTCCTATGCTTATTCTTAACAGAAGGCGTGATCCATGGAGAATGTGTTCGCATTGCAAGAAACTAAACTAAATCACTCATAAAGATAAGTTTCATATTCCTATTGCTAATGAATTAGAAGAAAATAAAATCTATACAAAACAATCCAAATGTGTCTTTAGGTTGAAACAAGTAGAATACTCGAGTCATTGGTGTCACTTAAAGGTGTTAAGATGGACCCTAAGAAGAGAGCATTTTTGGGTCTAACAAGATACTATAGAATATTTGTTCATACCTATCATCCTATAAAGAAAATTTTCTTTTGGGAAGGTATTAAAGTGAATATTCAAAATATTGTGGTAGAATATTTGATATGCCAACAAAATAAAAAGGGGAATAATAAAGACTTTAGGCCTCTTTTAAATATTAGGCATTCCAGTACAACACTAGGAAAAATATTAATGGACTTCATTAAGGGGTTGTCAAAGATAAATAATATTGATGTAATCTAGCTTGTTGTGGATAAAATAATTAAGAATGCATATTTTTGTGGACTCTCTCATCTATATTCCACTAATATTATGGAAAAAATATTCATACAAAATATACAAAAAAATTATAGAATTTCCAAAATCAGATTGGAAAATAGAGCCACCTCAAAATTCCTAATCAAGTGGAAGAATTTTCCAATTGAAGATGCAACATAGAATGATGAAAAAATCATACAAAATATTTTAGAGTTGCTAAGCATTGAGGGTAATGATTTTTTGAAGGGGAAGGGAATGTTATGATCCTAACATGGTATATTCCTAAGTATATATTATATATTCCAAAGATAAGTGCTTGTGGAATGCTTAACTGTAACATAAATATTAGTTAATATAATAATACCCCTTAATTAGAATGAAGGGTTATGTCCCTACATATTTTAGCCTATAAATAAGGAAAAGAGCTCTCTCCCATATCATCATATCATACAATCTTGAATTCATATGTTATTATCTGATTATTGGAGGTCACCCGCTCAAAGTGGTTTTTTATATTTCTGATTTTTACAAATATTTCCAAGAAATATCCTAACACACTAGAACATAAAGAATAAATTAACAACTACCAAAGAAACTCACTCAACTCTTTTTTATGTTAGTTACTAAAGAATTGCATAGAGGTTAGATTTTAACATACACCAAGAGGGACAAGTTTATACACAAATAAAATCTACAAACATATTTAATGCAATATACAACCCCTAAAAAAATAGAAACATTCATGGAAATATGAAGGCAAGAGGATTTTCACAAAACATTCAAGTTGAGAGAACATAAAATAGAATTGTTTATTAATATACATGTATGGATCCTATTTTATAAAAGAAGAGTTGCATAGTTGCAGAGCTCTTCAGAAAAAAACTAAGGAAGAAGCCCCTTGATGGGCTTGAAAATTGGCTAGTTTTCATTTTACTGTTTCATACTTTTCATCATCTCTTTCTGCTAAGTTTCAAGACATTACCAAAACCTTTTATACCTTTTATATACTTTTAAGCATGTGGAAAAGGAAACATGTTATGTTGATATATGTATGTATGAATGCATGAATTCCTATGAAATTTAGTAGAATTTTATGTTTAAATTATGATTGTAAATGAAACGTAGAAAAAGGTGTGACCCTCTCCCTAGAGATTTCACTATAGGGTGTAGGTACTTTTTTTTAAATAGTTCATTAGGGATTTGAAGGTGGTGGGGATTTGATGGATTTGGACAAGATCTAGGACTAAATTACAACCTAATAGGTGAATCAATATTCCCTTACCCAAATTTGGAATGAACCTAAAGATGAAATGCAATAGTTCAATTTTAATAATGCAAATTATTATTCTGATGCAAATACAGTAGATCTGAGAAGTCACATACATAAATAGACTACAAAAATGGACTGAGCAGGACGCTGTGCACTTGTGATATAAATTTGGAGCTGAAAATGTTGGACATAGGTGCCCCATGCGCCACTGTCTTTGTAGGGATTATTCAAATCTGAATTTTGCAATCCTCTAGTGCTAGATCAAATCTTTTGTTCTCCACTTGTCGAACTGACGGATCACTATTAGATAATTTTGCAACTTATTTTCTATGAGTTTTCAAGGTGTAGGGTTTTGATTGCAACAATGGATAATTGACCTTCAAAATTATTCCACTCTTCTTCAGACTTGAAACCTACACATGTTCAAAGAGAGAAGAAAGGTTGTGCCATTTAGGGGCTTTCCTTAGTAAAACCTATGTTATTGTTTCCACTTCCGCAATGGAAATTTCAGTGATAAATGGATAAATGATGAAAAGGAATGATGAATCCACAAAGTGTTGCAAATCACCACCCTTCAGTGGCTTCCTTGAAGGACTGAAGTCATACACATCTCCTCAAGGATTGAATCTTGCTTGCTTGAATTTCTTGAAGACTTACATGAATTAGATCTCACAAATAATATGAAAACATAAACATGAACAAAATCACATACACTTTGACATGATGTTTGGATCTGGAATTGTTGCAATAAATCCTTTAATGGTTGCTCGACTTTCTTGATAATTCTCTTGATAATAATTCTTGCTCTTTGTGCTCAATTATTTCATGCGTCATGCTAGATATCTCTTGTTAGCTTTTAAATAATACAATAACTAGGTATTTATATACAATTATTCTAATTTCTTAAAAATTAAATCTTGATAGCCAACTTTAGATATTTGAATTTCAAATAATAAAATTCCAACACCAATATATTTGAATTTGGAGCTAAAATAGGGGGACATAGGCACCCTAGGTTCCCATGTTCTAAACCTATTTTTTGAAAATTAATGAGTTGAGAACAAAGTATTAGATGAAAGCATTTGTTTTGTTCTTGCAAATTATTGAAAAATGATAAAATGGGCCATGAAATACATGATTTAGAAAATTAAATGTTCAATTAGGTCCAATTATTTAAGGGGGAGCAAAACATAGTGTGAAATTTTCAAGGGTGACAATTTATGATGCTACATTTAGCCCCCACTTTAGTGAGAGTATGAACTTACGCTCAGACTCACACTAAAGTAGAAAAATATGTCAAGAGTAGTCTGAACATATAAATGTTGAAGAGATAGGATGACAAATGATCAAGGGGGAGTGCACAAGCCCTTAGAATCCAATATCCCATGGCAAACCAACATAAGCACAAAGGAACACACATGTACGCAATGCAACAAGATAACATACAAAAACATACATGTCAAATACATGAAGCATACATGATGAAAAAACATGAGATAACATAACACATAAGCAGAAAAAAATGAACAAAAACATGATGCAAACTTGAAGAAGACACACAAAAGAAACACAACACAACACAACACATGGTTAGTACTAAAGGGATTCGAGTTAGTAAGGAAAAGAGACCCCAGTATTAAATATGTCTCAAATACCAAACATCATCCATTTAATGAATGTTAGTCAAAGGAATGCTCCCATAAGGGATAGCAAGTTGCATTATGCCTCATCACTCATGAGCTACATGGATCCACTGGCTAGCAAGTTGCATTATGATAGGTTTCCATGCAATATGATGGGTTCTGCAAGGCTAGCAAACTGTATTATACTAAACACTCATGAAACTACATAGCTCTATTGTCAAGAAAGTTGTGATATGCTTGCCAACCATGTTAATAAAGGGGGTTCCACAAGGCTAGCAAGTTGCATTACGCTACACTCATGAGACACATAGCTCTACTATCAAGGAACTTTTGTTATACTTGGCAACCATGTTAATAAAGGTGATCAAGTTCACAACCCAACAAGCTCTATTATGTTGAATCCATGAACTATCTTGCCAAAACCTCACCTAAGGTGCATAAACTCTCTTATGAGGTCACATAACAAACTCGCCTACGAAGGTGAAACAAAGGGAAAAGAGGATATAGGGGGTGATGTGGATTCACCAAAATGAAATGATGACCTAGGACATCCTCACTTTTCCTAGTTTCATTAGAAAAAGAGATCTCCCAAGGATAGAATTGACTTTCAATCTTGAGGTGAGTCAATTGTATGGAGTTGAGTATTTGTTGTTTCCCTGTGACATAAATGACTGAAATGCACTTTGAGGATTTAAAAATAAAATACATAATGAGATCAATTGTATGATGTAAAACTTGAAATGTTGAGTATTAGGATAGCTCAAATAGAAATAGTAACTTTTAGGAAAATATAAGAAGGGTAGAATGGTATGTACCTAGCTCCAAAAGTGGGTTTTGAACTCTATTGAAGGAAAAATTCACCCTAGGGTGAATGGGTCTCTGTATAGGGGTCTAAGAATGAATTTCATGGTCATCTGAGCCTAGATCTTAGCTCCTAATTTCTCTAGATTCCACTATCAGAAGGTCAGAAATAATTTTTGTAGGTGAGTTTCTATGGCTTGACAACTTTGATGACAACTTTGTAAAATTTCACTTTTGATCCAATTTCAGTCCTTCTTCACCTGTAAATTTGCACATACAAAGAGAGGGAAAAATATTTATTTTTAGGTGATAGGGGTTTGCCTTGGTCAAACCCCAGTTTGGTAATTAAACCTTGATAATGAAATAACAATGAAATGGAAAGAATTTGATGAATGGACAAAGTTATGTCACAACTCACCAAACCCTTAATGGTTTCCCTTAGAGGACTAAATTCTAACACATCTCTCTAAGGATTGGATATTTCTTAAATTGGCTTGAATGATTTCTTGATTTGATGCTTGAATGCTTGAAACCTACATCAAAATGTTAGTTCCAAAACACAATATGAACACACATAACTTTGACACGATGATATGATCTTGATTGTTGTTGTAGATGGTTGATAAATCTGCTCTTTGATGCTCTTGACAATAATATTTTCTCTTGTGAATTTTTTCTTAATTCTAGATATTCTCCTTAGATTTGAATTGATAAAAAGACCTTGTATTTCTAGGCATTTATCTAATTTCTCAAAAATTAGATTTCAAAAGCCAACAATTGAAACGTGCATTTGAATCATTAAAATGCCTCCAAAACATATTAAATTTGGGTCTTGGAACTTAAGGAGGACCCATTCGCCCTTGGTCAAATGAGTCCTAGGACCTAAGTCCAGGAAACTCAATTTCCAAGGTATTTAAATTAATGTTAGCATTTTTTAATATAATTTTTCCTTTTAGAAAACGAGAATAATAAGGCTTAAGAATGCATAATTTAGGCAATTAGAAGCTTAATTAAGTCCAATTAATTAAGGGGATGCAAACATAGTGTGAAAATATAGAGTACATTTTTCAACACTACATTTAGCCCCCACTTTAGTGAGGGTATGCGCCCATGCTCAAACTCACACTAAAGTAGACAAATAAGTCAAGAGAGGTCTAATTGTACAATTGTTAGAAATATTAGATGACAATAATCAAGGAGGATGATCAAGCCCCCATGATCAAAGATCCTATGGTAAACCAACAAAGGAACAAAGAGACACACAAATGCATCAGTGACACAAGATACAACATCATACAATGCCAAAATCAATGCAAAGATTAAAAAAGAAAATTGGATCAAGCTTCAACTATTTTTCCAAACAATATGGATGAAGCCTAGGTGTTTGTCCAAATATATGCTCACATAGGCTAGTGGAGTTCGATATACACTAGGTGAGCCCCAAGGCAATATGAGAAACATGTAATGGTATGGTGTAGTCTCATATAGACTAGGAGTGTACCAATAACCATACCAAAAGTTATACTTCCTGGTAATTTTGATAAGGTGGCACATACAACAATCACAAGGCTAACAAGTTGTGTTATGCTAGACACTCATGAGATAAAGGCACCACAAAGAAAGTTGTGTTATACATGGTGGCCAATAATTTTGTTTATGATAGTCAAAGGGGTTTTGCTTAGTTCATGAAAGGTCTCACTTTAGGGATCACACTCAATATCACCATCAAGAGAGGACTAGTTGAGAGATAAAAGATTTACACCTTAGGGAATGCAAGCCATAGCATTACCACTAAGAGGAATGCCATATGTCAAGAAAGGGCACACTCTTGAAGGAAATCAATCCCAATGTCACCAACAAGAAGACACATCGTGTGAAATAAGAAGACCACACTTTGAACAAGGTAATGTCATCAAGCAAGAAATAAGTGAGAGGCATAATTCCCCCCACTTTAAAGAAAATACTAAAGACCATGTTGTGAGAAATTACTTTAAAGTAGAAGATGATAAATGCCAATTGATAAAAGAGACATGCGAGCTTATTTGGAAAGCCCTATGCCAAACATATGTTTCCAAATAAAGCTATGTCATGAAAAGGAGGTTTCCCCCCATATGTAATCCTAAGATAACACATAGGGGATCCACAGATTTGGGGTCAGTGTATGTGTTTGCTACAATGATATAATCAAGCTCAGAATTGTCATCATTCCCCAAATAACTTATAAAACAACGAGCATAGAGTAAGAATGACACATAGAGAGTGAAAACAAAGGAGAATCCTTTTGATTCAACATGGAAGTGACCTTAAATGTCTCGATGCTTTACATCATCCCAAAAAGGAAACATAAGACAAAAGAAAAGGACAATGGCTACGATAGATAGAAGAATGAAGATACAAATAGAAGAATGACATGAAAAATTCACTTCCTTTGTATCCTTGCACCAACAAAGTGACAAAGGTCATCCAAAGTAGGCTTACAAACATAAAGACACACCAAGCAACATGGTATAGGCGATCACATTACACATATGTAATCACACAAATGACATGAATAGATATAAAGCTAGTATGAAACATGCTAGCCATCTTGTTCATCATATGTGAAAGGCAGATGACTAGCGAAAGGGGCAACAATGAGTGTTGTACCAAGAAAATCACCAAGTTGAACATGTGGTGATGCATTCTTGTTAGGAGGATCATCATAGTTGTTCTCATCTAAGCTCATAGAAGAGGAAAATAACAAATTCAAGTCATTATGCACTTCCTTGTCAATTTTAACAATCTTATCATGATCATCCAAGTTACTCACAACAAGAGGTCTAATGATAATTTCCATAGAGGTTTCATGTGTTTATTGTTGTGGCGAAGGTAGAGCATCATCATTCTTTGTTTTAGTTAAATTAGGATATTGACCAGTTTATTTATTCTTTCTCTTATTTTAACTTATGAGCAATATCATGACATCTATGCCTACGTTCTTTATAATTTTAGTTTCTTTTTGCATGGTTTTCAAGTTGTGATTATGTAGGAGCGAGTTTATCAACCATAGGTTTCTTTTTTTCCTGCAAGGGAGGAACAAAAGGAACCATCGAGGGTTGGTCAACCACTTCCACTTTAGGTTTATAAACTTTTGTTATCTTAAGAGGAACAACGAGAATTGCATGGTTGTATCTTGGTCTCTTATAGGAAATAGGTGAAGGATTTGTCATGTATCTATCTTGGTTACTTGGGGGATTTTGGTTCAATCATGGTTTCATCAATGATAGGAGACTCAAGCATGGTTTGAAGGATATTGGTAAGAGATAATTTTGCTATGTTCTTTGCCTTGAAATTTTGATAAGATTTGAAAAATAAGTCCTCATGGGGCTTAATAGGTTCCATAGGTTTGGGCCAAAAGAAATCCAATGAGAAATTTCCACAAGAAGACACATGATTAAAACCACTATGATGCATAGTGAAAGTTTCATTTCCAAATGGAATTAAATTAAGCATTTATGAACTATCGATGGAATGACATCCATGGAGCATAGCCATGGATAGCCTAGCTTCACACAAAATTGGTCCAATGATGGGATGATGGAGAATGATACATTTAATTGATTCAGTCCAATTTTTAAGGGGAGAGTGATCAAACCTATCGTAGGGAAAGAAAAACCATTATGTGTTTTGATCCATTCTTTCAAATTTTCATAAGAGTCTTGATAAAGTTCATGCAAAAATAATAATTCCTCGGTGATCACGTTCTCTACACACATGGGATCAATTAATATCCCATTGGTAGGTTGGTCATTGATTCTTCTAGCTATGTAAAGAGGACCATTAGGTGCACGTTTAATTATGTCATTTTGTGAGAAAGAGATGTTAAGAGACATGGTTGTTTGGCCCTTATGAGATTGAATGCCAATGAAGTTGATCATAGTAATTTTATTAGAAAAAATTACTTTTGAATAATGCACTTGTTTTGACCAATTAACTTGAATGCAAATAATTTCAAAAAACTACAATTCCAGAAACTAAAACTAAGATCTACCAACAACCATAAATAAAGAAAACGAAGACAAGTTAATGCCCAAAATTTGGAAAATGACCTATATAAGGAAAAATTCGGCCTAGGGCGAATGGGTCGTTGCATAGGGTTTTGAAAAATTAAGTTCTAAGTTTTTGAGTTAATGTTTAAGGTTGTTTCAAATTGCAAACAAATTCTTTTAGTTGCAGATTTTTAAATTTTTATGATTGAATGCAAATTCAATTTGATGAGAAACAACAAGAAAAATGACAACTTTATAGATTGATTTTTTTTTAATTTTCTGATGTAAATGATTGAAAAATACTAATATGCAGACTACTATGTAAAGTGAATGCAATATGTATGCAAGATTTTAGATTTTTGAGATTTTAAAGGATGAAAAATGAACTTTTAAAACCATAAATGAAATGAAAACTAATGTAATTTTGAAAAAACCTAAATGAGATGTAATGAAAACTAATGAAAATCCTAGATCTAGGAATTTGAAAGACTACCAAATCAAAAAATCTTATAGTGTAAGAATGTCAAGTTCACCAGAATGAAACAAAGGAAAATGAGGATAAGGGGGGTGATGTGGCTTCACCAAAATGAAATGATGTCCTAGGACACCCTCACTTTTCCTAGTTTTATTAGAAAAAGAGATCTCCCAAGGATACAATTGAATTTCAACCTTGAGGTGATTCAACTCTATGGGGATGGGGATCTATTGTTTCCTTGTGATAGAAATGATTGAAATGCACGTTGGGGAGATAAAAATAAAATACTTAATGAGCTCAATTGTATGATGTAAAACTTGAAATGTTGAGTATTAGGATAGAAAAATAGAAACGACAAATTTTAGGTAGATCTAAGAAGGGTAGAATGGTATGTACCTGGCTCCAAATGTGGGTTTTGAACATTGCTAAAGGAGTGAATTTTAACACATATATCTAAGGATTGAATCTTGCTTGAATTAGCTTGAATGATTGCTTTATTTGATGCTTGAATACTTGAAACCTACATCACAATGTTAGCTCCAAAAAATAATATGAACACAGATAATTTTGACATGATGATATTATCTTGATGTTGTAGATGACTGATAAATCTTCTCTTTGATGCTCTTGACAATAATATTTTCTCTTGTGAAAGTTTACTTAATGCTAGATATTCTCCTTAGATTTGAATTGATAAAAAGACCTTGCATTTATAGGTATTTATCTAATTTCCTGAAAATTAGATTCGAAAAACCGACAATTGAAACTTGAATTTGAATCATTAAAATTCTTCCAAAAATATTAAAAATTGGGTCTTGGCACTTAAGGAGGACCCATTCACCCTTGGGCGAATGGGTCCTAGGACCTAAGTCTAGGACGCTCAATTTCCAAGGTGTTTAAATTAATGTTAGCATTTGTTTAATATTAGTTTACCTTCCAAAAAATGGGAATAATAAGGCTAAGGAATGCATAATTTAGGAAATTAGAAGCTTGATTAAGTCCAATTAGTTAAGGGGATGAAAACATAGTGTGAAAATGTAAAGGAGTACATTTTTCAACAATACAGAAGGTGCATAAATGACAAATTCACCCACAAAGACGCATAAATGACAAACTCACCTACGAAGGTGCATAAACTTGCCTATGAAGGTGCATAAGACAAGGTCATAACCTCAAGGGGTGTTATAAACAATAACATCATAAGAGGTGTTTTAAAAATGACAAAGGGATATTTCTCAATACATGGAGGGCTACACCTTAGGGAATATCACACATGACATCCACTAAGAGAGGACAAGTCATGGAATAAAAAGATCACACTTTAGGGAATATTAGCCATAGTATTACCACCAAAGGGAACATCATATGGCAAGAAAATTCATAAACTTAGAGGATATCAAGCCCAATATCACCACAAAAGAGACACATGGATTGAGAAATCCACACTACCATTGAAAAGGTCACACTTTCTAGGAGATGTGTGCTATCATCACTAAAAAGGGACTATTTATATTTAAATAGTAAGTAGGGGACCATATGCCTGCCCTTAAAAAGTTAGTGTACTTGCTACACTAACATTTTAAGGAGATAAAAAGGGGTCCCTTGGTAGAAGGAGTGCACCTAACAAAAGGTTTCATAACCCGTTTCCCCCCAAGGGTAGGAAGAAAGGTGAGCGAATATGGATGATGAATCACTGCTCCTTGCAAAATGAAATATGGTTACATAAAACTTAATTTATACCCCCATGCATGGTAGTGAGTATTGTGTGATACTACAACTATCACATGGAAAGGAGCAACAACTAATGTTATTTATCTTGGGATAATCTTGCATGATTAAGTGAAGGTCTTTATAATGTTTTCATTATTTTTGAAGGACAATAGCCAAGACCTTTTTTTGTTTCTTGTGTGTTGAGCTCTAGAGGGACACATATACCTTATTCTTGTATGCCACATCCTTTCCATTATAGCCAAATTGTTTCAAAAGTTGATAACCTCTTCCATAAATAGCTTCCATTTCTTTCAAGGAAGGTGGTTTTCATAATCAGTTTTACCATAAGTGGATGTGTATTTTTTGTTTTCCTCCTTGCTAGAAGTTGTGGAATCATATGTTTTTGATGATTTAGTGATAGATTGTATTGATACCATTGCAACTTCTTTCTCTTTTCCTGATTTTGATGGTATAATCTTGTATTCCCCCATAAATGTAGCCGTGAAATCTAATGATACCCAACCATAATCTAATAGATTTGTTACAAATGAAAGGAACTTATCTTTTTATTTAATTTGTAAAGGTTCCACTTTTGAAGTTGGTGTCAATGTTCTAAAAGGACTCTCTATTCCTATTTCAATTTGTAAATAATTTTAAGATTTAGGATCAATTTTTATCATGTAAAAATTATTGTTGTATGTGTATTTCATTAAAGGATGAAGCATTGAAGGCACTCCTTTCATCTCATGAATCCATGGCCTACCCAGGAGAATGTTATATGAAAGGACAATGCAAAAATGAATACCTAAGTGAATAATGCAAATTAGTGCAATGTAAAATCTAGACCTAGGGTGAATGGATTCAAATTTTAGAAGGTATATAATGTTAAAATGTCAGGTTCGCCAAAATGAAATGTAGAAAAAGGTGAGACCCTCTCCCTAGAGATTTCACTTTAGGGTTTAGGTACCTTTTTAAAATATTTCATTTTAGATTTGAAAGTGGTGGGGATTTGATGGATTTGAACAAGATCTAGGACTAACTTACAACATAATAGGTGAGTCAATCTACCCTTGACCAAATCTAGAATGAACCTAAAGATGAAATGCAATAGTTCAATTGACTTAATGATGAAAATTACTATTCTGATGCAAATATAGCAAATCTAAGAAGTCACAAACATAAACAAACTATAAAAATGGTCTGAGCCAAACACCGTGCACCTATGATAAAAATTTGGAGCTGAAAATGTTGGACATAGGCACCCCAAGCACCACTGTCTTGGAGGGATAATTTAGATCTAATTTCACAGTCCTATGGTGCCAAATTGGAGCTTATGTTCTCCTCTTGTCGCACTGTTGGATCATTGTCATCCATAATTTTACAATTAAGTTTCTATGAGCTATCAAGGAGTAGGGTCTTGATTGTAACAATGGATAATTGACCCTCAAACTTCTTCCACTCTTCTTCAAACTTGAAACCTACACACTCAAAGAGAGAAGAAAGGTTGTGTCATTTAGGGGATTGCCTTAGTAAAACCTCGTGTTAGTTTTTCCACTTCCACAATGGCAATGTCAATGATAAATGGATAAATGATGAAAAGGAATTATGAATCCATAAAGTGTTGCAACTCACCACCCTTCAATGGCTTCCTTTAAGGCTAGTCATACACATCTCCTCAAGGCTTGAATCTTGCTTGCTTGAATTTCTTGAAGACATACAAGGATTAGATCTCACAAATAATATGAAAACATAAACATGAACAAAATCACATACACTTTGACATGATGTTTGGATCTTGAATTGCTGCAATGAATCCTTTAATGGCTATTCTCGACTTGCTTGATAATGCTCTTGATAATAATTCTTGCTCTTGATGCTCAATTCTTTCACTTCTTGCTAGATATCTCTTGTTAGATTTCAATAATGCAATAACTAGGTATTTATACATAATTATTCTAATTTCCCAAAAATTAAATCCTAATAGCTGACTTTAGATATTTGAATTTGGAGATAAAATAGGGGGACATAGGCACCCTAGGTGTTGGTGTCCCAAACCTATTTTTTGGAAATTAAGGAGTTAGGGAAAAAGCATTATATAAAAACATTTGTTTTGTGCTTGCAAATTATCAAAAAATGATAAAATGGGCCACAAAATTAAAAAATTAGGAAATTAAATATTCAATTAGGTTAAATTAGCTAAAAGGGAGCAAAACATAGTGTGAAATTGTCAAGGGTGACAATTTACGATGCTACAGTTAATAATAAGGATGCCTTAGGAATAAGACTAACATTTGCAACAAGAAGAATTGTCAACCTACATCAACGGGTTTCTTAGCCTGTAGCATAAGGACTACAGATTGTTGTGGAGAAGAAGTAAATTGATTGGGGCATGACACTTTTAGAAGAAAACAGAGGTGATCATTTACTGATCAGTCTATGAGTCACCTAATATTGATCTTACCTATCAATAAGACAACAAGGAGGAGTCTAATTGTAGTAGGATTGAATTATAACAAAAAATTTATGTGAACACATTTATGTTACGAGCGATTAAGCTATTATACATAGATTCTATATTTGGTTTTTCTACTCTTTTCAGATAGTTATTATTTTCTATTTCAAAATGTAGTCCTCTTCCTATCTTTGAGGAAGAGTTGAATTTATTTTTTTCAATCCATGAATAATAAAACTCCTTGCAAACCCTATATAGTAGGATCTTTTGCTGATGAAGGGATCTAGTTATCTAGTTAATATTATTACTAAGTAGTTGTAGTAGTGTTATGAATAGGATGTGTTTTATTTGAACAAAGACCTTTAACAAATTCTTGTTAGGTTTTGTGTAATAGTTTAGTGTTAGGATGTGTAGAAATTGTGAAAGCCAACCTCACAGACCCCGAAGATCACCTGCATGCAAATAACCTGTCACAGAAAGAAGACATTCGAGACAAAAGGAAAAGGTGCTCTAAAAGCTAAAGATTGCATTAATTAGAGAGTAAGATAAAATATAATGATCAATCCTTATAAAAGGAGATTGTGCAACCCTAAAGAAACCCTAATAGGTAGAGATTTAATAATTAATATAATTATTAAATGTCACAATATGCAAACTAAAGTGAAATCTTAAGAGATGAATAAAGGTAACTTAATTAACATAATTAAGTTAAAACCTTTACTCTAACACCCCCCCTTAAGATGAGCAAGAGTGCAGCTACAAACATGTGCAAGAAAGCAAAGGTAACTACAATGCATGAAATAAAACAAGGGTCCTGAAACTAGGCCTGATTAGGTACCTGAATACAACCAAATCTCTGTAAAGTGGAGAAAGGGAGAAAACCTCATGGGAACAAAACTCCCCCCCAAAAGAGAGAAAAGAAAAGAATGAAATGCACTAATGAAAGAAGGATAGGAGGTGGATTACATGATACCCCCCATAAACAAATTCTATCATATAAGTACATATACAAGGGTCTCCATAGGAGAGATATAAAGAGACAAGAAGGCCCCCCCACAATGAAGAAACTCATGTCACAATGGTAGATGCCTGATGTAGAATCCAAAAGGAGATCCTTAAGCGACAGATAATATTCCTCCCCTTGGGAAGAAATGGATCCAAAGGACGATGTCAAAGAAACCATGTGAAGAGTGATGAACCAATATGTCTCAAGATGTGTGCCATGATAGGATGCTAAAGAATCTCTCTGTCTGAACTGAAACAAATGATGCCAAATCCAAACTGATGTGGAGAATCTTGAAATGCATGGATAATGGTGGGCATACAGTGATAACCTGACTGTCAAGGTAGAGGAGATGAATTTCCTCAAAATAATCCTCAAGATCTATAGTGTGAGACTTGACAAACAAGAATGTGTCTGCAAGATAAGAATCCCATGATGTAGCAGATAATGAATGACCAAGATGGTCATGATGCTGAAATGAATCCATAGGGGCTAATGTGGTGATATTGATGTCATCAGGAACAATGGATGATACATGTATAGTCTTAGTCTGAAGAGTAGGAACTGTGAGACAAGCCTCTGATCCATCGGGACATGCAAGGGTGTCTAAACACTCAAGCTCCTCTAAAGTATCATGATGAAAGGGTGTATTATCTCTCCAAGTAATGGGTAAGAGACAATATGAAGTAGGATCCTTTGGGAATGGAGAGAGATTGGGGTCTCCATAGATCTCTCAAAGACGTGTCCAAAGTGGGTGGGGACAATCAATGTCCGATATAGCCTACACAGTGTCATCATCAACACTAGACAATATAAGTCCTACTATGTGATCTCTAATGATATCCCAAGCTAGTTTTCCCTCTGAAGTGGCTGGTTTAGGTATGAGATCATACAAATAAGGAAAAATATTAAGCCACCTACAATGTGTAAGTGTGCCCTTTTCCCATGACTCATAATTACCCCGTTCTAGAATTACAACTGAAGGGTGAGTAGAAAAACCCATGATAACTCTTCAAATTAAAAAAATAGAGACTAAAACCCTAAGTACTGATAAGTTAGATCAAAATATGCCATCTCACTCAAACAGATATTTTCTAGGTGCCAAAACATCCAAGTAATTGAAAGAATTGTGAAAACACAAAATAATGAATAAAATGTACCTGGAGCAAATTATGGAAAAATAAATTACAGATCTGGAAAGATAACATAACCACCTTTCCAATGCCTATTTGTTTGTGCAAAATGAAGTCCAGACGCAAAAGTTACGCCCTTGGGAGTGCAAACAACATGTTTTGACTTTGACTGAGGAAAAAATCATAAAAACTGAAGAAAAAAAAGGAAATCAGACCTACACCATCAGATTGGTATCGGAATCAGATTTCCAACTGTATCTTGTTTTCAAAAAATAGATACCGGATGCCCATTTTATGCCCAATTTAGTGAAAACACCTGAAAAAGCCCAATAAGGCCTCCTTCAAGCCCTAGGGGCTAAAATTTCCGGCCCCTGGTCCTCGGGGGCTAAAGGTGGTAGTGCACAGGCGGTGCCTGGTGGCGCGGAGGTGGCGCATTGGTGGCGGGCTGGTGGAGGTTGGGCGGCAGCAGCGGCTAGGCGGCCGGACGACGAAGGTGGCGACCCGATGGCAAGAGCTGGTGGCTACCGCCTTTGCTAGTGGCCACTTGGCTAAGCGGTGGCGACGCTGAAAAAAATCAAAAAAACTGCATTTTTATTTTTATTTTTTAATTTATTTTAAAAAATTTTTGCCTCGGAAATCATGCCATGAGGTCGTACAACCTTGGGGCAATTTTTTTCCTTTTCGGTCAATTGTGGCCAAATTGGACAAATTTTATATGAAAATAGGGGTTTTTGGATGCTACGGACTCAATGGTGAGGTCTGTTTTGTCCAAAAATTCCTAAAAAAATTAGGCGACCCCCAAATCCATAAGAAAAAATGCATTTCTAAAACCCTTGCACAGAAGAAAACTATGTAAGCTAAAATCTTCAAAAGATGAACAAGAAGCCACAGATCTGGAGCTCTGATACCATGTAGAAGTTGTGAAAGGAAACCTCATAGACGCCGAAGATCACCTACATGCAAATAACATGTCACAGAAAGAAGACATTTGAGACAAAAGGAAAAGGTGCTCTAAAAGCTAAAGATTGCATTAATCAGAGAGTAAGATAAAATACAATGATCAATCTTTATAAAAGGAGATTGTGCAACCCTAAAGAAACCCTACTAGGTAGACATTTAATAATTAATATAATTATTAAATGTCACAATATGCAAACTAAAGTGAAATCTTAAGAGAGGAATAAAGGTAACTTAATTAACATAATTAAGTTAAAACCTTTACTCTAATGGGATGTAATAAAGATAATTGATTTGATATCATGATTTGTTGAGTAAGTGATTATTTGGTAAAATCTTGTGGAAGCAACAACTCAAGTAAGGGCCACTTGAGGTATTGTTGAACCACTTTAGTTTTAGTTGTTAAAGTAGATAATACATTATGAATTCAATTGGTAGTTTTTAGTTATATGATTTTAAATGCACGTGTTGTAATTCATGAGTTGGATTTTGTATCTTAATGTTTTGTTTCATACTCCAGAGAAATTAGCTAGGTTAGGACAATGCAATTTGACAATTAATAGTTACAGTATTTAGCATTAGGTACCCATAACATAAGGTAGTTTACATTATTTTCCCCTATTTTTTTGAATTAGCAATTTATTTTGATTTCCAAATTTTTTTATTTTTTCATATGTTTATTCACCTATACTCAATTGACATAGGATTTCTAGAATTTGTGAATGCATATATTTTGCAAGCACTATCTAAAGTTTTATGACTCCCTAGTTGATAATTTAATGCAACCCTCTTGTGAAAGATGAATTGTTCAGTTAGGTATTCTCAGGTCCTTTGAGTTGTGTGTATACTTAGTAACACCAATTTAATTAGAAATTAGAGATGATCCACACCCCTTACAATGAATGCTATTTTTTTTGTTATTTCCTAAAAAGGTGTACATGAGAGAGGGAGAGAGGAGGATGTGGTAAGGAGAGAAATCTAGTTGTTGTCTACCATTTTGACATGTCTGCAAAGGAAAAACCTAATCTAAAAATGTGAGGAACACTCCCAAAATCCCTACATGTACATGGATTGGTGAAAATAAGGGTGAAGTGTAGAAAATCCCCTACAAAAAATATTGAAAATACAGCCCAAACATGGCCATCTGACAACAAGAGGACTAAAAATCATAAAGGAGACGTTTGTGCTACTCCTTTCCTTTTGGAATCTATGGAAATATATTTAAAATTATCCTTGTAGCTCCATGGCTTGAGAATGAATAATTGGGAGGGCTTTTGTAGCAATCATGGCTCTGTAGAGGAATGTAAGTGGAGAAAATTGTGCATTAATTCATTCTCCCACTCCTTGAAATAGATAGATATTTCACTTTTCTTTGCATTCACCTCACTTATTTGTTTCATTGGGGTTCCATGGGAATTAGGAACTAAAAGGAAGCTAGGTGAGTGGAAACAACTTCCTACACTAATCTAAGTAGGGGAGAGTTACAAAAATTTAATTTTTAACACCTTATACAATTACAATAAGAGAAACACATAGAGAATAATGGAATAGAACAACAAATACACAAACACAACAAACACAGATATACGTGGGGAGAATCCTTTCAAGTAAAAAACCCTACCCTCCAAAAGCATAATACTATTGTATTACTTCAAATAAGAGTTACAATATAGATCCAAGTATAAAGCTTTCTTCAGCAAGTGCTTAAAAAAAAATGCCTGTTCTGGAGTGATATCGGTAGCACTTCATTACCAGCAAACAAACTATGCATTCTACAATGCAAGACACTCAATATATAGAGAGATGCAATATTGAAGAAGCATCTAGAAGGAGAGGGGTGTCCAAATCCACATGGAACAATATCCCATTCCATAAACATGCATTTGGACACATTTACAACATTCCATTACATCCCTTACAAGTGTCATTACATGCAATATTCTATTGGAATGTGTTGTTGATTGTTGTCATTGATGGTTGTCATTGATGCCAACATAACTTGGCTCCGAATGTTGTGTTGTGATGATATATCTTTGGTCGTGCTTGTCTTGATCCCATTCATTTTGCAACATAATGAGATACACTCTTATGGGTCTGAACCGATTTGGAAATTGGCTAATGTGACCCGGAACATTGTTTGCACTACAACATGTATATTCTATTCTTTGGTTCTGGATTTCATGGTTAATATGTAGTGTGTTTATTTTAGTGAGGACGTTATGTATGGTCCATGTTTCATTCCTTTCCACTGCGAGAATGTTTTGTGGTGACCTAACTCAATTTGTGTTTGGCTGACTTAGGAGATTGTGAACTTGCATGGAATGGTATAAGTAAAAGTTGATTCTATTCGATGAAAGTAAGTGTGATGAATGCAAATCTAAAAACCTAGACATTGTGAAGTATGTGAAAGTATACAACCGGAGGAAGAAAACAATGAGCTTCTATCTGGTGTCATTGTTGGTGACAGTTATTTCAGCAATGGATTCCCTTTCATCATTCTTCTAGCAGTGAGCTATTTTCTGTTGGTAGTGAGCCTTTCTCTTTTGGCAGTGATCCTTTCTCTTTTGGCAGCGAGCCTTTCTCTTTTAGTAGTGATCCTTTTTATCTTTGGCTGTAATAGCCGGGTAGTGATTCCACTGACAATGAGCCTTTGTAAAAATCACCTTAACCGGTGTCACCTTAACTGGTGTTTTATAATTGAGAATTAGCATTCTCCGTGGTTTTTCCCTTCTTAGGTTTCCACGTAAATTTTGGTGTTCATTGTGCATGGTGTTGATTGCTTTCATGTTCATATCTATTTGATTATTATCTGATTGATTTAAGATTGCTCTAGATTAATTAAAGTCAAGAAAATTGTTTTATGATAACTGATTCACCCCCCTCTTAGTTATCTAGGTTGTTCAACAATTGGTATCAGAGCTTTGGTTCCTTGAAGAAAAGCTTAACCGCTTGAGGTAGATCTGATGGAGCACAAATTGAAAATCCATGTGTTTGATGGATCTAACTATAGTTTCTAGAAAGTGAAAATGAGAGGTTACCTGATTTCTCTAGGCTACAAGACTTGGAAAGCTGTTGAGACAAAATATGTTGTTTCGACAAGTGGTCCTAGTATTGTAGATGAGATCTTAGCCTATGAAGAAAATAAAAAATAAAGGTATGCACTCTTTAGTGCTTTGTCTAAGACTGAGTTAATAAAAGTTATTTCATTGAGCACTACTTATGAAGTCTAGAAAAAGTTGAAAGAAATCTATGAAGGAAATGATAGAGTCAAATTATCAAAGAAGTTGATAGCTAAGCACAAATATGAAAACTTGAGAATGGAAGAAGGTGAAGATATAACAAGCTACTTTCAGAGAGTTGATAGTGCAGTAAATGAAGTCAAAAATAAAGGAGGCACTTTGACAGATGAAGATGTTATGGAGAAGGTTTTGATGAACCTACTAGAGAGCTACAGTGGCAAGATTTCAGCTATTGAGAAAGTTTATGATCTGAAGAAATTCACCAAAGAGCAACTATTTGGCACCTTGACCATGTTTGAGATGAGGAAATTTGGAAAAGAAAAGGAGAAATATGAAGCAGCCTTCAAAGCCACAAAAATAGAAGAAGATATGAATGGTGAAAGTTCAGATGAGTTGGAAGCAAACTTCACAAGTAAACTGAAGAAAGGTAATGAAAAGTACAATGGTATGTTACCTCTTAAATGTTTCAGATGTGGAAATATTGGTCATTTAGTAACTAGGTGTATGGAAAAAGGAACAAGAAAAAAGTTTAAAAAGATCAATAAGAGGGCCTACTATGTTAATGAGGATGTCGGTATTTTAGATGATGAATTAGATCATGAGGATTGTTTGTTTTTGGTGGAAAGGGATGAACCTAGATTTGGTATCTCTAATATTTGTTTGAAATCTAATGATAACACTAAAGTTGCATTATATGTTAAAAGAAACAAAGATGAATGGTTGATTGATAGTGGATGTTTGAATCATATGACCGGTGACAAAAGTAAGTTTGTGAAGCTTGAGAAATATGATGGAGGTTCTATTAGATTTGGAGATGATAAAATGCCACAAATTTTTGGAATTGGTTCTATTAACTTTGATGGAAAACATAACACTGACAATGTTTACTATGTGAAGGGTTTATATCATAATATTTTGAGTGTTAGATGTGCGAAAATGGCTATAATGTGGTGTTTCAAGATGATGGTTGTGAGATCCTTATCTTTTGAGTGTTTTAGGATGATGGCTACAAAGAGATGCTTATTATCTCAGTCTGATGATAGTTGGCTATGGCACCAGAGGATGTGTCACATCAACTTCGACAATTTGGTGAGAATAAGTTCAACAAGAGTAGTTAGAGACTTTCCAAGACTAACCAAACCAAACAACATTATCTGCAAAGGATGTCAAGAAGAAAAATAGACCAAAGAAGCATTTTAAGGAAAAGAAGAATCATCTACTAGATTGTTGGACCTAGTGCACACTAACCTATGTGGTCCAACCAGAACAAGAAGCTTACAAGTTGGCAGGAGAATCAAGTGTTTAAGATCCAATAGAGGAGGAGAGTTTACTTCTGATGAATTCAAAAATTTATGTGAGAAACATGGTATTGAAAGACAACTATCTTCCCCTAGAACACCACAACAGAATGGTGTAGTGGAAAGAATGAACTAGACAGTTCAAGAAGTAGCTAGAACAATGATCATGGAAGCAAGTTTA
Organism: Sequoia sempervirens; assembly: GCA_007258455.2. NCBI lineage: Eukaryota > Viridiplantae > Streptophyta > Pinopsida > Cupressales > Cupressaceae > Sequoia > Sequoia sempervirens. The sequence goes on along the minus strand of VDFB02270651.1, from coordinate 600,992,130 downwards.
CCACAGGTCTACTAGAGAGAAGTGATACACATACCAGTATACACTCTTAATAGAGTATTTTTTTGGAGGAGGTATGGAAAGACATCATATGAGCTATGGAATGGAAGAGCTCCCACAATAAAGTACTTGAAATTTTTTGGAAGAAAATACTGCATCCAGAGAGATGAGGACAATCTTGGAAAGTTCGACAGTAGAGCTGATAAAGGAATATTTTTAGGTTACTCTACAAGAAGTAAAGTGTATTGGTGTTACAACAAGAGATCGAACAAGATAGTTGAAAGTGTGAATGTGAAAGTGGATGAAGGTGTTCAAAGAAATCCTAACAAGCATATTGAATATGAATCAGATGACCCATATAACTGTTGGAAATGTGTCCCTCAATCCCATAGGTTGAAACCTTTGAAAGGGCCAAGTCGGTGTGACATCTATTGTGTCTAGCTGACTAGCAACTTGAATCTTGTTGAACAGTTCAGGTCGCTGTGACCTTGCTTCAGTCTCACCAAATGATCCGATCGCTATGACATGTTGTGTTTGGTATGACCTTATGCCGAGTAGAGATCTCTGGCCGACAGGCCATTCATATCATATATCGGGAAGACCCTTGGCCGAAAGGCTTAGTTTGGGGTGAAGTCCCAATGATAGAGAAGTCTCACCGACATGATGTTTCACATGGAGTCGTCGGAGTAACATATGGTGGCTCGGTAAGAATTCTTATAGATATGGATGTCTCGCCGACAGTATTTAGTTTGAAGTCATCAGGGAAACTCTCACCGGAAGGCTTGTTTCAATATGATGTCTCATCGAATATTGAAAGTCTCACCGACGGTGTTACACTTGGAGTCTTAGTGTAACACGGAGGCTTCGCTAAGGAATCCTAGCGATAGTGATATGTCTCACCGATGGTATACATTTGGGGTCTTGGGGTAACGTGGAAGCCTCGGTAAGAAGTCTTGCCGAAGGTTGATTCTCTTTCCGATAGTGGGATGCTTTGGTGTAACATAACAAGTCACGGTGTAACCTCTTGGTGAGCGGTAAGTCTTGCTGATAGCAATGTTGAGATCGGTGTGACTTGTGAATAGTGATATGAGTCTTGTCAATGAGTAAGTCATGCCGATAGCAATGTTGAGATCGGTGTGACTTGTGAATAGCGATATGAGTCTTGTCGATGAGGAAAATCTTGCCGATAGGAATGAAATGGATGTCAGTGGATTTGGTATGACTCATGGCGTTATCATCTTGTTGACTGTTGGAACCTACGCCGATATCAACAATGAATCCTTTGGGCATTGGGGAGACATGGTTAGTGTCTCACTGACATGCCAACATAGTTGAATCCTTTTGACCATGTGAAGACTATCCTATGTGGCTTGTAGTCGACCAATCAGAGAAGCCGAATGGGAACCGTTGGAAGATAGTTCATTGTGGCAGTTCTAAGAGGAAGCTCGACAGACAGGGGCAACATGAATATAGTCTGAAATAGAAGATGATGCTCGGTTAGATGGTTTGAAGGATCTACAGATTGTTGTGTGGTTGTATAATCAAAGTGATTTCTATTCTATAAAGATTGTAACTTGAAGGTTCCTATACAAGTTTGATTTTTGTGAAAGCTACTGAAATATGACATCAGAAAGATAAGTCTGATATTTGTATGTAATCTCCATTAATGTAATACAAAGTGATTTCTCTTGGTGTGGTGGGTTTTTCTCTCATAAGGGTTTTCCCACGTATATCTGGTGTTCATATGTGTTTTTCAAATACTTTGTTTCTGTTGTCTCTTTCATGTGCATCTTAATTGGACTGTAATTGTAAAATTAAAAGGTATCTCTGCATTCTTCCCTAAGGTTTTGACATTAGGAGAGTTGCTTCCACAACTAAATTTTCCTTACAAGTGGTATCAGAGCCTAGCCAGTTGTGTTATCCTTGTGGGTACGTTGGGATTTTTGTGTCAATTTCTGTTCAGTGGGAGTCTTGTAGAATTTTTTCAATTTTGAATTACAGATTGAGATGGCTAGCACGTCAGGAAAGATTGGAATAGAGAAGTTCAATGGCAACAATTTTGAGTTGTGGAAACTCAAAATGGAGGATCTCTTAGTGGATCGTGATCTTTGGATTGCTGTGTCTGGAGTGAAACTTACAGGCATGAAGCAAGAAGATTGGGACCTTGCAGATAGAAAGTCTAAGGGGCTAATAAGGCTCTGTTTGGCAGACTCTGTTCTTCTCAATGTGCATGAAGAGAAGAATACATCTTCCTTGTGGAAGAGACTGACATCTATTTATCAGGGCAAGTCCTTGGTGAATAAACTTTTCCTGAGGAAGAAGTTGTACACTTTGAGAATGCAGGAAGGAGGTTATGTAGCTGATCATTTGAACGCATTTAATATGGTGATTGCACAGTTAACATCTATTGGTGTGAAGATTGATGAAGAGGATCGCTGTATGTTGATATTGTGTTCTTTGCCAGATTCATGGGATCACCTAGTGATGGCTATTGGGAGTACAATATCCAGTTTCAAGATGGAAGATGTTGTTGCTTCTTTGTTATCAGAAGAGATGAGAAGGAAATCTTCTGAGATGGCGAAGGAGGCCCTTGCTGTTAGAGGAAGGTTGAAAGAGAAAGGCAAGAAGAAGGACAAGAAGTCCAGATCGAAATTAGAGGGGAGATAAAAGTCTCCTGGAAAGAAGTCCAAGGTGAAGTGTTGGAACTATGGGCAACCTGGTCATGTCTAAAAGGATTGTAAAGAGGAGGAGAAGAAGAAGAAGTATTCTTCTGACAATGATTCTTCTCACAGTGATGGAGACACCTTCATTGCAGCCTTGGCTACACAGGGATTAGATGATATCTGGCTGATTGATTCTGGAGCATCTTTCCACATGACATCTCATAGAGACTGGTTCACAAAGTATGATGAATACAATGGTGGAAATGCGTACTTGGCAAGTGATTCAACTTTGGAAATTGTTGGTTGTGGAAGAGTCAGAATCCAACTCCCTGATGGAAGAGTGAAGGGAATCAATAATGTAATGCATATACCAGGTCTGGCTCGAAACTTACTTTCAGTAAGTATGCTAAATGATATTGGAGTGCAAGTCACGTTCTCTGGAAATGGTTGCAAGATGACTAAAGGCTCAATGGTGCTAGCAAGGGGTGCTCGTATTGGTACCTTGTACAAGCTGGATGCACACGATGTTCAATGCAACAGTGTCTCTATAAAGTCATAGAAAGCTACTCATGGAGGAAAAGAGGGAAATTTTCCTAATTGTGTAAACTCTATGGAAGTTAAACTTCCAGCAGAAAAGACTATGCTCTGGCATCATAGGCTAGGCCACATTGGAGAGAAAGGTTTAAAAACCTTGAAGAACAAAAACCTAGTTGAGGGGCTTGAAGATTGTAACCTTGAATTTGAATTCTATGAACACTGTATATATGGAAAGCAACACCATGTTTCATTTTATTCCAGTCCTCATAAATCTTCTGGTTTGCTAGATTATATTCATTCTAATGTATTTGGTCTAGTGAATGTTCCTTCTTTGTCTAAGTCAAGGTACTATGTATCGTTTATTGATGATTATTCAAGAAGAGCATTTGTTTATTTTCTGAAAAGTAAATTAGAAGTATTCAATAGATTTAAGGAATTTAAGAAACCTTGTAGAAAATCAGATTGGAAGAAAAATTAATGCTTAAGGACTGATAATGGCGGTGAATTTTTTTCTGATGATTTCGAGAGGTATTGTAAAGACCATGGGATTAAAAGACATAAGACTACACCTTATACTCCACAACAAAATGGAGTTGCAGAAAGGTTCAATAGGACAGTGATGGAGAGAGCACGAAGTATGCTGAGTAGTGTTGGCTTGGAGGAGAAGTTCTGGGTTGAGGCTGTTGCTACTGCATGCTACTTGATTAATCGTTCTCCAAATTCTGCTCTTGTTGAGAAAACACCTTTGGAAGTGTGGTCTAGTAAGAAGCCCTCTTTAAGACATATTCGTGTTTTTGGCTATGAGGCATATGCTCATGTGCCATATGAAAAAAGATCTAAGTTGGAGAACAAGGCTGTCAAATGTATTTTTATTGGCTATAGTGCTGGCATAAAAGGATACAAGCTTTGGAATCCTGAAACAGAGAAGGTTGTATACAGTAGAAGTGTAATATTTCATGAGTTGAAACCTTCTACCTTGGATCTGCAGTCATAGACAAAGTCAGAAAGCAGTAAGGATGTAGTTGGAATTCCTTTGACACCAGAGAAAGAGGAATTGAAAATGCAAAATGTACCTAAAACTGAGGAGAGCTCAAGCAGTTTTGAAAGTTCTGAAGAAGAAGAAACTCAGCCTCAACAAGTGAGGAGGTCAACTCGTGAAAGAAAACAACCTAATAGGTATGGGTTCTCTTTGATAGATCCTACTTGTGCCTATGCTTTAATTTCTAGCACTGATGAGCCTAGGATTGTAAAGGAGGCATTTAAAATGTCTGATTCAGACTCTTGGTTGGAAGCCATGAATGAAGAAATGACATCATTAGAAAAAAATGACACTTGGAGTTTGGTGCCCTTTCCTAAAGGCAGAAAAGTTGTGGGCTGCAAATGGGTATTTAAAAAGAAGATTGGTCTAGATGGCAGTGTGGAAAAGTACAAGGCAAGATTGGTTGTGAAGGGTTATTCCCAGGTAGAGGGAATTGATTATGGGGAGATTTTTTCTCCTGTAGCTAAGCTGACGTCCATTAGATTTCTTTTGTCACTTGCAGCAGCGTATGACTTAGAGGTCAAATAGATGGATGTGAAGACAACATTTCTTCATGGTGATGTGGAAGAAGACATCTATATGTCCCAACCTAAGCACTTTGTTGAAAAAGGTAAAGAGAAACTAGTTTGCAAGTTAAAAAAGTCTTTGTATGGGTTAAAGCAGTCACCTAGAATGTGGTACCATAAATTTGATACTTTTGTATTGTCTTTGGGATTTGTGAGATCAAAATCTGATCATTGTGTCTATTATAAAGCTGAAAGTGATCAAGTTCTTATTATTGCTCTCTATGTTGATGATATGTTGTTCATAGGAAATAGTAAGTTAATGATTTCTGATCTTAACTCTCAGTTGTCTGCTAAGTTCGAAATGAAAGATCTTGGTGCAGCAAGATATATTCTAGGGATGGAGATAACTAGGGACAAGAATAGTAGAAAACTTTGGCTTAGTCAAAGTAAGTATATCAAGAATGTTCTAGAGAGATTTTGCATGAATGATTGCAAGTAGCTAGTTGTTCTAGTTTTGCATGGAACGAAGCTATCTGTTGAAGATTGTCCAAAATCTCCTACTGATATGGAAGACATGACCAGTGTACCCTATGCTAGTGCGGTTGGCAGTCTTATGTATGCAATGGTCTGTACAAGGCCAGACATTGCCCAAGTAGTGGGAGTTCTTAGTTGATTTATGACTAATCCTGGAAGGACACATTGGGATGTTGTAAAGAGAGTTTTCAGATATTTGAAGGGCACTTCAAATTTTGCTTTGTGTTACCATGGGAACCTGGTTGAATCACAGAAGACTCTCAGTATTCGAGGCTATGTGGATTCTAATTGGGCAGGGGACATTGACAACAAGAGGTCCACTAGTAGATATACTTTCATGTTGAATGGTGGTGCAGTGAGTTGGATGAGTAAGCAGCAGGCTGTAGTCACTTTGTCCACTAAAGAGGCTGAATACATGGCAGCCACACATGCTTGTAAAGAAGCAGTTTGGTTAAAAATTTTGTGTTCTAACATTGGTTTTGATGTAGGGAAAATAACTATTTTTTGTGACAGTCAGAGTGCAATTTGTCTAGAAAAGAATCCTACTTTCCATACCAGGATGAAACATATAGATGTACAGTACCACTTTGTACGAGATATAGTGGAGGATGGAAAGGTTAGTTTGGAAAAGGTTGATACTCTGGAGAATGTTGCAGATGCATTGACAAAGCCAGTGAGTACAAACAAGTTCAGGTGGTGTGCCAGTTCAATGGGCCTTAGTGCCCATGATTTTCAGTAGGTTCATTTTGCTCTGGAGGTGCCTGTGTGATCTTCGTCAAGTAGGAGATTGTTGAAAATGTGTGCCTCAATCCCACAGGCTGAAACCTCTAAAAGGGCCAAGTCGGTGTGACATCTATTGTGTCTGGCCGACTAGCAAGTTGAATCTTGTTGAATAGTTTAGGTCACTATGACCTTGCTTTAGTCTCACCAAATGATCCTATCGCTATGACATGTTGTGTTTGGTATGACTTTATGCTGAGTAGAGATCTTTGGCCGACAGGCCATTCATATTGTATATCGGGAAGACCCTTGGCCGAAAGGCTTAGTTCGGGGTGAAGTCCCAGCGATAGAGAAGTCTCGCTGATAGGATGTTTCACATGGAGTCATCGGAGTAACATATGGTGGCTAGGTAAGAAGTCTTACATATATGGATATCTCACCAACAACGTTTAGTTTGAAGTCATCGGGGAAAATCTTGCTGGAAGGCTTGTTTCGATATGATGTCACATCGAATATTGGAAGTCTCATTGACGGTGTTACATTTGGAGTCTTTGGTGTAACACAGAGGTTTTGCTAAGGACTCCTGGTGACAGTGATATGTCTCATCGATGATATACATTTGGGGTCTCGGGGTAACGTGGAAGCCTCGGTAAGAAGTCTTGCCGAAGGCTAATTCTCTTGCCGACAGTGGGATGCTTCGGTGTAACATAACAAGTCACGGTGTAACCTCTTGGCGAGTGGTAAGTCTTGCCAATAGCAATGTTGAGATCGGTGTGACTTGTGAATAGCGATATGAGTCTTGTTGATGAGTAAGTCTTGCTGATAGCAATGTTGAGATCGGTGTGACTTGTGAATAGTGATATGAGTCTTGTCGATAAGGAAACTCTTGCCGATAGGAATGAAATGAATGTCAGTGGATTTAGTATGACTCATGGCGTTCGCTATATCATCTTGCTGACTATTGGAACCTATGCCAATATCAACAATGAAGCCTTTGGGCATGAGGGAGACACGGTTAGTGTCTCACCGACATACCAACATAGTTGAAGCCTTTTGACCGTGTGAAGACTATCCTATGTGGCTTGTAGTCGACCAATCAGAGAAGTCGAATGGGAACCGTTGGAAGATAGTTCATTGTGATAGTTCTGAGAAGAAGCTCAACAGACAGGGGTGACATGAATATAGTCTGGAATAGAAGATGATGCTCGGTTAGATGGTTCAAAGGATCTACGGATTGCTATGTGGTTGTATAATCAGAGTGATTTCTATTCTGCAAAGATTGTAACTTGAAGATTCCTGTACAAGTTTGATTTTTGTGAAAGCTGCTGAAATATGACATCAGAATGATAAGTCTGATATTTGTATGTAATCTCCATTATTGTAATACAAAGTGATTTCTCTTGGTGTGGTGGGTTTTTTTCTCCCGTAAGGGTTTTCCCACGTATATCTAGTCTTCATATGTGTTTGTCAAATACTCTATTTCTGTTGTCTCTTTCATGTACATCTTAATTGGACTGTAATTGTAAAATTTAAAAGGTATCTCTGCATTCTTCCCTGAGGTTTTGACGTTAGGAGAGTTGCTTTCGCATCTAATTTTCCTTACAATAACAAAGGAAAGAAGGATAAGAAAGAAGAGACAAAGGAGGCTTCAACATCTACAACTAAAACCCTGAGGTATGTATAGAGAAACCACTCCAAAAACCAAATTATTGGAGACAAGAATAAGGGAATCATCACAAGAAGGAAGGAAACTCAAGAACAAGTGTTACTATGTTTACTCTCAAAAATTGAGCCAAAGATTGTGGAAGAAGCATGCAATGATTAGAATTGGGTGAAGGAAATGAAAGAAGAGCTTGATCAAATAGAGAAAAATTAGACTTGGGAACTTGTGCCCAGACCGGTAGTCAAAAATGTAATTGGAACAAAGTGGGTATTCCAGAACAAGCTGGATGAAAATGGAAAAGTAATGAGAAACATGACAAGATTAGTTTGTAAAGGTTACACTCATATCAAATGTATTGATTTTGAAGAGACTTATGCCCCTGTTTCCCAGATGGAAGCGATCTAAATATTCTTAGCTCTTGTAGCTTTCAAGGATTTCAAAGTCTATAAAATGGATGTAAAATCACCATTCTTGAATGGAGAACTGAAGGAAGAAGTCTACATTGAGCAACTAGAGGTATTTAAGTCTAGAAGTGACCTAGATGTTGTATGCAATTTGAAGAAAGCTTTATACGGATTGAAGTAGGCACCTAGAGCTTGGTATGGCAGATTGGACAAGTACTTGATTGGACAAGGATTTCAAAAGGGATATGCTGACAGTAATTTATACTACAAAATTCACTCATATCAAATGTTGATTGTTGTGGTTTATGTTGATGACATAATTTTTGGAGGAAATGATGATATGTGCAAAAAAATTGTAGATGAAATGCAGAAGGAATTTGAAATGTCTATGATAGGTGAGTTAAATTTATTCCTTAGATTACAAGTAAATCAGAACAACAAAGGAATTTTCATTTCTCAGTCCAAGTATACCAAAGAATTATTGAAGAAGTTTAGATTGGAGAACTCCAAACCTGTTTGTACACCTATTGTTACTAGATGCAAGTTGATAAAAGAAGATGATTCACCTAAATTTGATGCAATTATGCACAAGTCAATGATTGGAGGATTGTTATATTTGACTGCTACTAGACCATACATTATGTATGTTGTTTGTTTAGCAGCTATATTTCAGCAAAAACCAAAGGAATCACATGTTGAAATAAAAAGGATCTTTAGATATTTCAAGGGTATAGAAGATATGGGGTTATGGTATCCAAAGGATTTAAATTTCACTTTGACAACTTATATTGATGTTGATTAGGCCAGGTATGTTGATTACAGGCGGAGCACAAGTGGTGGAGCTTATTTCCTTGGCTCCCGATTGGTTGCTTGGTCAAGTAAAAAACAAGATTATGTATCTTTATCTACTGCTGAAGCTGAATACATTGCAACATCCTCATGTTGCACTTAGGTAATATGGATGAAACACATGCTAAAGGACATTGGCATATCATATGATGAACTGATCTCAATTGTGTGTGATAATACCAATGCAATAAAAATTTCCAAGAATCTAGTACAACACTCTAGAACGAAACATATATACATTAGATATCACTTCTTAAGAGAGAAGGTATTGGACAATTAGGTAAGACTTGAATATGTACCTACAAAAGAGTAGATTGTAGACATTTTCACAAAACCATTGAGCAAAGATACTTTTGAGTATCTCCGATAGAAGTTAGGGGTTCTGCCCCCTCCTAGTCTACAATAATTTGCACCAGGGTGTGCATTGGTCCAAGATATTATATGCTCATCCTTATCTGGATCAATGCTTGGTGGCTTCCTCATAGGGGGAGAGGAGTAAGTTTTTCGAGGGGAGTTTTTTTTCTTTTTCCTTGATGTAAAAGGGGGAGAAGAAAAGAAGGAGCTTTATGCTATTGATGCTAAAATTGAGTTGTTTGGTTTATTGTTGATGAATGTTGCCATCAATGAAAAATGGGGAGATTGTTGGAATGTGTTGCTGTTGATTGTTGTCATTAATGGTTGTCATTGATGTCAACATAACTTGGCTTCAGATTTTGTGTTGTGATGATCTATCTTTGGTCATGCTTGTCCTGATCCCATTCATTTTGCAACATAATGAGATACATTCTTATGGGTTTGGACCGATCTAGAAATTGGCTAATGTGCCCCAAAACATTGTTTGCACTGTAACATGTATATTCTATTCTTTGGTTTTGGATATCATGGTTAATATGTAGCGTGTTGATTTGAGCGAGGAGGTTCTGTATGGTCCACGTTTCATTCCTTTCCACCATGGGAATGTTTTGTGTTGACCCAATTCAGATTGTGTTTGGCTGACTTAGGAGATTATGAAGACATTATGTTTGGCTTACTTAGGAGATTGTGAAGGCATGAAATGGTATAAGTAAAGGTTGATTATGTTTGATGAAAGTAAGTGTGATGAATGTGAATCTAAAAATCCAGACATTATGAAGTATGCGAAAGTATATGACCGAAGAGAACAAATAGTGAGATTCTATTTGGTGTCATTGTTGGTGACAAATATTTCAATGGTGGATTCCCTTTCATCATTCTTCTGGCAGTGAGCCATTTTCTGTTGGTAGTGAGCCTTTCTCTTTTGGCAATGAGACTTTCTCTTTTGGCAGTCAGCCTTTTTTATCTTTGGCTGTAATAGTTAGGCAGTGAGCCCACTAACATTGAGCCTTTGTAAAAATTACCTTAACCGGTGTCACCTTAATCGGTGTTTTATAATTGAGAATTAGCATTCTCTGTGATTTTTCCCTTCTTGGGTTTCCACGTAAATTCTGGTGTTCATTATGCATGGTGCTGATTTTTTTCATGTTCATATTTGTTTGATTATTATCTAATTGTTTTAATATTTCTTCAGATTAATTAAAGTCAAGAAATTGTTTTATGATAATTGATTCACCCCCCTCTTAGTTATCTAGGTTCAACATATTCTTTCTCCAAGCTTGGGAACCTAGAATATGCTAAATATAGACTATGATAAATACCTTACAACTGTCATAGAATCTCTCATAGCATCTGTCATAACATCTACCATACTTATAACACTTACAACTGTAAGAGAATCTATCATAAATGACCCAAAATACTTGATTCTCTTACATCTTGTCATAACCCATCTTGGGTGCCAACTTCCTCCATGCATAAATATGCCTTATGACATGTCATAGAATCTATCATAGGTCAAAGATTCCAAAGTGGGACACCTATGTCCACTTGGGATGATTATGTGTCATTGAGTCACCTCCGACGAGGATGCCACACAATCAGTTGGTCCCAATTTATGACATGAAACCATAGGAAAATAAATAATACAAATAAATACAATAATACATTAATTAAATTAATATTAGGACTCTAAGATTGAGAACCTTAATCCCAAAATTCTCCCACTTGTTGAAGACCTACCAAAAGTCATATGAAATCATCTACTCAAGGCCCCAAGGCCATGGAATCAAAACACCATATGAACTTCTCTATGCTTACTATTTTTTTCAATGCATCTGCAACATTCATCAAAGTGTCAACCTTTTTTAAAATCACCTTACCATCTTCTACCATATTTCAAACAAAATGATAATGAACATCAATGTGCTTTGTTCTAGCAGGGAACATAGGGTTCTTTGCTAAGAAAATGGCACTCTGACTATCACAACAAATAGTAATTTTTCATGCATCTAAACCAATATCAAAACACAATCTCTTAAGCCAAATGGATTCCTTCCAAGCATGAGTGGCTATCATGTACTTTGCTAATGTTGTGGTCAAAGCGACTACAGCCTGCTGCTTACTCATCCAATTGATAGCACCACCAAACATCATAAACACATAACCACTAGTGGATCTTCTATTGTCAATGTCACCTACCCAATCTGAATCCACATATCCACGAATACTTATAGAATCATGAGGTCCACTACGATAACCACAAAAACACAAGGCATACTCAAAAGTGCCCCGTAAATATTTGAACATTCTATTAATCACATCCCAATGCACCCATCTAGGATTGGCCTTAAAATGACTAAGGGCTCCCACTACTTGTGAGATGTCTAGTCTTGTACACACCATCACATAAATTAGACTTCCAATTGCACTTGCATATGGTACTTTGGTCATGTCCTCCATCTCAATAGGATATTTTGGCCAATCATTCATAGAAAGCTTCATCCCCTACATCACAAGAACAACTAACTGTCTACTTAACTAAAGCTTTTTGTTAGCTTTGTCTCTCATGATCTACATTCCTAGAATGTTCCTAGCTACACCTAGGTCTTTCATCTCAAACTGTGTTGATAATTGTTCAAAACTTCAAATCTAAAAGCATACCTTTACAATTCCCAATAAACAACATATCATATATGTATAAGACAATAATGAGAATGCGACCAATATCAAATTTAAAATATACACAATGGTCAGATTTAGATCTATGAAATCCCAATGACAACACATAGGTATAAAACTTCTAGTACCACATTCTAGGGGACTATTTCAAACCATAAAGAGACTTCTTCAGTTTTCAAACCAAATTTTCATTACCTTTTTCAATGAAATGCTCTAGTTGTGACATGTAAATCTCTTCCTCCAAGTCACCATGAAGGAATGTTGTATTAACTATAGATTTTTGTTAGCTCTATCTCTCATGATCTCCATTCCTAGAATGTACCTACTGCACCTAGGTCTAGGTCTTTCATCTCAAATGCGTTGATAATTGAAACTTCAAATCTAAAATCATACTTTTACCATTCCCAATAAACAACACATCATATACATATAAGACAATAATGAGAATGCAACCATTATCAAATTTAAAATATACACAATGGTCAGATTTAGATCTATGAAATCCCAATGATAGCACATAGGTATCAAACTTTGACCATTGATTACTAAATCTCTCCAACATCGAGTTCACATACTTTCTCTAGCTTAACTAAATCTTTTTGTTAGCTCTGTCTCTCATGATCTCCATTCCCAAAATGTACCTAGCTGCACCTAGGTCTTTCATCTCAAACTGCATTGATAATTAAAACTTCAAATCTAAAATCATACTTTTACCATTCCCAATAAACAACATATCATATACATATAAGGCAATAATGAGAATGCGACCATTATCAAATTTAAATTATACACAATGGTCAAATTTAGATCTATGAAATCACAATGGAAACACATAGGTATCAAACTTTTGGTACCACATTCTAGGGGACTATTTCAAACCATAAAGAGACTTCTTCAGTTTGCAAACCAAAATTTATTTACCTTTTTCAATGAAATGCTCTGATTGTGACATGTAAATCTCTTCTTCCAAGTCACCATGAAGGAACATTGTCTTCACATCCATTTGTTCCACTTTTGAGTCATACACTAATGCAAGTGATAACAAGATCTGAATAGATGTCAACTTCACAATAGGAGAGAATATCTCCCCATAATCAATTCCCTCCACCTGTGAGAACCCCTTAGCGACCAACCGTGCCTTATACTTCTCAACACTACCATCAGGACCACACTTTTTCTTGAAAACCCATTTACAATCAACAAGTTTACATCCACTAAGAAAAGATACTAGATCCCAAGTCTTATTTTTCTTTAATGCAACCATCTCCTCATCCATGGATTTTTTCTAGGAATATGCATCACTCATACCCATAGCCTCTCTAATAGTCCTAGGCTCATTAGTGTTAGCAATCAAAGAAAAAATGCAACTGGAGCCCAATAATGAATAACCAAACCTTTTTAGTTACAACCTTTTTAGTTACTACCTAACTCACGTAGACCTCCTCAAAGGTTAAGATTGAGGTTCATCTTCTTCCTCAAAACTTCCAAAGCTACTTGAGCTCTCATCATCAGGTCTGACAAGAGTGCATAGTTCATCTTTCATCAGAGTAGGTGGAACCTAAACTACTTCCTTTTTTTGTTTCTCCTCCTTCTCTAACTGTAGCTCAATAGTGGAAGGTTTCATCTCTCTAAAAATAATACTTCTACTATAGAGAACCTTTTGAGCTTCTGGATCCCAAAGCTTGTACCCTTTTACACTAACACCATAGCCGATAAAGATACACTTAACAACCTTGTTCTCCAACTTTGACCTCTTCTCAATTGGAACATGAGTGTAACCTTCACAACCAAATACTCTGAGATGTATCATCGAAGGATTTTACCGGACCATACCTCCATAGTTGTCTTTCCAACAAGCGTTGATGTAGGAGATCTATTGATCAAATAAAATTTAGTGGCTACCACTTTAGCCCAAAATTTTTGTTCTAGGCTAGCACCACTCAACATACTCCTAGCCCTTTCCATCAATGTTATGTTCATTCTCTCTGCAACTCCATATTGTTGTGGAGTGTAGGGAGTTGTCTTATGTCTCTCAATCTCATTCTCTTTACAGAACTTGTCAAACTCTATGAAACAAAACTCACCACCATTGTCAGTTCTCAAACACTTAATCTTTTTGCTAGTCTAATTTTCTACCAAGGCCTTAAACTCCTTAAACTAACTAAAGACTTTAACTTTACTTCTGAGAAAATAAATGAATGTCCTTCTACTATAATCATCTATAAAATAAATAAAGTATATAGATTTGATAGCGAAGGAACATTCACAGGACCAAAAATATTTGAATGAACATAGTCCAAAACCCCAGAAGACTTATGAGAATTAGAGTAAAAAAAACACGATGTTGTTTTCCACATACACAATGTGTTAAATAGGCACAAGACAACTAAGAGGGGGGGTGAATCAGTTGTCAAAAAATTCAATCTTAAAACTTTATCACTTATCAAATCTTCAACTACACTATTCTATTATTAAATATAAGCATGGAACATAAATAATAGAAAGTAAATCAACACAATGAACACCAGATTTTTACGTGGAAAACCCAATTGGGGAAAAACCACGATGAGGGTTAACTCACAATATAAAGATTATAAACTAAATACAAAGGCTCACTGCCAAGGGATCACTACCAAAAAGAGGACTCACTATCCAAATACAAAGGCTCACTTCCTATAAAGGACTCATTGTCCAACAGATACAAAAGAGAACAAAAGATCCACTGCTACAATTAAAGAACATTCATAGGATTACAGAAACCTTCAGTTCACTACCTTCAACAAACTGAAAAACTGCTATCATAACTCACTCACACACACTTCTACTCTTATGATTTGTGGCACACTTTCATCACTTTGCATCACACTATCATACCATTCTTCACAACTCGACTTGCTTTTATACTATTCTCAACCTTAGAAACTTTCTCCAAGGTCGGCCACAATACAACATTTCATAAATTCAAATTAGGTTGGTAACTCTAAATTCTCATGGTGGAAAGGAATAAGAGTGGACCAAAAATAATATTCTTGAATCTTCTACACACTTCCTTAATTAAATTTTATTCTTCGAATGAAGTGTAAACACTAGGTCAGCCAAACCTAATGAAAACACAAATGAATAATGATGCACATGCTTCCAAAACATAAGATGACACATAGAAACCACAACACACTTCCTTAAGAACAAGAATAGATTTTAGAACCTTCCATATACATCCGCAACAAGAAAAATAAGCTTCAATCACTATATTTCTTTCATCAGACAATTTAGACTATACAGACACACACAAAAATACTAAAACATGACTTTCGGGTTACCAAACTACAAACCTCTTCACCAAAGCATAGGAAAGACCTTCAAAAGACATATCCCAAATCTGCAAGATCTGAAATGAAATAGAGAAAAAATGCAAAGCAATAATATTTCTCCCATTCCACATAATACTGACTTTTCTAGTAGAACACACATACTGGTGGAAACAAATTTCACGTACCTTCTCACTAGAAGCTGAAAATCAGCATATGTAACCATGAAAATACCAACATCATGCCTTTAGATCTGCACAAGCATAGGATCAACATAGGAGAAATGCAGAGCATATACCGGAGCACGTTCTGAACACATTCAACACTTTGACTTCTCTTCTTTATTAATTTTCTCAAAAACACTTGGAAACTCATCAACCCAACATATCTGCAACACCATAAAGATAGCTCCATGTACTCACAACATCTCATCAGCAAATCAACCATACATGCACAATATGCAACATACAGAATTGTGTTGACATCAATGACAACATTAATGACAACACCACCGAACTAGCTCATACTTGCAACAATCTCCCCCTTTTTCATTGATGGAAACACATAACGTTTTCTCCCCCTTTGACATCAATGGAAAAGAATAACTACTCTAATTACTCCCCCTTAGGAGTACACTCATAATGCAACAATGAAAACCTTTTCTACCCCCCTTGCGGAGTAGACCCATCTATCAGTCTAGATAAATGAAGAATTTGTGAATTCACTAGATTGATGCACCTTCATGTGCACCTAGTTAGGAGGGTCAATGACCCCCAACATCTCCCTAAGATGCTCAAAAGTATCATTTGGAAGAGCTTTAGTAAATATGTCTGCAATTTGTTCCTTTGTTGTCACATACTCCATTCTGACCTCATTCTCCAACACTTTCTCTCTCAGAAAATGATACTTGATAGATATGTGCTTCATTCTTGAATGGATAACCAGATTCTTCGAAGTGTTTATTGCACTTGTATTATCAAAAAAAAATGAAATAGGCTCATCACATACCACACCAATGTCTTTTAGAGTTTTCTTCATCCACAGAACTTGTGTGTAGCAGGATGATGCAACAATATATTCTGCCTCTACAATGGATAAAGAAACTGAGTCTTGCTTTTTACTCAGCCATGAAACTAGTCTTCTGCCAAGAAGGAAAGCACCACCACTGGTACTCTTCTAGTCATCTACACATCCAACCCAATCAACATCTGTATAGGTGCTCAAATTGAAATCATTACTCTTAGGGTACCATAATCCATAGTGTGGTGTGCCTTTAAGATATCTAAATATCCTTTTTACGGCTATAAGATGTGCTTCTCTAGGATCTACTTGAAATATAGCAAATAAACACACTGCATGCATAATATCTGGTCTAGTAGCAGTAAGATACAACAATCCACCAATCATGGATCTGTATTTGCTCTAATCAGTCTTAGCAGATTCATCATCCTTGCTCAGCTTACATCCAATTACCATAGGAGTACAAACTGGTTTAGAACCCTCCATCCAAAAAAATTTCAACAACTCTTTTACATACTTAGATTGTGAAATGAATATCCCTTTATTAGTTTGATTCACTTGTAGACCAAGGAATAAATTCAATTCACCAATCATAGACATCTCAAATTCTTTCTGCATTTCTTCAACAAACTTTTTACACATGCCTTCATTTCCACCAAAGATGATATCATTAACATAAAAAACTACAATCAACATCTTATTACCTTACATTTTGAAGTAGAGGTTGTTGTTTATAGAACCTTTGTTGAATCCTTGCTTTGTCAGATATATGTCCAGTCTTGCATACCAAGCTCTAGGAGCTTGGTTCAATCCATACAATTCTTTCTTCAATTTACAAACCATGTTTGGCTTGTTAGAAAATTGAAACCCTTCAGATTGCTCCATGTACACTTCTTCCTCCAACTCACCATTCAAAAAATCTAACTTAACATCCATCTAATATACCTTGAAGTTCTTGTGTGCAGAAAATGCCAAAAAAAATCTTATAGCTTCCATTCTGGCTACAGGGGAAAATGTTTCTTCATAATCTATACCTTCAACTTGTGAATATCCTTTGCATACCAATCTTGCCTTATTCCTTACTATTTCTCCACTTTCATTCAGTTTGTTCTGGAACACCCATTTTGAGCCAATCACATTTTTGTTCATAGGTCTAGGGACTATTTCCCATGTCTGATTCTTTTCTATCTATTGTAGATCCTCTTTCATAGCTCTCATCCAAATTTCATCTTCACATGCTTATTTTATAGATTTAGGTTCTATTTTAGAAATTAAACACAAATTTACCTCAGCTGCAACTCTGCTTCTTGTCTTCACACCTTCACTCTTGTCTCCAATTATCTGATCTTCTGGATGATTCTTCTGTACATATTTAGGAGTCCTAGCTGCAGGTTCTGGTTCATTATCTTCTTCTTTCTCTTCTTCTTCTTTCTTCTCCTTATTTTCTTTAGGTATATGTACGCAGATAGGATCATCAGGTTCAACTTCACTTATCTCAATAGGCATGTGTATGTCTTCATCAACTTTCACATTAGCACTTTCAATGATCTTTCTCAATCTTTTGTTAAAGCATCTATATGCCTTGCTAGTAGTAGAGTATCCAAGAAATATTCCTTCATCACATCTAGCATCAAAATTTCCAATATTTTCATCATCTCTTTTAATGTAGCATCTGCTTCCAAATACCTTAAAATATTTCATAGTAGGAGTCTTACCAGTCCATAACTCTAAAGGTGTCTTTGTGTTGTTGTGCATGATTTGAACTCTATTAAGAACATAAACAACAATATGTATCACTTCTCTCCAATATACATCTAGTACATTAGACTCTTTCATCATAGTTCTAGCAGCTTCTTGAACTGTCCTATTTTTCCTTTCAACTACTCCATTCTGCTGAGGGGTTCTTGGAGTAGAAAATTGTCATTTTATGTCGTGCTCCTCACATAATGCATTAAATTCACCAAAAGTGAATTCATCACCTCTATCGGATCTCAAACACTTAATTTTGAGATTTACTTCATTCTCCACTCTTGCTTTGAATACCTTAAACCTATCCAAGTCCTGATTCTTTTCTCTGAGAAAAGCAACCCATGTCATTCAAGTGTAATAATCAATAAGCAACATGAAATATCTATCACCATTCAGGCTTCTAGTCTTGGTTGGACCACAAAAGATCAATATATACTAATTCTAGCATTCTGGTAATAGAATGTTCCTTTCCTTTAAAGCTACATCTTGTCTTCTTCCCCAATTGACAACTTCTACATATGGCATTAGCAGGTCTTGTGATTCTAGGTAGTCCTCAAACAATCTCCTTTGTATTGATCTTGACCAGGTTATCAAAGTTCACATGTCCCATTCTCTGGTGCCATAACCAACTTTCACTGATCTGAGATACAAGACAATAACCATCAACTCACTTCAACTGATAGATGTTTCCATGAGTTCTTCTTCCAACAACAATCATATCTTCATTACCATATCCTTTCCTGATTTCACAAGTATTGTTCTAAAACACAAGCTTAAAGCCATTGCTACACATCTGACCAACACTTAGAAGGTTATTCCTCAAACCCTTCACATAATACACATCATCAGTACTATGCACTCCATCAAAACTAATTGAACCTTTACCACAGATCTTAGCTCTTGAATCATCATCAAACATAACTAAACCACCATCATACCTTTCGAGTTTAGTGAACTTACTCTTATCTTTGGTCATGTGATTTGAACATCCACTATCAATTACCCAGTAGTATTCATCATTTCTTGCATTAAAGTGGTAACCAAAGTACCTTCATCATGTTCTTCTTAAACATATTTTCTAGGTTTAGTGGATACATATTTACTTTCCAGAGCTAAGAATAAGCATTCACTATCATCAACTTCATTGTCAGATTCATCATCAGAAATACCTGCCTCTTCCTTAACATAATACAACTTCTTATACTTCTTATCATTCATATCCTTATCTTTATAATCCTTGTTCTTCTTATGTGTAGCCCTATTCAGACATCTTGAAGCATAATGACCAATATTACCACAACTAAAGCATTTAAAGGGTAACATACCTTTATACTTTCTAGTACCTTTCTTTAGCTTCCTCATGAAGTTAGCTTCCAATTCGTCAACACCATCACTATCTAATTCTTCCTCAATCTTCATTTCCTTAAATGTCATTTCTATCTTTTCTTCTATCTTGTCATCTTTCCAGAACTTTCTCAATTCAAATGCTTGCAAGGTGTCGAACAAGTGTTCCAAGGTGTACTTCATAGGATCATACATTTCTTCAATCATGAAGATTTTATCACTGTAGCAATCCGGTAGGCTAATCAAGATCTTCTCAATTATGTCTTCATCTAATATCTTTCCTCCTTGATTTCTAACTTCATTTGTAGTTTGTTCAACCCTGTGAAAGAAACTTGTAAATTCTTCACCATCTTCCATTTTTAGGTTCACAAATTTACGCTTTGCCGCTAGTCTCTTTTTCAATTTCACCTTTTCATTTCCTTCATACATGTCTTCCAACTTCTTCTAGACTTCATATGCAGCATCCAAAGAATTAACCTTAATTCGCTCATTTTTAGATAAACCACTACAAATCACATGCTTTGCCTTTCATTTTCTTCATAAGCAGAGATCTCATCCGTAGAATTAACACCACCAGATAGAAGTGTATACTTATTCTCAACAAACTTCTAGGTATTGAAACCAAGAGAGATAGTATATCCTCTCATCTGACCCTTCCAATCTTTGTAGTCAGCTCCATCAAACATAGGAATTGCCAATTTGTGCGCCATCGGATCTTGCTTAAGCGATTAAGCTCTAAACAAGGAACCACAAGCTCTGATACCAATTGTTAAATAGATGAAGGACAACTAAGAGGGGAGGTGAATTAGTTGTCACACAAATTCAATCCTAAAACTTTATCACTTATCAAATCTTCAACCACGCTATTATGTTATTAAATATAAGCATGAAACATAAATAACATAAAGTAAATCAACACAATCAACACCAGATTTTTATGTGGAAAACCCAATAAGGAAAAAACCACGAGGGTTAACTCACAATATAAAGATTATAAACTAAATATAGGGGCTCACTACCAAGGTATCACTGCCCAAAAGAGGACTCACTGTCCAAATACAAAGGCTCACTACCTACAAAGGACTCACTATCCAATAGGGAGGCTCACTGCCTATAGATACAAAAGAGAACAAAAGATCCACCACTGCAATTAAAGCACATTCGTAGGATTACAAAAACCTTTAGTTCACTGCCTTCAACAAATTGAAAAAATTCTATCATAACTCACTCACACACACTTATGCTCTTATGATTTGTGGCACACTTTCGTCACTTTGCATCACACTGTCATACCATTCTTCACAACTCAACTTGATTTTATACTATTCTCAACCTTAGAAACTTTCTCCAAGGTCGGCCACAATACATCATTTCATAAATTCAAATTAGGTTGGTAACTCTAAATTCCCATGATGGAAAGGTATAAGAGTGGACTAAAAATAATATTCTTGAATCTTCTACACACTTCCTTAATTAAATTTTATTCTTCGAATGAAGTGTAAACACTAGGTTATAGGCCAAACCTAATGAAAACAAAAATTATCAATGATGCACACACTTCCCAAACCAAAGATACATGTGGACACCACACCACACTTCCTTAAGCATGAGAATACATTTTAGAACCTTCCAAATACATCCGCAACAAGAACAACAAGCTTCAATCACTAAATTTCTTTCATCAGACAATTCAGACTATGCAGACACACAAAAATACTGAAACATGACTTCTGGGTTACCAAACTCCAAACCTCTTCGCTAGAGCATAGGAAAGACATTCACAAGACATATCCCATATCAGCAAGATCTGAAATGAAACAGAGAAAAAATGCTAAGCAACAATATTTCTCCCAGTCCATAGAATACTGACTCTGTCGGTAGAACACACATACCGATGGACACAAATTTCATGTACCTTCTCACCAGAAGCTGAAACTTAGCATATATTACCATGAAAATACCAAAAAAAATCCTTTAGATCCGCACAAGTATAGGATCAACATAGGAGAAATGCGGAGCATATACTGGAGCACATTCTGAACACATTCAACACTCTGACTTCTCTTCTTTATTAATTTTCTCAAAAGCACTTGGAAACTCATCAACCCAACATATCTACAACACCATGAAGATAGCTCCATGTACTCACAACATCTCATCAACAACTCAACCATACATGCACAACATGCAACATACAGAACTATGTTGACATCAATGACAACATTAGTGAAAACACCACCAAACTAGCTCATACTTGCAACACAATGTTCACAAAAGTTGAACTTGAGATTACAATCATCAAGGACTTCAACAAGGCTCTTATTTTTTAGGGTTCTAAGACCCTTCTCACCAATGTGACCAAGTCATTGGTGCCATAACATTGTCTTCTCTGGAGGAAGCTTCATTTCCATGGAATGAGAACCCTTAGGTACCAAAAATGCATGACCATCAAATGTAGATAAAACATACTTCTTCTCTACACAATCTAATGGTGAGGATGAAGAATCCAAAGATCTCTTCTTTGGTACATCAGGAGAAATATTGCACTATATAATACATGCATCAAGTTAAAAAAAATTGCCAATACAAACTCCCTTAGCTAACACCATAGATCCTCTTATCATCTTTGCATCCTCCACCAAAGAAAACAACTTGCACTCCCCAATCATTTAGTTTACTTACAAAAAGAAGGTTTTGTGCCAAACCCGAGATATGCAAAACACCATCAATCCCCTTCACTCGTCCATCAAGAAATTTGATTTTGACTCTTCCACAACCAATGATCTTTAGGTGAGAGTCATCACCTAGGTACACCTCTCTTCCATTGTACTCTTCATACTTCAAGAACCAACCTCTATGAGAGTTCATGTGAGAGGATGCACCTAAATCTATCAACCACACATCATCTAATGCATGGGCTACCAAGGCTGCAATAAATGCTTCTCCTTCATCTTGGATGATTTATCGGATTTAAAATTAGAGAAAGACTTATTTTTCTTTTTCTCCTTCTTGCAATATTTACTAAAGTGCCCAGTTTTTCCATAGTTCCAACATTTTTCCTTGGTCTTCTTACTAGGAGACTTAGATCTCCCCAGAGACTTTGACTTAGATTTCTTATCTTTCTTTTTGCATCTCTCCTTTGGTCTACCATGAACAACAAGGTCCTCCTTGGCCATCTCAGAATATTTCCTTTGCATCTCTTCAAATAATAATGAGGCAACCACTCCATCCATCTTGAAGGTGGAGGTAGTGCTTCCAATAGCCATCACCAAGTGATCCCAAGCTTCTAGCAACGAAAAAAATTAGAGAATACAATGATCTTGTTCATAAATATTGTCTCCAACAAAACTCATTTGATGAATCAACATGTTGAATGCATTTAGATGGGCTTCCATGGATCCTCCATTTCCATTTTCAAAGAATACATCGTTCTCAAGAAAATCTTGTTTACTAGGGATTTAGCCCGATAGAAATCACCAAGATTCTTCCATAGAGAATCATAAGTCTTCTCTTCATGGAAATTTAGGAGGAAAAAATCAACCAAACAGAGTCTAATAAGACCCTTTTCTTTCTAATCCATGAGCTCCCAATCTTCTTATTTCATGCCTATTAGTTTAGTTCTAGAAATAGTAGCCCATAAATCATGATCTACAAGCATGTCTTCCATTTTGAGCTTCCAAAGTTCAAAATTACCTCTATTAAACTTATCCATCTCAATCCTTCCAGATGTGCCTGCCATCTCTTTCCTACAACAAGGTCACAAAATGCACATCTATAAAACTCCTATTGAAACAAAGATTAGCTCAAAAAACCCTTCTAACCCAACAAAGGAATCAAGGTTGGCTAGGCTCTAAATCCAACTAAAAGGAAGTTGAGTGAGAGAAATCAACTTCCTACACTAATCTAAGTAGGGGAGAGTTACAAAAATTTCATTTTTAACACCTTATACAGTTACAATAAGAGAAACACATAGAGAATAATGTAATAGAATAACAAGTACACAAATACAACAAACACTAGATATACGTGGAAAAAAAACTTTTGAGTAAAAAACCCCACCTTCCAAAAGCATAGTACTATTGTATTACTTCAAATAAGAGTTACAATACAACCCTAAGTATAAATATTTCTTCAACAAGTGTTTTGAAACAAACACCTATTCTAGAGTGATACCGGTAGCACTTCATTACCTGCAAACAAACTATGCATTCTACAATGCAAAGCACTCAATATATAGAGATATAAAAGCTTGAAGAAGATCTAGAAGGAGAATGGAATACAAATCCACACAGCCCAATATCCCACACCATAAACATGCATTTGGACACGTGTAAAACTTTCCCTTACACCCCTTACATGATACACCCTTAATATTAGAGTACATTGAGTTATGAATAGTTGGATTGTGGCTATATTAACTCCTAATTAAGTCATATTATCATTATTATATTTTTTATTTAGTTGATTAGGTCAGCCTAGGGCTTATATAGGGTTATCTAAGTCAGCTTGGGTGATATCCTAGGCATAAATAGGTATATATAGGAGGTTGTGAGCCTTATTTCATCATCATATTGTGAATTTTGTTCTCATTGGAGATATTTGAAGGTTTTCCTCCTCAAAGTGGCTTGCTATTCTCAATTATTATTTAGTATTTGTAGCATGTTTTCTATCATATTCTTCTATTATGCAACTTATTCCATTTAAAGTGGTATCAAAGCATGATCTTGACACCGTGATGATAAGGAATTTTTATCAATTTTGGAGGTCATTTTGGATAGCACATATATTTCAGATTTTTACATTTTTTTTTAGATTTTTAAAGGGTTTTTGAAGACCATATTAAAGAAGCTTCAGTCCATATTCAAAGGAATTGGAGCAGAATTGAGCAAATTATTGTAGAATTGTGGTTTCTACACAATATATTTGGAAGCTACATATCTCTCACATCCTACCTAATTGGAGCTTGAATTTTATTGAGTTTTTGAGGAAATAGTAGAGGAGACTATAGTCCAAAATTTGGAGAAATTGAAGCAAAATAAGCGAGTTATTGCAAAATTATGGTTTCGAACAAATTCGCTCTCAAGGCTGCAAATCTACTAATTTCTTGTAGTTTTTTCTAGGTAAGTGGTATCTTGACCCTAGTAAATTACAATAAATTTTTTAGAGAATTTAAGTTTCATTTGTGTGATTTATTACAAAATTATTTTCTACCATCATGACAGGGCTGACAACAAGAGGCAAAAAGAATGCTACCACACTGGGGAAATCTTCAAAAAATGAGGGAGTAGAAAATGAGGATTTTAACCCTAAGGATGAAATAAAAAATTAAAGGGTGATATTTCATCATTAGAGAGGAATATTACATAAGAAATGGGTGAATTGAAATTACTTATTCAGGGTATGAGGTGGAAGGAAGAAGATTCACCTCGCAAGGTGGAAGATAATCCTTTTGGGGGAAATGAATTCCTTGGACTTGAATTTGATTTCAAGAAGGATCCTTCCTTTAATAAGCATATGCCAAGGAAATTCATACCTAAGTTGGATATGAGAAATTTTGATGGCAAGGACCCAACCAATTAGTTATGCCAAATGGAGCAGTTCTTTGATATTCATCATGTTCTTAGACAACAAAAGGTGGCTATGGCATCATTATACCTAGAACCAGACCAATTTATTTGGTATCGTTGGTTATGTGATGAGAAGAGAAAAAAGGATGTGTGGTCACATGGTCAATTTTTCAAGAGGAACTAGCTAATCATTATGGCCAAGATAACTTTATGGATAGCTATTTTTTCCAACTCACTAATTTAAAGCAAATAGGCATGGTCAAGGATTATATTCAACAATTTCAAACCCTTTCTCTAAGAGTAGAGAATGTGGCAGAAGACAATATGAAAGAACTATTTCTAGGCATTTTAAAGGATCACATAAAATATGAAATATGATTGTTCCAACCACAATCCTTATTGCAAGAAATAAAAATGGAAAGACAAGTGGAGGAGAATTTTTTGGCTAGTAGGAGACAAGGGAATATAAATTTCAGTGAAAGGAGGTCTCCTAAACATTCACTACCACAACCTTCTAGGCTGACTCCACAAAAAATTGAGGATAAGAGAGAAAAAGGGTTATGCTTCAACTGTGACAGTAAATATAGTCGAGGGCATAAATGTAGTGAAAAGAAATTATTTTATATTGAAGGACCAAGTGAGGAAGAAGAGGAGGAACCAATATTAGAGGGGGATGGGGATTTAGATAATGAATCACATCCAATAATTTCTTTTCATGCACTCTCTAGTTTTAGTACCCCACAAAATTTCAAGGTAGTTGGGTTCTTAAAGAAGCAAAAAGTAACAATGTTGATAAACTCGAGTAGTACTCACAATTTCATCAACAAAAGGTTGGATGCTCGTCTAAATTGTTTTATATATCCTACTCCAAAATTTCAGGTCTTGATTGCAAATGGTGGTAATATCAGTTGTTCTAGAAAGTTCCATAGCATTAAATTGTCCATGGGAGATTAGCAGCTTGATAGCCCAATGTGTGTTATCTTCATGGGTGTAGCAGATATTGTTTTGGGAGTACAATGGCTTACTACTTTGGGAACAATTGAGATGAACTTCCAAGAATTGTTCATGAGATTCCAATCATGGGGAAAGATAATTGAGCTAAGAGGCTTGAAGGAAAAGTCCCCACAATGGTGAGTTCTCATCAAATGAAAAAGTTTCTTAAGAAAGGAGTGGATGGATTTGTGGCCCAGTTATGTTCATTAGAAGTCTCACAATGTAATGCTCCCACCCATCCAAATTTGCAAGCAATAATTCCTCCTAAGAGGGATAATGATCATGCCGTAAAACTAGTTCCAAGGAGCCAACCACCCAACATCAGTCCTTACCGGTATCCACATATATAGAAAAGTGAGATAGAAAAAATTGTTGAGAAGTTAGAGGTAGGAATTATCAGGCATAGTCAAAGTGCTTACTCTTCACCTATGGTATTGGTTCAGAAGAAGGATGAAACTTGGCGCATGTTTCTAGACTACAGAGTACTCAACATGTACACCATCAAACATAGGTTTCATATTCCAGTCATTGATGATTTGCTAGATGAATTGAATGGAGCTATGTATTTTACAAAGTTAGATCTTAGATCTGGCTATCACTAGATTCAAATTAAGGTAGAAGATATTTGTAAGAAAAAATTTAGGACTCATGAGAGTCATTATGAGTTTTTGGTAATTCCATTTGGTCTTACCAATGCTTCGTCTACATTTCAAAGTTTGATAAACTCCATCTTTAAAAAATTATTGAGGAAGTTTGTATTAGTGTTTTTTGATGATATATTGATTTATAGCAAGACATGGGAAGAACACTTGCAGCATGTAGATCAAGTATTGCAAGTTCTTGAAGAGCATAAACTCTATGCTAAGCCCTCCAAGTGTGCTTTTGGTCTTCATGAGGTGGAGTAATTGGGAAAAATAGTTTCACATGAAGGAGTAAAGGTGGATCCTAAAAAAATTAAGGCTATCGTGGAATGGCCTATTCCCAAAACCATTAAGAAATTGAGGGGATTTTTGGGATTGATAGTATACTATATAATATTTGTGAATAATTATGGTCATATAGCAGCACCCATCACAACTTTATTGAAGAAGGATTCTTTTCATTGGAATGAATCTATTAATTCAACATTTGAAATGCTAAAGGAGGATATGTGCACAACTCTAGTGTTGGCCACTCTTGGTTTCACAAAGGATTTTATTGTGGAATGTGATGCTTCAGGAAATGGTATAGGTGCAATTCTCATGTAGGAGGGTCAACCCATTACTTTTGAGAGTCATCAATTAAAGGTTAAGAATCAACTCAAACCCATTTATGAGAAGGAAATGCTAGCTATTATTCATGCAGTAAAACAATGGATGCCTTATCTAATGGGTAGAAACTTCAAGGTTAAGACAGATCATGATAGCCTAAAATATTTTTTGGAACAAAGATTATCTTCTGAAGAACAACAAAAATGGGTTACTAAGATGTTGGATATGATTTTGAGATTGTATATAAGAAAGGGAAGGAAAATATGGTGGCAGATGCACTATTGAGGAAGGATGAGAAGGATGAAGCTTTATTGTGTTCCCTTTCAATATTACAAGAAGATTGGGTAGAACAAGCCAAAGAAGAGTGGAAAAATGATTTGGCTACTAGTAATCTCATTCAACAATTACAAAGTAATCTTAGTAGTCTAGATAAGTTTTTTTGGAAGGGTGATACCTTGTGGTATAAAGAGTGACTGTATCTTTTCAAGAATTCTTCTCTCAAACAAAATATTCTCACAGAGCTACGTGAGTCTCCAGTGGGTGGTCATTCAGGATTTTTGAAGACATCATCAAGTCAAGAAAGACTTCTTTTGGGAAGGGCTCAAAGGGGATTTTAAAATTTTTGTGATAAAATGTTTGGTTTGTCAACAAAATAAAGGGGAGACAATTAAGACACCTAGTCTCTTGCAACCCTTAGCTATTCCTAGCTAGTGTTGGGAAGAGGTCTCCATGGAATTCATCACTTGGCTTCCAAGATCTAATGGTAAGAATGCCATCATGGAAATAATGGATTGCCTCACTAAATATGCACATTGTATTGCATTATCACATCCTTTTACAACAAGTATAGTGGAAAAAGCATTTTTGGAGAACATTCAAAAGCTACATGGTATACCCAAGGTTATTGTTAGTGACCGTGATACTATCTTTACTAGTAACTTCTAGAAAGATTTATTCAAATGTTTAGGTAATCAATTGGTTCGCGGTTCTTCATATCATCCACAATTTGATGGGAAAACATAGGTTCTTAATAAGTGTTTGTAAGGATATCTACATTGTTTCACTTCAGACAAATAATCTCAATGGGTAGAGTGGCTACCACTAGCAGAATGGTGGTATAACACTTCCTTCCATAGTTCATAAAAAAATGTCTCCATTTATAGCATTGTATGGATATCATCCTCCTTCCATCACATCATCATTAAAGTTGTCACCAAGAGTTCACATTGTGGAGGACCACCTAATTCATCAACAATAAGTATTTTTCAGGACTTAAAGAGAACCTATCCATGGCACAAAACCAAATGAAAAAATAGTCAAACCAACACCATAGTGAAAGAATTTTTGAAGTTGGAGATTGGGTTTTCTTGAGATTGCAATCTTACAATCAAATGTCACTGAAGCAACAATCAAAGAATAACAAGTTGTCTCCAAAATATTATTGTTCATATCAAATCATGCAGAAGATAGGTAGTGTTGCCTACAAGCTTGAATTTCCATCAACAAAAAAGATACACCCATTTTTTCATGTTTCTTGTTTGAAGAAGGTAATTGAGAATAATATCCCTACTCAGACAATATTACTGGAAATCTTGATGAAGAAGGAAGAATCATATTGGAACTAGAATGTATTCTTCAGAAATGGACAAGGAAGCTAAGGACCAGAACACTCACTCAGCATCTCATCCAATGGAAGAATTTACCAACTGAAGATGCCACATGGGAGGAAGAAGAGTTCATTCAAAAGCATCCAAAATTTCCTAGCATCAAGGACAATGCTTATATGAAGAGGCAGGCATTACATGCAATAATCTTTCTCCAAGCTTGGGTGCTTAGAATATGCTAAAAATACACTATGAAAATTGACTTACAACTATCATAGAATCTATCATAGCATGTATCATAAAATCTGCCATACTTACTATAGACATCTAAATTTGACCACTTACGTTTGGTCAAATTTACCTCTTTTCATGGGTGATCCCACAATAGTGGTTTACAATTTTTGGCCAAACTGGACACTGAAATAATTTTTTTTAACTAAATCTTCACTTTTGGCACCTATAGTGGCTAAACCGTGAGGAATTTGAAGATGATGCAAACTAGAGTTTCGTGACATTTTTTCTATAGATTCTAAATATATTTTTTTCAAAAATTTTGAATCCAATTGCACTTCTTTTTCCATCTCCCTCGAAAACTAGTTTTTTTCAGAAAACAACATTTTTAAAAAGTGACACTCACCGTATAATGCATAACTTTTTTTCCATGAAGGATAAAATTCTAATTCTTTCAAATTTAGATTTGTAACTCTGATATCTAGTGCTTCCACTTGGTTAGATAGATTTTTATTGAATATTTTTACTTTAATCAAGTTTCAATTCAAACCACTTATAATTTAGACATAGTGTGACTGTATAACGCGTAACTTTTTTTGTATGTATCGAAATTCAATTTTTTTTCTTTGTTGGATCAAGGACTTCAATAAATGGTGCACTAATGTTTTTTATTTTTATTTTTAATAATATTCTATTTTTCCACATGTGCAAAATAGAGAGCTTGATTTTTTGAAAAACCTACATTCACGAGAAATAAAAATAAATATAATAATTAAATTAAATTTATTTAAAATTATACTTTTTGGGAAGCTTATAACAAGTACTACAGACTTGAAAAAAATAAATTTTAACTAAATTCATTTGATCCCTCAAAAGGTAAATCAAAAGTGGTTTTTTATCAGTATTTTGATAGGTGTAAAGGAGACTCTGTTATAGGTATGGTTTAAAACTAGCAGGGTTCTATCCAAGGGGGTTTGATTTAAGGTAGTTTGATAAAACCATCTTCAATTGGAATTCTTTAAATGGAACCTTTTAAGGCTTAAATCATTATATTTTTTAAACATATGTGATTTCAACAAAAATCAGTTCCTCCAAAAAATTGTAAACCAGCTTTGTGGGATCACCACATCTAAATATCCTCTTATATATATTAATTAAATAATATTATTATTTAATTAATACCCCTAAAGTCCTCTAAATTCCTAGGGTATTTAGTTAAATAATTAAATACTTTACCCTTTATTCCTTTCCTCCAAGGAATTAAATAAATAATCCATTTATTTAATTCCCTTTATCTCCCATCCCCCATAATCTACACCTAATCCTAATCCACCTCCTAATCCCATAATTAGGGATGTGCACATTCCTAATCCATGATTAAGATGTGTCACATCCTCCAATTTTTGCAAGTTGGCTCCTAATCCTCATTAGCCACCTAACCTTCCTCTAATCCTTCATCAACTAGCCTAATCAACCCCTTGGTCAACTCTCCCCATCCCCCAAGGAATTTTTCATTATTTTTTGTCTTCCCAAGGTCCTTTTGAGAAATTTTTAATTCCTCTCCCATCCCTCAAGGAATATTAAATTCCTTTTCTCTTTTCCAAGGAATTTTTTAATTCCTTTTATCATTCCCATGCACATTAAAAAGGAACTTTTAATTCCTTTGGTCAACTCTTGATCTCAACCCTTGATCTACTTCCTCCTTTCAATCTCCACTATCCATTCCTATCTCCCTTAGCTAAATGACTAACACTTAGCCATTTTTTGGATTATCAACCACAATATATCACATTCATCCCAATCTTTCAATCTCCATAGCCAAATATTTGCAACCATAGCCATCTTGCATCCATTTTATGACCAAATCAAGCAAAATCGAGACATTATGCTGCCAAAATCGATCTAGGAGCACACATATCAAGCCATCAAAAAGGGAAAACAAACTCATCAAGCTCAAACAAGGTAATATTTTGGTAGTTTATTTGCAAGTTTGAGTTTCATCTTTAGCCCAATCTTGAGTATTTTTTTTGTTTTTATCTTCTTGCTTGAGTTTATTTCTTGCATTCTAGATGGGGTAAAAACACTACACACACTTACAATACTTATGGTTGTAAGAGAATTTGTCATAAATGACCTGAAATACTCAATTCTCTTACACCTTGTCATAACCCATCTTGGGCGCCAACTTCCTCCATGCATAAATATTCCTTATGAAACATCATAGAATCTATCATAGGTCAAAGATTCCATAGTGGGATGCCTATGTCCACTTGGGATGACTATGTGTCATCCAATCACCTCCAACAAGGATTCCACCCAGGTGGTGGGTCCCAATTTATGACATGACACCATAGGAAATTAAATAATACAAATAAATATAAAAATACATTAATTAAATCAATATTAGGACTCTAAGGTTGAGACACCTTAATCCCAACATGAACCTGCAAACTATTGTTTTTTTCCTTACTACTTGATGCTTCTTCTTGCCTTAGTTGCCTAGTGCCTCCCTTTCCACCTACCTTTGTCAAGGGTTCCATGGGGATTAAGAACCAATGGTTCTTGGTCTCTATGGAACCTCCAATTGTATTCTTCACACTTGGGGAGTTAGTTGATTTGGAACTTTGGATTTAGGTAAAAAACTAAGGTGGAGAGAAAGGGGAACCCAAAACAAAATCACTATTGACACAATGACCAATTAAGGTATCTCAGATTGATTATAACTAGTGGGGGGCGCAAAGTGTCAACATCTTAGAAAATTTTGTAATATGATTATCTACTAATCATAGAATATAGAAGCATTATCAGTCCATTGGGCACAAATTCAAGAGCTAACAACAATTGTAACAGGCTTTCCACAACACAACAAAAGTTGGCATGTGCAAACTACACTTGGAGGGAAACAAATAAAAGGATCTAGAACATACATTTTCCTAATGAGAATCCAGAATGTGCAGCAGGTCTTCATGGAAGCGATAACCACTAACCTAATATGTACAAATATTTTCCAACATGGAATTCAACTACCACATCTTGCCTCTATCAAAGAGAGGTATTTTGAAGAAGTTGTTCCTCTTCAAAACATAGATGCACTCATTACCCATCTACAACCATTGGAACTTTTTGTTTGTATGCATCAAGTCATACTTAGTGCCAATGTAGTGAAGATTCACCTCACAATAAAATTTGTCATTATAGGGCAGCCACACAACGTAAGTTCTTGACTCATCCAATTATGCATTAGGCATACATACAACAACAAGGGTAATTTTTTTTTGGAAGTAGCTCAACATCAAAAGAAATACCCCTTGCAAAGGAAAATACACCTCTCCCACACAAGGGCACATTGTTGTAATAGCTGACCTCTTCATGAAATGATTTGAAGGACAATGAGAATTAATCTAACTCACATGGTGATGAAAATTATGTCATATATGTTTGTTGATTTGCATAGGGAAGCTCTTCCTCATGCACACCAAATGCAAAAAAAATAAACTCCGACATACTATCAATTTGAGTAACAAAGGAACCATCCTCTTGACACATGTGTTAGAGATGAACAACATAAACTTTGGTATGCTAGTCCCAAGTAAAACATTCAAGTTCAATTACATTATCCCCAATGCAAAAGGTCACATCTCCATCTTGAATGAAGACATCATATTCAATTTTGTTACATTCAAAGATAGTGAAAACCAATATACCTCATAAATACACATATTGATACGCATTTCATCGGCACAAATTTAGTTCTATGAGACACTTTGGATGAAGAACTAAATTCTTCAAGTGGTCTCTTTGTTTCAATTTATTCTTATTGGTGGATAGTGCAAAAAATTCAAACCTATAGAACAATGCATCCTCCACATCCACTACTACAACAACATCATTTTCTTTGATCTCTTCCTCATGTGCAATAGTATCCATGCCATGCAATAGTTTCTCTAAATATTCAAATACATGAGTTGATCCATCTGAATTCTTAATGATACATGTATATTACTCATTATGTAAGGAGTTGCAGATGTCATCTAAACATGAATCTTCATCAACCTCATCACCAAATTGGAAAGCTTGTTGACTCATATAATTGAAGTCACATTCTTTCCAACTCATCAAGTTGGATTCTTGTTGCTCCAATTTTTTGTTGATGTAGGCATGGATGTTCTCTCTTCATCTTTATCAAAAAAATAGGGGATTCCATTAAACAAGAGCACTAATTCCTTGTTTATATCATTTTCTACTTATTGTTCCAACTCATTTTGTTCACCCTCGTGTTTTTGTGACTGATTTTTCTTATCTCTTTCTTGAAGTAGGTTTGAATTCTAATTCTCCATGACATTTGAGGGATCACAAATAGCAAGGAACATCTCCCTCATTTCCTCATCAAACTTTATCAACTCACCAGACAATAGGTCCACCCTTGAAGAGTGAGATTGTGTCATGAAAATAAAACTAATGAGGTGAAGGTTTTTGGGAGGGGAGTTGATGATTTCATTGAATCTCTTGAGGAAGAGTAGGCCTGTGAGAGGTTTGAGAAACTTTAAAACTTGAGATGCTGAAATGAGGAACTTGGGGGGTTACCTTAGTTTTTTGCATGATTTTTTTCTCCCTACCTACCAACTACTTGATTTGTTCTTCCTTAGCAACAATATACGTTGCAAGACACTCCTCAAGTCACCTTCTTTATTTTTATTTCTAATGAATATGAGATTGATAAGAAATTTGATCCTACCATATATTGTATTATTACCCCTATTCAATATCCCTTAACTTATTTTGAAACTTTAACCTTCTATCTCTGATTCTAATGCTTTCTAATTTGTTCATGTTCTACGGTTGACTTGGAAGATAAGCATGTTTATTGGGAGAAAAAATGGTCTCTTAGGGCTGATGATAAGCTTAGTTAAGTTTACAAGAAGGCTGAGTAGGGATGGGTGAGAGGAAGAAACTAGAAAAGTGTTAATAACCTACCATAGTAGGGCTATTTGGGATCAAACCAACAAAATTGCAACTTTGATATGGATGATGTAGAGACAAAAAAATTGCATGTTCATGGAATGGATGGAAAAAGAATTTATCCCTATGATATGTTGACATTCTTAAGCATTCAAAGAATTTGGGAATTCATTTTAAAATTATTTGAAATGAGATCAATCAAATTTTCTTCTTTGAGATATGAGTACATACCAATAGAGTCACCATTTGATAGCCTTTAGCATGTGGACTACTTGAACTAGAATATTTGACTACCAGATTCACCATGGTGTTGAATATATTTCCCTCAAAGGAAAGATGCACTAAATAACACACCAAAATCCTTCAATGGATGATGTAAAGCTCATGAAACTTGGTCCCACCGAGCATACCAAATATTATTGTCAATCTAAACATGCACACCCTGTTGAATCATAAATTCAACAACTCAGTGTAAATATGGGATTGATCTCAATTTGTGGGACTTTGTAGATGATATCAAACCTCTAGATAAAGGGTTGGCTCCCTCTCTAACCTAGATGCAAAATGCAACCCAACATTGAATAATCCTACAACTAATCATATCCTATTGATCACTCCAAGAAAATGGCAAGAAAGAATGCATTAAATGGAAATGTTGGTGATGCACCTATGTTAATGGTGTCTTCCTACTCACTACAACATAGATAATCAATAAAAATATCAAAGAAAATCACACAACTCTCTATTATGCTAGTTCCTAGATAATTGCATAGAGATTAGGGTTTAACATACACCAAGAGGGAAAGATTTCTCCACAATTATCTTCTACAAACATATTTAACATAATATACAACCATAGAAAATATATAAACATTCATGCAAATATGAATGAAAAATGGTTTGTACAAAACATTCGAGATGAGAGAAGCTAAAATGGAAATATTTATTAATACAGTGGCATGGAGTCTATAAATTACAAGAGAATATTTTCATAGTTGTAGAGCTCTTAAGAAGAAAATCAAGGAGACCCTTACAATTAATGCTAAAATTTATTATATTTCCCAAGGTGTACAAGAGAGATGGAGAGAGGAGGACATGGCAGGGAGAGAACACTAGCCATCATCTATAATTTTGAAATGTATGGAGAAGAAAAATCTAATCTATAAATGTGAGGAACACTCCCAACATCCTCACCAATACTTGCATTGGTGAAAAAGAGGGTAAAGTGCAAAAAATATATCCAAAAAATACTAAAAACATGGCCCAAACATCAATATCTAACAATAGGAGGACTGTAGATTGTAAAAGAGATATGGACACTACTTTTTTTTTGGAGTCTATGGAAATGCATTTATGATCATCCTATAACACAGGGAAATTTCACAGATTAGCAATACATGAATAAATAAAACTAAACCTACACTAACAACAAAGAACAATGGAATATAAAGTATAAATACAAGAACAATCTCACCAAACATCTATGTAATTCCATGAATAACCTTAATTGCACTTCTCCATTTCACCGTTGTATGATTCTTTCCCTCATATTTCTCTTAAGTGTGCAAGTATAGCCTCATGATAATGTTAATAGAAAAACATCGAAGATTAAGAAAGTTGCTTCCAAAACTCATAAGATTTCAGGATGAGTAATAATGATGAAGGTAAAGCCAATTTATAGAAAACTAATTTTTGAATGATAGGCTTAAATTGAAAGATAAATCGATGATTAAGATTAAAGATGTGGCATGCGATAGAATTAGGTTTAGATTAGTGTGAGTGATGAAGCATGAATGATGAGGATTAAATTAAATAATAATTTAATATTTAGTGGAAACTAGCCGAGACATAGAAGAATAAAGTTTGCATGTAAAGATAAAGATTGGCATGGATAGACGATGAGAATAAATTAATTAAATAATTAAAGTTATTTAATTAATAAAGGTTTGCACGTAGAAGATAAGAATAAATCTAGGTAACATACTGATTAATACAGAGTCTATTTGTTAAAGATATTAGATATTATCTCACCAGATAACTGAATGATCAATTTAGATCTAGATAAAGTGATAAATGACTAATCAGATAACAAAGAGATTATCTAATTATAGAGGAATATGTTATGAATAAATCTTTTATGAATTAAATAATGATTTAATTCAGCATTCAAGATTTTAGGATTAAATTAAATAAATTAAGATTTATTTAATTAAAGAGAGAAAATGCTAAAGAATATTTAAATAATTTAAAATGATTATTTAATTATAGTTGAAAGTGTGATCGGAATTAATTAAATAATTCAAAATGATTATTTAATAGAGGATAGATTTAATTAGCAGCATAATTAAATAAATAATATTTATTAAATTAATCAAGGAAGAATAAAGGTAAGAAGAATTAATTAAATAATTGAAGTTATTTAATTAATAGAGGAAAAATGACTTTAGAAAATAATTAAATAATTAACATTATTTAATTATGAAAATGAAGATTAGAATTATGATGAATATTAGAGTCGCAAATCTAGGACAATTTTTAGTGTCTACAGTTTGCCCCTCTTTGACATAATGTCATTTTGGTGTTTGTGTCAAAGAATAATAAATATCATGCCCCAGTCATGCCCCAATGTGAAATAGGTGAGGGTATGCCCCCTCGAG
This sequence comes from Sequoia sempervirens, assembly GCA_007258455.2. Lineage (NCBI taxonomy): Eukaryota > Viridiplantae > Streptophyta > Pinopsida > Cupressales > Cupressaceae > Sequoia > Sequoia sempervirens. The sequence goes on along the minus strand of VDFB02270651.1, from coordinate 600,955,503 downwards.
AAAAATGACAAATTTTTGAAAAAAATAGGAAAATTTGGAAATTGCCCCAATTAGGTAATTTGATAGTTAGAAGTTCGATGGTGGCGACAAAAATCAATTTTCACGAAGTTTCACTTATGAAATGATCGTTGGAAGTCTATAAATAGTGCGGCCAGTGCAGAAGGTTTGAAAGAAAACCCTAAAAACCCTAGTATAAATAGGATTTGGGTGAAAAAATGAATTCATTTGCACCCCTCAAGTTTGAAAAACATTGATTTTTCTCTAGAGCTATTCAGTAGGATGTCACCCGTTTCGTACATCGAGCATCACAGATATCGAGTTAGGACCTTCTGATGACTAGCCAACGCAAGACCCTTAGTATGTACCCCAAAACTGACTTTTGAATTTTCAATTTTCACACATTTCTAGGACCTTAAAGTTTATTTTTCAAATGTGTCATTTCACATTCACCGCATATGCTTTTGTATGTGACACATTTTCTCACGATACGATGTATATGTAAAAACACGTCAGGGCTCATTTTGCATTAAGTTTAGATCAACGCATTTGTTTAGTTTTGCATCCAATTTGTGTTAGCGAGTCGCATTTAATATGTACAGTGTCACATATGTATTAAATCACTGCATTTGATTTTTTTAATGTATACGCATGATTGCTCGCATGGCTGCCTTGTGTGACACGTGTATTTTGTGATGCATTTGAATTTATGTGATGCATTTGCAATGTTAAATGATGCATTTGCATTGTGCAACACATTTGATAATAATGACACATTTTCCTGTCAATTTTTTTTGAAATTTTATGGTACAAAAATTGGCTTTGTATTTTTGACACAAGGTATCTGTTATGCATTTGCAGGTTGTTTTGGATCCAATATATACCCGGGATTCAAGGTCGGTGACGTACAAGTTGCGAGACCAGTTGCGTAGTGCAAAGAGACGGTTGATATGGCATCTTGGACTACATCACATGACATTTATGCCCATCATTCAGGAAAACTAAGGGATGCTCACCGCACTTTGTGAGTGATGGCACTCAGAGACTTCCTCTTTTCATTTTCCTATAGGAGAGGCGACCATTACATTAGAGGATGTCTATAGGATACTTCAGTTATTGATCATGGGTGAGAGGGTCTGTTATGATACCTAGAGGGGTTTTAGCAAGATCTCCCATTATTATGAGCACAAGGATGTCAAACAATTCGGTATAGAGCATTATGAGATCAGATGGAATGTACCTGCAGATAGATATGAGTGGATAGATTGTTTGTTGTGTACACTAATTGTTTGGATTGTGTTACCATACCGTCGATGGCATGGGTTTCCTATGGGTTGGGGGGAGATGCTGGTAGGGATTTTGGAGAGGAAGGTTGTATATGCATGGGGCCCTTGTCTACTAGTGATGTTATACTTCCACTTGCACAACATAGCCTATAGGGAGGCACAATCCATGAGTTGTGGGACCACGTTATTGATGATATGGGCATGGGAACACATTGTTTTTTTCCACCCACCAATCATATATGAGCTTGATGATCGATCTCCCTATGTGTTTCGATATGTCAGGACCATCACACAGACTCATGTTGGAGACACAGGATATTGGAGGCACGTGATTGATACTCTTGTTTAGTTTATATGGAGGCCATACATGGACTGTGCATAGTGGCGGGACAAGTATCAACACTTTCCTTTCTGTCAATATCCTTTCTGTCAATAGACACGATATTTCATCAGGAGGACTATTTCTAGAGTTCATATCATTGAGAGACACCTACCAGACATAGTGCTCTAGTATTTTGGTGATGTTCAGGATGTGCCATTGGGCCGAGCTGAGTTTGTTCGATCTTAGAGGGAGGTTCCTCTATGGGGGAAAAAAATTCCTGTAGCAACAAAGGAGGTAGATATGGATGCATTGCAGCTAGTACAGTGGGGATGGAGGGGTGGATCTGTGGATGTCAGGATGACATATGTGTATGATGCCTAGTGGGCACAACATAGGCCTATGCCATATACAGATCCTGATCCCCCATCTCCTCCTTGGGATCATCATCTATATCTTGATATCCTACCCATAATAGATCAAGGGCATCCAACTCAGCCTCCTCACCAATGGCCTCCTCTGCAACTACCTCCTCAACAATGACCTCCACCCCTCCACTCACCTCCAACATGGGTACGTCCTCTCTCTCCCCCTCATCCTCACGAACGGGTGAAAAATCTCTACCTCGACCCCTATCGCCTCATCAAACCCATCGAACACCCCTCCCACCTCCTCCTCTCCCATCATCACCTCCACCTCTACCACCTCCCCTGCCACCGTGCCAAAAATTTAGAATCTCAGATATCAGAAAATTAGTTTTTTACCAGCCAAATGCATTGCACAAAGCCATAGATGTGTCGTGAAGAGTCAGATGCATCGTTTTATTCTTCATATGTGGTTCATAGGATCAATTGTGTCATTTTGTGCCTCAGATGTGTCGTGTTGTACCTGTTCCTACAAAAACTCAATTTTTCTACAATTTTTTTTTTCAAAGACTATGTCTTCACATCGGGTTCACCAGATGTAACACAGGGAAATTTCATAGATTAGAAATACATGCATAAACAAAACTAAACATATGCTAACAACAAAGAACAGTGGAATGTAAAGCATAAATAAAAGAAAAATCTCACCAAACATCTATGTAATTCCATGAATGACCTCGATTGCACTTCTCCATTTCGTCATTGTATGATTCTTGCCCTCAGATTTCTCTTAAGTGTACAAGTATAGCCTCATGATAGTGTTAATAGAAAAACATCAAAGATTAAGAAAGTTGCTTCCAAAACTCATAAGATTTTGGGAGGAGTAATAATGATGAAGGTAAAGCCAATTTATAGAAAATTGATTTTTGAATGACAAGCTTAGATTGAAAGATAAATCGGGGATTAATATTAAAGATGTGACATGCGATAGAGTTAGGTTTAGATTAGTGTGAGTGATAAAGCATGAATGATGGGGATTAAATTAAATAATAATTTAATCTTTAGTGGAAACTAGCCGAGACACAAAAGAATAAAGTTTGCATGTAAAGATAAAGATTGCCATGGATAGAAGATGAGAATAAATTAATTAAATAATTAAAGTTATTTAATTAATAAAGGTTTGCACGTAGAAGATAAGAATAAATCTAGATAACAGACTGATTAACAAAAAGAGTTTGTTCATTAAAGATAATCAGATATTATCTCACCGGATAACTGAATGATCAATTTAGATCTAGACATAAGTGATAAATGACTAATCAGATAACAAAGAGATTATCTAATTATAGAGGAATATGCTATGAATAAATATTTTATGAATTAAATAATGATTTAATTTAGCATTCAATATTTTAGGATTAAATTAAATAAATTAAGATTTATTTAATTAAAGAGAGAAAAGGCTAAAGAATATTTAAATAATTTAAAATGATTATTTAATTATAGTTGAAAGTGTGATAGGAATTAATTAAATAATTCAAAATGATTATTTAATAGAGGACATATTTAATTAGCAACGTAATTAAATAAATAATATTTATTTAATTACTCAAGGAAGAATAAAGGTAAGAATGAATTAGTTAAACAATTAACATTATTTAATTATGAAAATGAAGATTAGAATTATGATGAAAATTAGAGTCGTAGGCCTAGGACAATTTTCAGTGTCTACACATCCATGTAGCTCCACAACTTGAGATCATGTAGTTGGGAGGGTTGTTGCAACATTCATGGCTCTGGAGAGGAATGTATGTGCATAAAATAATGCATTAGTTCATTCTCCTACTCCTTGAAACAGTGGGGTCTTTAATTTTATTTTTGTTCACTTCACTTCTTTCTTTCATTAGGGTTCCATGGGGATTAGGAAAATTTGACAATATTCCTTTTTTCTTTGTCGCTTGTTGCTTCTTCTTTCCATAGTCACCCATCATGTCCTTGTTGCAAAACTTTGTCGTAGGTTCCATGGGGATTAGGAACCCATGGTTCCTAGTCCATATGGAACCTTCAATCATATTCCTTCACTCTTGGGGAGTTAACCAATTTGGAACTTACGATTTAGGTGAAAAACTAAGGTGGAAGGAAAGAGAAACCCCAAATGGAAGCACTATTGATACAATGATCGATTAAGGTATCTCAAATCAGTTATGATTAGTCAGGAGCATAAAGTGTCAAGTACAATTCAAGTCCTTGTATTGTAGTTGATTTCTAACATCCATTTATGTGTAGAGTTTTTTCTAATGAGTTGTAAGGTGTATGGTTGGATACAAAAAACATGTTGAGGTTCGTGAAGGCCAAGAGCTACACCTAGGGCTACAACCATAAACTAGAGCTAATATCATTTGGGAAAGAACCAAAGCCACATGATAAAGCCAAACCTTGAAGAGGTGTTGAAGAAACAAGAGTTTTTTTAACTTTTTGGTTGAGTTTTTCATGTAGATGGAATGAAACTTAACTCAATGGGATTTGGTCTTTGAAGCTTATTTGGAAGAAAAAATCCCTATTTTGAAAGGTGAGATCCTTAAGTGGATCATTTTTTACTAAACAAGAAAGGTCAAGCTATAAGACACCTATAGTTGGTTGGAAGTCATCCATAGAAAGTCAAAAAGATGCCTATAGTAAGATATTTGAAATCCATATCAAGGCTCCAAGTCACCTATGGTAGGTTACTAAAGATTTATGAGGCTACATGTTTACCTATAGTAAATTCCACAAGAATTAAGACTACTTCCAAGTCACTCATTCTAGAATTAGAAGTGATCATTAACTATAGATCAACATTGCTTTCAAATACTAAAAAAATTATAAACAAAGGCTTGATAGTATTGTTGTAGTAGTGCTCAAGGTATGGTCCAAGGCTTTGCTACAAGCACAGAAAAATGCAAGGGTGTGCTTGATCAAGCAATCTTATTATTGTCCAACAATTACAAGAGGGTGGACTACCATGTGTAAGTATGTGGTTGGTGTTACAAGTTTAGTAGTGATAGGGAATCCAATGTAGGTAGAGTTATGGGTGATCAATTATTGGTGATTGTGTGATAGTTATGACTCCCATGATACATGATAACAAGTTTTTGGTGAAAGTGTTGAATGCACAAGAAAATTGAGATGGCGGGGGGTGAATCATTGTACCTTTAACAGTTCAAAATCCTCACAAACATTCAAATCCACATTAATTTAATTAACCATTAATATTTTATAATGATTTATCATGAAAGAAGATATCAAAAACAGAATCAAGACAACACTATACACAAAGGAACACTAGATTTATGTGGAAAAACCCAAGAAGGGAAAATACACAATGAGGATTAGCTCACAATATAAAGTAATATCAGTACCAATTACAAAGGGCTCACTACCCAAAAGAAAGAAAGGCTGAGACTACCAAAATAGAAAAGAAGATAGAGGAAAGTGTTACAGTGAGAAATCCATCTCAATGCAATAGAAAAGCCCACTGCAACATCACCAACACCTTCACAATCTTATTGAAGATAGTAGACACCTTTTTCTCACTACATCTAGTAATCTAACAAATGAAAGATCGCATTACACTACACAAATTTGTACCCCACAAATCTGAAATTTGCATCATTTTCATCACACCCATCTATCTTATCATCCCTCAACAAATCAACACATATTTATACCATCTTCAACCTTGAAAACATTCTCCAAGGTTGACTATGCACCTCAACCATGCAAATTAAAATTAATTCAACACCAAAACATTCTCGTGGTGGAAAGGAATGATGGAGGACCACAACACACCTTAGCTAGTACAAAAATCCACTCATGCATGCCATGCCACGCTTCCACAAACACCAAAGTAACTTTGCAATTAGTGTACACACACCCAAGGTTGGTTGAACATATGTTAACACCATTAATATTTACGTACACGTTTCCTAAAATCCAAAGATGACTCATGGACCACACACCATTCTTGAACATGATCTAGAATATTCCATAAACATCCTATAAAACCAACAAATTCCTTCAAAAAAACTCACTTACAGAATGTACACACCTAGTACACTCAAATAATTTTGTCATACACTTTAACTCAAGAAACTAACTTCCAAAGCACCAAACCTCAAAAAAATTCAACTAAAGAAAGATACAAACACTATTAGCACCCTTCCAGATCTACAAGACCTGAAACCCCTCTATGGAGAAATGTGAAGCAAACAATTCTCCCAGACACCACTGTAATACACAATTCACACATTGGTGAACAAGCCTTCCTCTGCACAATGATCTAGCACACCAAATTTTGGATGTAACACCTCTGAACACCTCTGATCAACATATCCAAACCACACAAGAAAATCTTCAACATAGAAGAAATTTTGAGCCAAACCATAATGCTACTCTACAATACAGAACACCACTGCAACACACTTTTTCTCTTTTTATTCAAATTTTCTCAAAAGAACTTGGAAACCAAGAACCAAAGACACATCTTCAATAATTCCTCATCACTACCAAGCCAACTGCAACCTAGCAAGTCAACCATACATCCATAGCTAGAAGCTTATCAAATAAACACTAGAGGTTGACACCAATAGCATATGAATGACAACATAATGCAACTAATCAAAGCATCATTAGATAAAACATCAAATCAATACCAACTACTCACACTCTTGTAGACAATATCAACTCAATACCAATTTTTCACACTCTTGCAACAATCTCTTGCTCATACAGTTGATACCAATGACAACACCAACTGAACATACTTTCAACAATCTCCCCCTTTATTATTGATGCCAACACATGATGTGAAAATCCATCAACAACAAACACAAAAACTTTGATCATCAAGTACTCTTGTTGTATACCAACTCTTCTTCTCTTTTCTTTTACTTTCTCCCCCTTACACAACTAGCTCATTACTCTCTCCCTTAACATCTTCTTTGAATGACTTTCTTTCCCTTTGATTTTTTCACATTACTCTCTCCCCCTTTGATATCAATGGAAAAAGGAAAAAATATTTGCATCATACATTCTCCCCCTTTCACCACTACTCTACATACTCTCCCTTAGGATCACACATAAAATTGCCTCAATCAACAACCACTACACAATGATAACACTAACTCAGCCTAACTGCAACCAATAATTCCACTACCTACTCCCCTTGGGAGGTAGCCACCAACATCATTCCAGACCAAAGAATAAATCTTGAGATCCACTAGATTGATGCATATCCTTATGCATCTAGTTCAAGGAGGGGAAATAACCCCCAAATTCTCCCAAAGATACTCAAAATTATCCTTAGGAAGAGCGTTGGTGAATATGTCAGCAACCTAATCCTTTGTAGGCACATATTCAAGCTTCACTTCATTCTCTACAACCTTCTCTCTCAAAAAGTGATACTGGATTGAGATATGCTTTTTCTTTGAATGCATTACCAAATTCTTTGATATATTGATAACACTTGTATTATCACAAAAGATAAAATTGGTTCATCATATACCACTTTGATATCCTTTAATGTTTTCTTCATCCACAACACTTGTATGCAACAAGACATTGCTGCAATATATTTTTCCTTTGTAGTAGATAAAGACACTAAATCTTGTTTCTTGCTTAGCCATGACACCAATTTTCATCCAAGAAAGAATGCACCACCACTTGTACTTTTCTTTTCATCTACACAACCATCCCAATCTGCATCTATGTAAGTATTCAGAGTAAATTCAATATCCTTTGGATACCACAAGCCATAATCCAAAGTGCCCTTCAAGTATTTTAATATCCTCTTCACTACCACAACATGTGACTCTCTAGGATCTTCTTGAAATCTAGCCACAAGATAAACTCCATGCATGATATCTGGTCTAGTAATAGTTAGATATAACATTCCTCCAATCATTGATCTATACTTTCTCTTATTAGCCTTAAGAAACTCATCATTCTTTCTCAGCTTGCAACTGGTAACCATAGGGGTACATATCGGTTTAGAATCTTCCATTCCAAACTTATTTAACATTTCCTTGACATACTTTGATTGTGAAATAACAATACTTCTATCTATCTAATTGATTTGTAGCCCAATGAAGAAATTTATCTCCCCAAACATTGACATTTCAAATTCTTTATGCATCTCCTCTAAAAATTTCTCATACATAGCTTCATTGCCTCCAAAAATTATGTCATCTACACAACCACAATCAGGATTTGATATTTTTCAACTTTGAAGTAAAAATTATTATTTGTGGTACCTTTATTGAATCCTTTCATACCAGGCTTTGGGAGCTTGCTTCAACCCATATAATGTATTCTTCAATCTACAAACCATATCTGGTTTATCTGATAACTAAAATATTTTTGGTTGTTCTATGTATACTTATTCTTCCAATTCACCATTAAATAAAGAAAACTTCACATCCATTTGATATACATTGAAATCCTTATGCTGCAAAATCTAAAAACACTTGATAGCTTCCATCCTTTCCATTGGAGAAAATGTTTCCTAAAATTCTATCCCTTCTACTTGTGAGTAGCCTTTACACACAAGCCTTGCCTTGTTTCTTACCACTTCTCCATTCTCATTTAGTTTGTTCCTGAATACCCACTTAGTTCCAAGCACATTCTTGTTTGCTAGTCTTGGGACAAGTTCCCAAGTTTGATTTTTCACAATTTGCATTAGTTCTTCTTCCATAGCCTTGATTCAATACTCATCATTGCATGCTTCAATCATTGTTTTAGGTTTAACTTCAGAAAGTAAACACATATTTACCTATTCTTAAACAAATTTCCTTCTTGTCGATACACCTTTACTCTTATCACCAATGATTTGTTCTTCAGAATGATTCTTTTGCACATACTTAGGTGTTTTAGGAATCTTTTATGGAGCTTCTTCTTTTTCAATCTGCACTTCTTTTTCCTTAGCTTTTTCTTCTTCTATGCAAGAATACTCATTTGATTCATATCTATCTATCACCACTGAATTCTTTTGTAGGTATTCATCAACCTTGACACTTGCACTCTCAACAATATTTATTATCCTCTTGTTGTAGCACCGGTAAGCTTTACTTTTAGTAGAATATCCAAGGAAGATACCTTCATTAGACCTTGCATCAAACTTTCCATAGCATTTGCTTCCAAACACTCTAAAGTATTTGGCAGTAGGAATATTTTTAAACCATAGCTCATAGGAAGTCTTTGTGTTGTTTTCTCTTGCTTGCACTCTATTAAGTATGTAAACAACAGTATGAATTGCTTTCGTCCAATAGAATTTCAATAGATTTACTTCTTTCATCATTGTTTTTGTAGCTTCTTGAACAATCCTATTATTTCTATCAACCACTCCATTTTGTTGAGGAGTTCTAGGGGCATTTAAATGCCTCTTTATTCCATAATTCTCACAAAATACATTGAACTAATTGGAGGTGAACTCTTCACCTTTGTCAGGCCTCAAGCACTTGATTTTCATATCCATTTCATTCTCAACCATAACTTTGAATGCTTTAATCTTATCTAGGTATTTTGATTTTTCTTTGAGAGAAGTAACCCATGTCATTGTAGAATAATCATCAATCAATAGCATGAAATACCTATAACCTTGAAGACTTCTTACTTTGGTAGGAACACAAAGATTTGTATGCACCAACTCCAATAGTCCAGTAGAGGATTATTATTTTACTTTGAAACTTCTTCTTGCTTGCTTTCCAAATTGGCATTCCTTATAGAAAGAATTGATAGGATTTGTAATCTTTGGTAGATCTCTCATAGCTTGAACTAAACTTATTCTCACTAGGCTATCAAAATTAATGTCACGCATTATTCTATGCCATATACAACTCTCATTGATTTGAGTCATGAAACAATAACCATTAGCACCTTTGAGTTGATAGACATTTCCATTTGTCCTTCTTCCAGCAACAATCATAGTTTTAGATCCTTTTCTGATCTCACAACCATCATCCTGAAACATAAGATTGTATCCTTTGCTACACATTTGTCCAACACTCAAGAGGTTATGCCTTAAACCCTTAACATAAAGAACATCATCAATGTTATGCTTGCCATCAAAATTGATTGAACCTTTTCCACATATCTTAGCAGATGTATCATCACCAGACTTAACAAGTCATCCTTCATATTTTTCAATTTTAAAAAAAATTACTCTTGTCACTGGTCATATGATTAGAGCATCCCTTGTCAATGATTTAGTAGTTTTTCTCCTATCTAGCATGAAAAGCATACACCAAAGTGCCTTCAGTATTAGTACTTGCTTTCATATTACTTTCCTTCACACTTCTCTTAGAGTTAGTAGAATTATTTTCATCTTTTAAAGCCATGAACAAGCATTCACCATCCTCATAATCTCCATAATCAAATTCATCATCAGATATACTAGCATCTTCTCTAACTTAGTAACTTTTCTTAATCATATTACCTTCGTTCTCCCTATTTTTTTCATTCAAAGCTCTATTCGAACATCTTGAAGCATAATGACCTATCTTTCCACAACTGAAACATTTAAAAGGCAGCTTACATTTGTACTTTATAGTACCTTTTTTCATTATTCTCACAAAGTTATCTTCCACATCATCAAGATCCTCTTGATCCGATTGCACAGTCTTCTTTGATTCTCCAGCCTTAAAAGCAGTCTCAACTTTTGAATTACTTGTACCAAATTTTCTCATTTCAAAAGAAGTTAAAGAACCATGTACAACTGATCTCTAGTATATTGGTTCAAATTTTATAATCCCTCAATAGTAGGAACTATATGACTATAAGATTTAGGAAGAGTTCTCAGTACCTTCTTTACCACTTCTTTAAGTTCTCCACCAAGACCTCTAATGTCATTGAAAAATTCATCCACCTTCTACAAGTAGCTTATGATGTTTTCATCTTCAGACATTCGCAGGATCTCAAACATGATCTTTATATTTTGCATCTTAGCTTGCTTGACCTTATCATCTCCTTCATAAATTATTTCTAACTTTACTTGAATTTCTCTAGCAGTTTTTAGATTCATAACTTTCACCAATTCATAATTAGCAAGATCACTTAAGAGAGCATACCTTTCTTTACCATTGTTTTCATAGGACTTGATCTTATCATTAGTATTTGGACCACTTGTAGGTATAGTATATCTAGTCTCAAAAAACTTCCAAATTTCAAATCCAAGAGAAACCAGAAAACCTTCCATCCTTGTCTTCCAGAATGCATAATCTGATCCATCAAACAAAGGACCATATTTCCTATGTATCATCCCAAATCTACCTCAAGCAATTATGCTTTCCTCCAAGGAACTTTGCTCTGATACCAATTATTGAATGCACAAGACAAGTGAGAAGGGGGTGAATAATTTGTACCTTAACACTTCAACACCCTCATAAACATTCAGATCCATATTAATTTAATTAACCCTTAATCTGTTAGAATGATTTATCATGAAAATAGATATCAAAAATAGAACCAAGTCAACACTATGCACAAGGAAACGCTAGATTTATGTAGAAAACCCAAGAAGGGAAAAAACCACAATGACAATTAGCTCACAATATAAAGTAATATCAATATTGATTACAAAGGGCTCACTGTCAGAGGGATTATTTCCCAAAAGAAAGAAAGGCTCATTGCTAGAATATAAAAGAATATAGAGAAAAGTGTTACAGTGATAAATCCATCTCAATGCAATAGAAAAGTCCACCACAACATCACCAACATCTTCATAGTCTTACTAAAGAAAGTAGACACCTTCTCACTACATCCAATAATATAACACATGAAAGCTCACACTACACTACATAAATTCATACCTCACAAATCTACAATTCACATCATTCACATCACACTTATCTATCTTATCATCCCTCAACAAATCAACACATATTTATACCATCTTCAACCTTGAAAACATTCTCCAAGGTTGGCTATGCACCTCAACCTTGCAAATTCAAATTAGGTTAGCACCAAAAAATTCTCATGGTGGAAAGGAATGAAGGTGGACCACAACAAACATTAGCTAGGACCTAAATCCACTCATACACACCATACCATGCTTCCACAAACACCGAAGAAGCTCTGCAATTAGTGTAAACACCCAAGGTCAATCGAACCTGTGTTAGCACCATTAACATTTAAGTACACACTTCCTCAAATCCAAAGAAAACTCACATAACACACACCATGCTTGAACATGATCTATAATATTCCACAAACATCCTAGAAACCAAAAATTTATTCACAACAACTTTCACTTGAAGAATGTACACACCTAGTACACTCAAATAATTTTGTCATACACTGCAACTCAAGAAACTAACTTCTGAAGTACCAAACCTCAAACAACTTCAACTAAAGAAAGATACGAGCACTATGAGAACCCTTTTAGATCTGCAAGACCTGAAACCATTCTACAAAGAAATGCAGAGCAAAAACATTTCTCCTAGACACCTCTACAATACACAGTTCACACAGTGGTGAACAAATCTTCCTCTACATGATGATACAACACACCAAGTTTTGGATGTAACACCAATGAAAACCTCTGATCAACATATCCAAACCACACAAGTAGATATTCAACATAGAATAAATGTGGAGCCAAACCAGAATGCTACTCTGCAACACAGAACACCACTGCAACACATTATTTCCTCTTTTAATTCATTTTTTCTCAAAAGCACTTGGAAGCCAAGCACCAAAGAAACATCTTCAACATCTTTAGTGCTTCCACATCACCACCAATCCAATTACAACCTAGCGACTCAACCATACATCCATAGGTAGATTCTTAGAAAATAAACACTAGAGGTTGACACCAGTATCTTACTAATGACAACACAATGCAACTAATCAAAGCATCATTAGAGACAACATCAACTCAATACCAACTACTCACACTCTTACAACAATCTCCCACTCATACAATTGACACCAATGACAACACCAACTACACATACTTGCAACATAAAGTATTTTGGATAGTGGAGATAAAAGGTAAGGCAATGGTTATCATTAGAGGTATAGACTTCTTAGTGACCATTTGATAGTTGTCTTTGGAAATTGTTTATCCCCGGGTATCTAAGTTGGTAGTGCTCTTTTCTCTCCCTACACACACTATATCTTCCTTACTATTAAGTATATGTTTCACCTTCATTTAGGGTGAATTACCTTGTCCAAGTAATTGGGATAGTCAAGCCTTAGATAATTACTTGGGAGGTGTTTATCTTTTTATTTGGACACTCATTTCACTATTGAACAAGTCCATTACATTTTCTCTAACCCATGACAATCAATTTTATTGGTGAAACCATACATTTTTCCCTAGCCCCAACTATCCACATTATTGGGAAGAAACATTTATTGGGAAAATGATTATTGCTGTTGGTGGAAAATGTTAGTGATTTGTAGGCTTTGATTGTTCATGAGAAGGGTAGAAAAAATAGAAGGGAAATTGATAGGTAGAAGTAGATGAGGAGAAGGAAAATTAAATGAGAAATAAGAAGAGACTCTTGGTGTAGCTAGTTTAGGAAGCCATTGATCTAGGTTTAGTTGGATCAAGAGTTCAAATTCTCTTTGGAATTTTAGAGCTAGTGAGAAATATGGTCGTGTGAGGTTCAAGTTATGTAGGCTAATAGTGCTAAGAGATAATGGAACCAGATGGAGTGTGGAAACCAAATCCAAGCACACTAACTAGTAGAGTTTGTTAGAGAAAAGTGAATGCAAGCTGACTAAGATAGCTACAAATGTATGTCACTAGAGAGTTGAGACCAATGCGTAATAAAGGTTATTGATAGTAGAGTTTATGTTGTTCTAGTTATAGGGTAGATGCTACAAGCATCTTGATTTTAACATAGCTTACAAGTTGAGCCATGAAGGTTGATGAAATGTGTATTAGAATAATACAAGTGTGGACAACAATAAAATTTCAATTAGTTTGGTAGAATAGTCCTTCAAGAAAAGTTAGGCCATCTTCTCTCATCTACAAATGTATTAATTATTTCATCTACACGAGTATTAGAGGAGTTGTAGGTCATGTACTCTTCAAGGAAATATGTAGATGTGATTATAATCTCATTGATGCAATGAAACCTATATGATTATGGATAAGTGACATGAAGATCAAAGCTCACTCTTCCCAAATGTTTCTATGCATTTAAGGGTTTCTCCATAATTTACTTGTCTTGCATGATTGTGTGCAATGTAGGTTATTCCACATTTAAGATGTTTCTAATTTATTCTTTTATTGCATGGCATAGGCAGCCATTCTAGATGGTTAAATGCATATAAAGGTAATTGAGAAACATCCCTTTTAGAATCTACATATGGTGTAAGAAAGTGCAAAATATCTTTATGGAGAGAGACCTAGTCTATTTTTGGAGAAAAAACCAACATATATTGGTGTTAAAAAAAGAGCATAATTTGTTAAATTATCATAATGGTAAATCCAAGTTTGATTTGCCTACTACCTCAAAGGGGAAGTGATTGATCAATTCAAATGGGATATTTTAGGTCTTGGAGAGAAAGACTACAACTAAAGGAGTTATGATAAAGGTTCATGCATGGAATAAATAGTACATCAACAAGAAGCAAAGGAACATATGAACTTGGAATGTTGTTTATTTTGTAGCATTGGGAAAAAAGACACTTTGGTGAAAAGTGTTAGTGTAAATAGAGCTACTATCAAACTCATTAGCTAATCACACTTCCTAGGTTGACCTATTCAGACTAGTTAAGTCTCCACTTAGTGACTTTTTTGATTTTTTTCACTTCATGTCATTGAGACAACTATTCCATGCACACTTTAAACATGCTCAAACACTTTTCATTTGAGCATACAAGTTTTGAACCTTTGGAGGGGTAGTCAGTCGTTTAGTCCTACCTTTCTACCTCCTCATCCTTTCCTATATATTTAAGTCTCTCATTGTATATTTCACACTCATATTATATGATAGATATCCTATTGTTCTCATTTTTTTCACAAGTTGAAGGTTTTTTTGTGCTATTAGATCTAGGAATTATCCAACAAAGCAAAGGGTTTATTGACCCTTTTGCATTAATTTGAGATTGAAATATCTCAATGAAGGCAGACATGATCTAAAAATGTGGCTCAATTGCTCAAATCTAGAAGGTCCTTATTAAGACACAACTATAGTAAGTTGTCATAGGTTCCTAGGGACTATTACATGCATGCTACATATAGGCTACAAGATATTATAAATTAGTTTTGAATTTATATGGGTATTCAACAAGTGTTATAGGAAAACAAAAAGGTGATACAATTGTTCACTCAACATGAAATATGTCAATGGGTAGTCTTCTATTAAGATCATTATTTAGGATATTTTGTATTGCTTTAAAAAAAATTGTGTTGGAAAATGGTGTACAATGGGTGTAAGTTTGAGATTCAAGTCTATGAAGTCTTGGTGGAGGTTTGGGATGTCATCATGATGTATATAGAGTCATCATCTTTATAAATTCTTATTACAATCTAGTCTAGGAAATATTTAATAAATGGAAATCACTTAGAGGCAAAAGATTGCAAAGGGACAATTTGACCACCTACATCTTGTTAAGAGTTGCTCTATGTTTGTACCAACCACATTGTATGTTTCTTCTTTTCTGTGAGATTTTTCATTAAGGAAATGCCTAATTTCTTCCTTTGGGTAGACCATTCTTCTTTGATGGTAGTTCTTGTTTTATTTTATTGGCAACTTATTGACATATAAGACATTCAACTTGGTCTTTTACTTTCAATGAGAAAATTTAGGAATTATTCTCTTGAGTTCCTTGGTAGTTGCCACCAGTATAAACTATCCACCTCCAATAAGGAAGTTAGGGCACTAAGGGGAATGCCAAGTGGTGACATACTTCAACAAATAATCATTAAAGGAGTATAGCTAATGGAGAAAAATATAGTTGCACCAAAGTGAGGAACTAGGTGACTTGTTAGGTTTAGAAATTCTCAAATAAATTTGTGGGAATAGGGAGAAATAGTGAGAGAGAGAGAAAGAGAGAGATAGAGAGAGAGAGAGAGAGTTGCAGGGAACTATTTAACAATAGAAGAGTAGAGATATTAGACCTTGTGTATATCTAGGAAATATTTAAGTAAGCCAATATTAAAATTATATCTCTTATAACAACACTATAACTAGTAATGGGATGTTAACTCGATACCATTCTAGAGTTTTCACTAAAATAGATTCTCTCTAGAGGATTTTTTTTTTGGTGTCATGTGATATTTTATTTAACTGTTTAGCACAAAAATTGAGAAACCTAGAGCTAAGATAGTTGTAGATATCCATTGTTGTTTCATCATTAAGGTAATCATCCCAATGGTTTATGGACCATTATCCATATCATTTATTACATAATTCAACACAATATTTGTCTACATGATTATATAAAATTCAATTACATTACTATTATTATCATTATCATATATTATTTCCCCTCACCTCCAATCCCATCCATACTTTCCATCCAACCAACTAAAGGTAGTTAAATTGTTTCTAATGTTTTTTTAAGGTTGATATTTCATATAGTGACTTATAATAGACAAGGATCCATCACTATATCAAAGGAGAAATTTATCACAAGGTAAAAGCTCAAAGTTGTGTCACACTTTCGGAAATGTAAATAGTTTCAAGCAAAATATTTTTTCCCTAAACAGTTTCTCTGAAACCACATTCCATATATGTATTACATATAGTTTTGAGAAAAAACCTTTCACCCGAAACTATAAAATAAAAATGTTCCCATTGAAAATTTGAAATGCGACTAAATTTATGTGTGTTGGGAATTAAGGTGTCTCAACCTTTGCAATTTCCTAGCATTAATATATTAATTTAATTATGACTATGTTGTAATTTCTTGTTCATATTTATTTTTCATCTAATATGACTTGGCAAGGTGAGTTGTCGACATGTTGGAAGGTGACATGGAAGGTGGAAAGGATTTTGTGTCCCCACAAGGAAATTTAGGCATTTCACTTTGGGAAGAGATTCCTTGACATGTGGTGGCATCTTTGAGGGATCCTTATAACAATTCTACTATAGATTCCTATGACAATCTTATGATGGATTCCTATTACGAAATTATGATGCGTAAGAGCCAAATTCTATGACAAGTTAGACAAGTGTTGATTAGCATCTTTGCATGATAAAGTGGGCACCCAAGTTTGACCTATGAAAATTTGCAAGGGAGTGTAAGAAGCATCTTCTATTGTTAGTTGGTTGTGACAAATTCTCTTACAAGTGTAAGATTTGTCATTTTTGATGGATTCTATGAAATTGTAAGGCATCTATCATACTTATTTGGGGAAAATTTTGGGTGCCCAAGTATGGAGGCATGTAAGGGGGTAAGGAATCATTGGAAAAGTGTCACATAAGTCAACCATGTGTTGGAAAAGTGTGCCACATGGATTTGGATGACCATCCCTTGTTACTTGTTCATGAAGCTTCCTCTATGCTTGTATTTCTCTATAAATAACATGCTTGTGGGAGTAGTTTGTATGGTTAATTTATAGGAATTTTTATGCTTTCAAAATTGCTCCAAATTTTGACATTTGTATACTCCTGAAAGAAATTGTATTGCAACTTGAAATCACCATTTATTAGATAATATATTGTGCAAGTTTTGGAGTGTGGGTTTTTTTCCCCTGAAAGGGTTTTCCCCACATATATCTTATGTTGTGAGCCTTTATAATTGCATGTGATGCTATGTTAATAATCTCTCTATTGTGCATCTCATATTGTCACTATAAAAGAATTAAAATTGTACATATCTCCTCTTTAGATTAGTGTTAGGAAGCATTTTTGCATACCTTTCTTCCTTTCAGTTAATATTAGAGCTTGATCACCTTTGATTCTAGTTGTTGGGTAGAGGGTTTTTTGTATTGATCTTCACTTGAGTGGGAGTTGTGCAATGGGTTTGTAATTTTTTTGTAGGAGAGATGGCTAGCACATCTAAGAGGTTTAAATCAGAGAAGTTCAATGGAGGAAACTTTGAGTTGTGGAAACTCAAGATGGAGGACCTATTGGTGGATAGAGATTTATGGCTCACAGTATCTGGTTACATGCCAACAGGAATGAAACAAGAAGACTAGGATGAAATGGATTAGAAGGATAAGGGTCTCATAAGACTTTGTTTGGCTAACTATATCTTGTTAAATGTTTATGAGGAGAAAATAGCTACAAATTTGTGGAAGAAACTTGGCAAAATTTATCAAGCTAAATCCTTGGTAAACAAGTTATTCTTGAGAAAGAAGTTATTCTCTCTGAGAATGGAGGATGGAGGATCTATTGTGAAGTTATTTTTAATATGTGTGCTACCCACTTGTCTTATGTTGGTGTAAAGATGGAGGAGGAAGATCATTGTATGACATTATTGTGTTTGTTACTAGATTCATGGGACCATCTTGTTATGGCCATTGGAAGTACCATTACCACTTTCAAAATGGATGATGTGGTTGCATCTTTGTTGTCTAAGGAGATATAGAGAAAATCATCTAAATCAGCTAAGGAGGCTCTTTTGGTTCATGATATATCCAAGAAGAAAGGAAAGAAGAAGGATAAGAAGAAAGAAAACAAAGGAAGATCCAAATCCTATGGGAGATTTAAGTCTCTTGGAAATCTAAGGCTTTGTGTTGGAATTGCGGAAAACCTTGTCATTTCCACAAGGAGTGCAAAGAGGAGAAAAAAAAGAAGAAGAAAAATGATTCTGATTCAGACAAGTATTCTCATGATGATGGTAAATATATGTGGTTGATTGAATCTAGTGTATCATTCCACATGACCTTGCATAGGGGTTGGTTTTTGAAGTATGAAATTTTTTTCAGCGAGAAGGTGTACTTGGGCAAGTGCAAAAAGATGGGCGGC
This sequence comes from Sequoia sempervirens, assembly GCA_007258455.2. Taxonomy (NCBI): domain Eukaryota; kingdom Viridiplantae; phylum Streptophyta; class Pinopsida; order Cupressales; family Cupressaceae; genus Sequoia; species Sequoia sempervirens. The sequence goes on along the minus strand of VDFB02270651.1, from coordinate 600,936,629 downwards.
CAAATTGTGGCCAAATTTTCAAAAATAATTTGAAAGGCTATAACACAAGCATGTTATAATGTCCTTGCATTATGCCTTGGTGTGACCAAGCCTAAGGCTCGACCACATTGAGCCTATAATGCACTCGTGTTATAATGCGAGCACGTTATAGCTTATTAAAAAAAATGACATCATTTCATTTTCACTGTGTTTTTTATTGGCCATGGACAAGAAACCCTGCATTTGCACGCTCATGTTTTGGAAGGAGCTAAAGTTGCAATTTCTTCGCTAGGATGTCGCCACATCGATGGGGAGGTCAAACAAGTAAGTATTGTTTTTTTTTGTGAATTTGTTGTTAAATAGGTAATTCTAGGTTGTTTTTTATATTCATTTCTTTAATTTGTAGGAGATGTTAATCAACCTCAAAACCCTCCTCAAAATCCTCCACCAATTCCTCAACATCCTCCTGGTACTCAACAAAATTTAATGGGGGTAATTGAAAACAACAAAAAATAGATTGAGGAGATAATCACGAGGTTGAACTATCCTATAAGTTCAACCGTGGAAAGAAGAACACTTGTGAGTTCACTTCAAGACATGTTAACACATGTAGATGCAATCAATAAAAAATTAAGTGGTTGGATAGATAGGAGGCAGGCGTGGAGGAATTTTTATGTAGATAAATTATCATATAAAGAAGTAAAAGATGAAAAAATTACAAAATATGATTTGTCCTCACTATTCACTAACCCATGCACAAATCAAAATCTTGACCTTAATTCCAAGAGGTTTCCTATCCATTGGTGCCACCACCAAGGGATTAGGAACAATTTTTGGGATAGGTGGTACATGGTTTTTTACTATCCACCATGCAACAATTGTGAAGTCCCCAAATATTTCTTGAGGAAACTCTACTGTGAGTTCATCCTCAACAAAATCCCCAACTATTTTGATATGAGGGACTTTCAAGGGAGAGGTGGAGGGTTGACATAGGGTAGACCAAGTGCACAACAGGATCCTCAGTGGCAAGGGAGATGAGCTCTCACTAGGTCAGCTCATGAGCACATCATTATCCCTTCCTTCATGAAGGAGAGTGTTGAGGTGGACACTTTGTAGTTTATAAACTCTTTGACCCAGAGTATCATCCAACATGCCAGTCCTGTAGTACAGTGCCATACAGGGGAGACTTCGAGCAGTAGGCTTCCACCCCATTCTTGTTAGGTTTGAGAGTCAGCTTGTACATATGACCCCATAGACACTCAGAAGGCTAGTGCACAAGATACATCTGTAGCTATGGAGTTGGAAATAGAAGATGACATTTTGAATGATGCTTTGGGAATTGATACTTAGGTAAATGTTATCATTTTAATTGAATTTAATTTATTAAATATCATGTTTGAAATGAAAGATTAACTAATTTAGTTTAATGATTGTAATAAGATTTTAGGGTCATAGTGTTGATACTGGATACACCGGCCCTCCACCTGTTTATTACTCCACTGCATCTACTGTTGAGGTATGTAACTAGTAAAAAATTAGAAATATTACATGTGAATAGCATTGTTATATGAATGGTATTCTAATATCCGATTTTGGATGTTGAATAGGCTAATATTGGAGGTTTTGTGGGAACACCTCCCAGTGCTAATGGAGTTGTACAAACCTTCATGCAAGTAATAGAATAAAGAGTCCAACTAATGAATTATAATTAATAGATTTGTGTAGTTTATATTCATATTTTTTATTACATTTCATTGCACATATTTCAAACTCAAAGCATTACTTCACATTGCATAACTAATAACTAGATGTTGATAGATAACAAAATTTCAATTACAATATAGTTGTTTAGAAAGTCAACATAAGCAATGGTGCAATTACTTCACATAGCATAAGTAATAACCAGGAGCAGCTACCAATTGCATTAGCTTGTCAGGGAATTCCATGAGGCCACTTTTTATTCAGGCATTTTTTTTCAAACAGTTCACTGCCTTGTCTATGCTATGGATGCTTGGAAAAAATATATCAAAGAATAATAGTAAGCAATAGAATAGACAAGGCAATGAGTTGTTTGAAAAAATTCCTCAATAAAGGTATCTCATGGTGATGTCCATCACCGCGAGACCAATTCTTTGAGGCATTTTTTTCAAATAGCTCACCGCCTTTTCTATGCTACCACATTTTCCATACATTTTCTACCAAAAGCTATCTTTATCAAACAATTCATTTCTGATGCTATGTATAAAAAAGCCCAAAAATAGGTCACTACCGGATTTATTTCACCATTTTCTGATGGGCTCGCTCTACTGCT
>VDFB02270651.1:600885457-600934239 GCA_007258455.2 Sequoia sempervirens | reverse complement strand
CAACATGGAATTCAACTACCACATCTTGCCTCTATCAAAGAGAGGTATTTTGAAGAAGTTGTTCCTCTTCAAAACATAGATGCACTCATTACCCATCTACAACCATTGGAACTTTTTGTTTGTATGCATCAAGTCATACTTAGTGCCAATGTAGTGAAGATTCACCTCACAATAAAATTTGTCATTATAGGGCAGCCACACAACGTAAGTTCTTGACTCATCCAATTATGCATTAGGCATACATACAACAACAAGGGTAATTTTTTTTTGGAAGTAGCTCAACATCAAAAGAAATACCCCTTGCAAAGGAAAATACACCTCTCCCACACAAGGGCACATTGTTGTAATAGCTGACCTCTTCATGAAATGATTTGAAGGACAATGAGAATTAATCTAACTCACATGGTGATGAAAATTATGTCATATATGTTTGTTGATTTGCATAGGGAAGCTCTTCCTCATGCACACCAAATGCAAAAAAAATAAACTCCGACATACTATCAATTTGAGTAACAAAGGAACCATCCTCTTGACACATGTGTTAGAGATGAACAACATAAACTTTGGTATGCTAGTCCCAAGTAAAACATTCAAGTTCAATTACATTATCCCCAATGCAAAAGGTCACATCTCCATCTTGAATGAAGACATCATATTCAATTTTGTTACATTCAAAGATAGTGAAAACCAATATACCTCATAAATACACATATTGATACGCATTTCATCGGCACAAATTTAGTTCTATGAGACACTTTGGATGAAGAACTAAATTCTTCAAGTGGTCTCTTTGTTTCAATTTATTCTTATTGGTGGATAGTGCAAAAAATTCAAACCTATAGAACAATGCATCCTCCACATCCACTACTACAACAACATCATTTTCTTTGATCTCTTCCTCATGTGCAATAGTATCCATGCCATGCAATAGTTTCTCTAAATATTCAAATACATGAGTTGATCCATCTGAATTCTTAATGATACATGTATATTACTCATTATGTAAGGAGTTGCAGATGTCATCTAAACATGAATCTTCATCAACCTCATCACCAAATTGGAAAGCTTGTTGACTCATATAATTGAAGTCACATTCTTTCCAACTCATCAAGTTGGATTCTTGTTGCTCCAATTTTTTGTTGATGTAGGCATGGATGTTCTCTCTTCATCTTTATCAAAAAAATAGGGGATTCCATTAAACAAGAGCACTAATTCCTTGTTTATATCATTTTCTACTTATTGTTCCAACTCATTTTGTTCACCCTCGTGTTTTTGTGACTGATTTTTCTTATCTCTTTCTTGAAGTAGGTTTGAATTCTAATTCTCCATGACATTTGAGGGATCACAAATAGCAAGGAACATCTCCCTCATTTCCTCATCAAACTTTATCAACTCACCAGACAATAGGTCCACCCTTGAAGAGTGAGATTGTGTCATGAAAATAAAACTAATGAGGTGAAGGTTTTTGGGAGGGGAGTTGATGATTTCATTGAATCTCTTGAGGAAGAGTAGGCCTGTGAGAGGTTTGAGAAACTTTAAAACTTGAGATGCTGAAATGAGGAACTTGGGGGGTTACCTTAGTTTTTTGCATGATTTTTTTCTCCCTACCTACCAACTACTTGATTTGTTCTTCCTTAGCAACAATATACGTTGCAAGACACTCCTCAAGTCACCTTCTTTATTTTTATTTCTAATGAATATGAGATTGATAAGAAATTTGATCCTACCATATATTGTATTATTACCCCTATTCAATATCCCTTAACTTATTTTGAAACTTTAACCTTCTATCTCTGATTCTAATGCTTTCTAATTTGTTCATGTTCTACGGTTGACTTGGAAGATAAGCATGTTTATTGGGAGAAAAAATGGTCTCTTAGGGCTGATGATAAGCTTAGTTAAGTTTACAAGAAGGCTGAGTAGGGATGGGTGAGAGGAAGAAACTAGAAAAGTGTTAATAACCTACCATAGTAGGGCTATTTGGGATCAAACCAACAAAATTGCAACTTTGATATGGATGATGTAGAGACAAAAAAATTGCATGTTCATGGAATGGATGGAAAAAGAATTTATCCCTATGATATGTTGACATTCTTAAGCATTCAAAGAATTTGGGAATTCATTTTAAAATTATTTGAAATGAGATCAATCAAATTTTCTTCTTTGAGATATGAGTACATACCAATAGAGTCACCATTTGATAGCCTTTAGCATGTGGACTACTTGAACTAGAATATTTGACTACCAGATTCACCATGGTGTTGAATATATTTCCCTCAAAGGAAAGATGCACTAAATAACACACCAAAATCCTTCAATGGATGATGTAAAGCTCATGAAACTTGGTCCCACCGAGCATACCAAATATTATTGTCAATCTAAACATGCACACCCTGTTGAATCATAAATTCAACAACTCAGTGTAAATATGGGATTGATCTCAATTTGTGGGACTTTGTAGATGATATCAAACCTCTAGATAAAGGGTTGGCTCCCTCTCTAACCTAGATGCAAAATGCAACCCAACATTGAATAATCCTACAACTAATCATATCCTATTGATCACTCCAAGAAAATGGCAAGAAAGAATGCATTAAATGGAAATGTTGGTGATGCACCTATGTTAATGGTGTCTTCCTACTCACTACAACATAGATAATCAATAAAAATATCAAAGAAAATCACACAACTCTCTATTATGCTAGTTCCTAGATAATTGCATAGAGATTAGGGTTTAACATACACCAAGAGGGAAAGATTTCTCCACAATTATCTTCTACAAACATATTTAACATAATATACAACCATAGAAAATATATAAACATTCATGCAAATATGAATGAAAAATGGTTTGTACAAAACATTCGAGATGAGAGAAGCTAAAATGGAAATATTTATTAATACAGTGGCATGGAGTCTATAAATTACAAGAGAATATTTTCATAGTTGTAGAGCTCTTAAGAAGAAAATCAAGGAGACCCTTACAATTAATGCTAAAATTTATTATATTTCCCAAGGTGTACAAGAGAGATGGAGAGAGGAGGACATGGCAGGGAGAGAACACTAGCCATCATCTATAATTTTGAAATGTATGGAGAAGAAAAATCTAATCTATAAATGTGAGGAACACTCCCAACATCCTCACCAATACTTGCATTGGTGAAAAAGAGGGTAAAGTGCAAAAAATATATCCAAAAAATACTAAAAACATGGCCCAAACATCAATATCTAACAATAGGAGGACTGTAGATTGTAAAAGAGATATGGACACTACTTTTTTTTTGGAGTCTATGGAAATGCATTTATGATCATCCTATAACACAGGGAAATTTCACAGATTAGCAATACATGAATAAATAAAACTAAACCTACACTAACAACAAAGAACAATGGAATATAAAGTATAAATACAAGAACAATCTCACCAAACATCTATGTAATTCCATGAATAACCTTAATTGCACTTCTCCATTTCACCGTTGTATGATTCTTTCCCTCATATTTCTCTTAAGTGTGCAAGTATAGCCTCATGATAATGTTAATAGAAAAACATCGAAGATTAAGAAAGTTGCTTCCAAAACTCATAAGATTTCAGGATGAGTAATAATGATGAAGGTAAAGCCAATTTATAGAAAACTAATTTTTGAATGATAGGCTTAAATTGAAAGATAAATCGATGATTAAGATTAAAGATGTGGCATGCGATAGAATTAGGTTTAGATTAGTGTGAGTGATGAAGCATGAATGATGAGGATTAAATTAAATAATAATTTAATATTTAGTGGAAACTAGCCGAGACATAGAAGAATAAAGTTTGCATGTAAAGATAAAGATTGGCATGGATAGACGATGAGAATAAATTAATTAAATAATTAAAGTTATTTAATTAATAAAGGTTTGCACGTAGAAGATAAGAATAAATCTAGGTAACATACTGATTAATACAGAGTCTATTTGTTAAAGATATTAGATATTATCTCACCAGATAACTGAATGATCAATTTAGATCTAGATAAAGTGATAAATGACTAATCAGATAACAAAGAGATTATCTAATTATAGAGGAATATGTTATGAATAAATCTTTTATGAATTAAATAATGATTTAATTCAGCATTCAAGATTTTAGGATTAAATTAAATAAATTAAGATTTATTTAATTAAAGAGAGAAAATGCTAAAGAATATTTAAATAATTTAAAATGATTATTTAATTATAGTTGAAAGTGTGATCGGAATTAATTAAATAATTCAAAATGATTATTTAATAGAGGATAGATTTAATTAGCAGCATAATTAAATAAATAATATTTATTAAATTAATCAAGGAAGAATAAAGGTAAGAAGAATTAATTAAATAATTGAAGTTATTTAATTAATAGAGGAAAAATGACTTTAGAAAATAATTAAATAATTAACATTATTTAATTATGAAAATGAAGATTAGAATTATGATGAATATTAGAGTCGCAAATCTAGGACAATTTTTAGTGTCTACAGTTTGCCCCTCTTTGACATAATGTCATTTTGGTGTTTGTGTCAAAGAATAATAAATATCATGCCCCAGTCATGCCCCAATGTGAAATAGGTGAGGGTATGCCCCCTCGAGAAAAATGACAAATTTTTGAAAAAAATAGGAAAATTTGGAAATTGCCCCAATTAGGTAATTTGATAGTTAGAAGTTCGATGGTGGCGACAAAAATCAATTTTCACGAAGTTTCACTTATGAAATGATCGTTGGAAGTCTATAAATAGTGCGGCCAGTGCAGAAGGTTTGAAAGAAAACCCTAAAAACCCTAGTATAAATAGGATTTGGGTGAAAAAATGAATTCATTTGCACCCCTCAAGTTTGAAAAACATTGATTTTTCTCTAGAGCTATTCAGTAGGATGTCACCCGTTTCGTACATCGAGCATCACAGATATCGAGTTAGGACCTTCTGATGACTAGCCAACGCAAGACCCTTAGTATGTACCCCAAAACTGACTTTTGAATTTTCAATTTTCACACATTTCTAGGACCTTAAAGTTTATTTTTCAAATGTGTCATTTCACATTCACCGCATATGCTTTTGTATGTGACACATTTTCTCACGATACGATGTATATGTAAAAACACGTCAGGGCTCATTTTGCATTAAGTTTAGATCAACGCATTTGTTTAGTTTTGCATCCAATTTGTGTTAGCGAGTCGCATTTAATATGTACAGTGTCACATATGTATTAAATCACTGCATTTGATTTTTTTAATGTATACGCATGATTGCTCGCATGGCTGCCTTGTGTGACACGTGTATTTTGTGATGCATTTGAATTTATGTGATGCATTTGCAATGTTAAATGATGCATTTGCATTGTGCAACACATTTGATAATAATGACACATTTTCCTGTCAATTTTTTTTGAAATTTTATGGTACAAAAATTGGCTTTGTATTTTTGACACAAGGTATCTGTTATGCATTTGCAGGTTGTTTTGGATCCAATATATACCCGGGATTCAAGGTCGGTGACGTACAAGTTGCGAGACCAGTTGCGTAGTGCAAAGAGACGGTTGATATGGCATCTTGGACTACATCACATGACATTTATGCCCATCATTCAGGAAAACTAAGGGATGCTCACCGCACTTTGTGAGTGATGGCACTCAGAGACTTCCTCTTTTCATTTTCCTATAGGAGAGGCGACCATTACATTAGAGGATGTCTATAGGATACTTCAGTTATTGATCATGGGTGAGAGGGTCTGTTATGATACCTAGAGGGGTTTTAGCAAGATCTCCCATTATTATGAGCACAAGGATGTCAAACAATTCGGTATAGAGCATTATGAGATCAGATGGAATGTACCTGCAGATAGATATGAGTGGATAGATTGTTTGTTGTGTACACTAATTGTTTGGATTGTGTTACCATACCGTCGATGGCATGGGTTTCCTATGGGTTGGGGGGAGATGCTGGTAGGGATTTTGGAGAGGAAGGTTGTATATGCATGGGGCCCTTGTCTACTAGTGATGTTATACTTCCACTTGCACAACATAGCCTATAGGGAGGCACAATCCATGAGTTGTGGGACCACGTTATTGATGATATGGGCATGGGAACACATTGTTTTTTTCCACCCACCAATCATATATGAGCTTGATGATCGATCTCCCTATGTGTTTCGATATGTCAGGACCATCACACAGACTCATGTTGGAGACACAGGATATTGGAGGCACGTGATTGATACTCTTGTTTAGTTTATATGGAGGCCATACATGGACTGTGCATAGTGGCGGGACAAGTATCAACACTTTCCTTTCTGTCAATATCCTTTCTGTCAATAGACACGATATTTCATCAGGAGGACTATTTCTAGAGTTCATATCATTGAGAGACACCTACCAGACATAGTGCTCTAGTATTTTGGTGATGTTCAGGATGTGCCATTGGGCCGAGCTGAGTTTGTTCGATCTTAGAGGGAGGTTCCTCTATGGGGGAAAAAAATTCCTGTAGCAACAAAGGAGGTAGATATGGATGCATTGCAGCTAGTACAGTGGGGATGGAGGGGTGGATCTGTGGATGTCAGGATGACATATGTGTATGATGCCTAGTGGGCACAACATAGGCCTATGCCATATACAGATCCTGATCCCCCATCTCCTCCTTGGGATCATCATCTATATCTTGATATCCTACCCATAATAGATCAAGGGCATCCAACTCAGCCTCCTCACCAATGGCCTCCTCTGCAACTACCTCCTCAACAATGACCTCCACCCCTCCACTCACCTCCAACATGGGTACGTCCTCTCTCTCCCCCTCATCCTCACGAACGGGTGAAAAATCTCTACCTCGACCCCTATCGCCTCATCAAACCCATCGAACACCCCTCCCACCTCCTCCTCTCCCATCATCACCTCCACCTCTACCACCTCCCCTGCCACCGTGCCAAAAATTTAGAATCTCAGATATCAGAAAATTAGTTTTTTACCAGCCAAATGCATTGCACAAAGCCATAGATGTGTCGTGAAGAGTCAGATGCATCGTTTTATTCTTCATATGTGGTTCATAGGATCAATTGTGTCATTTTGTGCCTCAGATGTGTCGTGTTGTACCTGTTCCTACAAAAACTCAATTTTTCTACAATTTTTTTTTTCAAAGACTATGTCTTCACATCGGGTTCACCAGATGTAACACAGGGAAATTTCATAGATTAGAAATACATGCATAAACAAAACTAAACATATGCTAACAACAAAGAACAGTGGAATGTAAAGCATAAATAAAAGAAAAATCTCACCAAACATCTATGTAATTCCATGAATGACCTCGATTGCACTTCTCCATTTCGTCATTGTATGATTCTTGCCCTCAGATTTCTCTTAAGTGTACAAGTATAGCCTCATGATAGTGTTAATAGAAAAACATCAAAGATTAAGAAAGTTGCTTCCAAAACTCATAAGATTTTGGGAGGAGTAATAATGATGAAGGTAAAGCCAATTTATAGAAAATTGATTTTTGAATGACAAGCTTAGATTGAAAGATAAATCAGGGATTAATATTAAAGATGTGACATGTGATAGAGTTAGGTTTAGATTAGTGTAAGTGATAAAGCATGAATGATGGGGATTAAATTAAATAATAATTTAATCTTTAGTGGAAACTAGCCGAGACACAAAAGAATAAAGTTTGCATGTAAAGATAAAGATTGCCATGGATAGAAGATGAGAATAAATTAATTAAATAATTAAAGTTATTTAATTAATAAAGGTTTGCACGTAGAAGATAAGAATAAATCTAGATAACAGACTGATTAACAAAAAGAGTTTTTTCATTAAAGATAATAAGATATTATCTCACTGGATAACTGAATGATCAATTTAGATCTAGACATAAGTGATAAATGACTAATCAGATAACAAAGAGATTATCTAATTATAGAGGAATATGCTATGAATAAATATTTTATGAATTAAATAATGATTTAATTTAGCATTCAATATTTTAGGATTAAATTAAATAGTTTAAGATTTATTTAATTAAAGAGAGAAAAGGCTAAAGAATATTTAAATAATTTAAAATGATTATTTAATTATAGTTGAAAGTGTGATAGGAATTAATTAAATAATTCAAAATGATTATTTAATAGAGGACATATTTAATTAGCAACGTAATTAAATAAATAATATTTATTTAATTACTCAAGGAAGAATAAAGGTAAGAATGAATTAGTTAAACAATTAACATTATTTAATTATGAAAATGAAGATTAGAATTATGATGAAAATTAGAGTCGTAGGCCTAGGACAATTTTTAGTGTCTACACATCCATGTAGCTCCACAACTTGAGATCATGTAGTTGGGAAGGTTGTTGCAACATTCATGGCTCTGGAGAGGAATGTATATGCATAAAATAATGCATTAGTTCATTCTCCTACTCCTTGAAACAGTGGGGTCTTTAATTTTATTTTTGTTCACTTCACTTCTTTCTTTCATTAGGGTTCCATGGGGATTAGGAAAATTTGACAATATTCCTTTTTTCTTTGTCGCTTGTTGCTTCTTCTTTCCATAGTCACCCATCATGTCCTTGTTGCAAAACTTTGTCGTAGGTTCCATGGGGATTAGGAACCCATGGTTCCTAGTCCATATGGAACCTTCAATCATATTCCTTCACTCTTGGGGAGTTAACCAATTTGGAACTTACGATTTAGGTGAAAAACTAAGGTGGAAGGAAAGAGAAACCCCAAATGGAAGCACTATTGATACAATGATCGATTAAGGTATCTCAAATCAGTTATGATTAGTCAGGAGCATAAAGTGTCAAGTACAATTCAAGTCCTTGTATTGTAGTTGATTTCTAACATCCATTTATGTGTAGAGTTTTTTCTAATGAGTTGTAAGGTGTATGGTTGGATACAAAAAACATGTTGAGGTTCGTGAAGGCCAAGAGCTACACCTAGGGCTACAACCATAAACTAGAGCTAATATCATTTGGGAAAGAACCAAAGCCACATGATAAAGCCAAACCTTGAAGAGGTGTTGAAGAAACAAGAGTTTTTTTAACTTTTTGGTTGAGTTTTTCATGTAGATGGAATGAAACTTAACTCAATGGGATTTGGTCTTTGAAGCTTATTTGGAAGAAAAAATCCCTATTTTGAAAGGTGAGATCCTTAAGTGGATCATTTTTTACTAAACAAGAAAGGTCAAGCTATAAGACACCTATAGTTGGTTGGAAGTCATCCATAGAAAGTCAAAAAGATGCCTATAGTAAGATATTTGAAATCCATATCAAGGCTCCAAGTCACCTATGGTAGGTTACTAAAGCTTTATGAGGCTACATGTTTACCTATAGTAAATTCCACAAGAATTAAGACTACTTCCAAGTCACTCATTCTAGAATTACAAGTGATCATTAACTATAGATCAACATTGCTTTCAAATACTAAAAAAATTATAAACAAAGGCTTGATAGTATTGTTGTAGTAGTGCTCAAGGTATGGTCCAAGGCTTTGCTACAAGCACATAAAAATGCAAGGGTGTGCTTGATCAAGCAATCTTATTATTGTCCAACAATTACAAGAGGGTGGACTACCATGTGTAAGTATGTGGTTGGTGTTACAAGTTTAGTAGTGATAGGGAATCCAATGTAGGTAGAGTTATGGGTGATGCTCAATTATTGGTGATTGTGTGATAGTTATGACTCCCATGATACATGATAACAAGTTTTTGGTGAAAGTGTTGAATGCACAAGACAACTGAGATGGCGGGGGGTGAATCAGTTGTACCTTTAATAGTTCAAAATCCTCACAAACATTCAAATCCACATTAATTTAATTAACCATTAATATTTTATAATGATTTATCATGAAAGAAGATATCAAAAACAGAATCAAGACAACACTATACACAAAGGAACACTAGATTTATGTGGAAAAACCCAAGAAGGGAAAATCCACAATGAGGATTAGCTCACAATATAAAGTAATATCAGTACCAATTACAAAGGGCTCACTACCCAAAAGAAAGAAAGGCTGAGACTACTAAAATAGAAAAGAAGATAGAGGAAAGTGTTACAGTGAGAAATCCATCTCAATGCAATAGAAAAGCCCACTGCAACATCACCAACACCTTCACAATCTTATTGAAGATAGTAGACACCTTTTTCTCACTACATCTAGTAATCTAACAAATGAAAGATCGCATTACACTACACAAATTTGTACCCCACAAATCTGAAATTTGCATCATTTTCATCACACCCATCTATCTTATCATCCCTCAACAAATCAACACATATTTATACCATCTTCAACCTTGAAAACATTCTCCAAGGTTGACTATGCACCTCAACCATGCAAATTAAAATTAATTCAACACCAAAACATTCTCGTGGTGGAAAGGAATGATGGAGGACCACAACACACCTTAGCTAGTACAAAAATCCACTCATGCATGCCATGCCACGCTTCCACAAACACCAAAGTAACTTTGCAATTAGTGTACACACACCCAAGGTTGGTTGAACATATGTTAACACCATTAATATTTACGTACATGTTTCCTAAAATCCAAAGATGGCTCATGGACCACACACCATTCTTGAACATGATCTAGAATATTCCATAAACATCCTATAAAACCAACAAGTTCCTTCAAAAAAACTCACTTACAGAATGTACACACCTAGTACACTCAAATAATTTTGTCATACACTTTAACTCAAGAAACTAACTTCCAAAGCACCAAACCTCAAAAAAATTCAACTAAAGAAAGATACAAACACTATTAGCACCCTTCCAGATCTACAAGACCTGAAACCCCTCTATGGAGAAATGTGAAGCAAACAATTCTCCCAGACACCACTGTAATACATAATTCACACATTGGTGAACAAGCCTTCCTCTGCACAATGATCTAGCACACCAAATTTTGGATGTAACACCTCTGAACACCTCTGATCAACATATCCAAACCACACAAGAAAATCTTCAACATAGAAGAAATTTTGAGCCAAACCATAATGCTACTCTACAATACAGAACACCACTGCAACACACTCTTTTCTCTTTTTATTCAAATTTTCTCAAAAGAACTTGGAAACCAAGAACCAAAGACACATCTTCAATAATTCCTCATCACTACCAAGCCAACTGCAACCTAGCAAGTCAACCATACATCCATAGCTAGAAGCTTATCAAATAAACACTAGAGGTTGACACCAATAGCATATGAATGACAACATAATGCAACTAATCAAAGCATCATTAGATAAAACATCAAATCAATACCAACTACTCACACTCTTGTAGACAATATCAACTCAATACCAATTTTTCACACTCTTGCAACAATCTCTTGCTCATACAGTTGATACCAATGACAACACCAACTGAACATACTTTCAACAATCTCCCCCTTTATTATTGATGCCAACACATGATGTGAAAATCCATCAACAACAAACACAAAAACTTTGATCATCAAGTACTCTTGTTGTATACCAACTCTTCTTCTCTTTTCTTTTACTTTCTCCCCCTTACACAACTAGCTCATTACTCTCTCCCTTAACATCTTCTTTGAATGACTTTCTTTCCCTTTGATTTTTTCACATTACTCTCTCCCCCTTTGATATCAATGGAAAAAGGAAAAAATATTTGCATCATACATTCTCCCCTTTTCACCACTACTCTGTATACTCTCCCTTAGGAGCACACATAAAATTTCCTCAATCAGCAACCACTGCACAATGATAACACTAACTCAGTCTAACTGCAACCAATAATTCCACTACCTACTCCCCTTGGGAGGTAGCCACCAACATCATTCCAGACCAAAGAATAAATCTTGAGATCCACTAGATTGATGCATCTCCTTATGCATCTAGTTCAAGGAAGGAGGGGCAATAACCCCCAAATTCTCCCAAAGATACTCAAAATTATCCTTAGGAAGAGCATTGGTGAATATGTCAGCAACCTGATCCTTTGTAGGCACATATTGATTTGTGATACCTTTATTGAATCCTTTCATACCAGGCTTTGGGAGCTTGCTTCAACCCATATAATGTATTCTTTAATCTACAAACCATATCTGGTTTATCTGATAACTAAAATATTTTTGGTTGTTCTATGTATACTTATTCTTCCAATTCACCATTAAATAAAGAAAACTTCACATCCATTTGATATACATTGAAATCCTTATGCTGCAAAATCTAAAAACACTTGATAGCTTCCATCCTTTCCATTGGAGAAAATGTTTCCTAAAATTCTATCCCTTCTACTTGTGAGTAGCCTTTACACACAAGCCTTGCCTTGTTTCTTACCACTTCTCCATTCTCATTTAGTTTGTTCCTGAATACCCACTTAGTTCCAAGCACATTCTTGTTTGCTAGTCTTGGGACAAGTTCCCAAGTTTGATTTTTCACAATTTGCATTAGTTCTTCTTCCATAGCCTTGATTCAATACTCATCATTGCATGCTTCAATCATTGTTTTAGGTTTAACTTCAGAAAGTAAACACATATTTACCTATTCTTAAACAAATTTCCTTCTTGTCGATACACCTTTACTCTTATCACCAATGATTTGTTCTTCAGAATGATTCTTTTGCACATACTTAGGTGTTTTAGGAATCTTTTATGGAGCTTCTTCTTTTTCAATCTGCACTTCTTTTTCCTTAGCTTTTTCTTCTTCTATGCAAGAATACTCATTTGATTCATATCTATCTATCACCACTGAATTCTTTTGTAGGTATTCATCAACCTTGACACTTGCACTCTCAACAATATTTATTATCCTCTTGTTGTAGCACCGGTAAGCTTTACTTTTAGTAGAATATCCAAGGAAGATACCTTCATTAGACCTTGCATCAAACTTTCCATAGCATTTGCTTCCAAACACTCTAAAGTATTTGGCAGTAGGAATATTTTTAAACCATAGCTCATAGGAAGTCTTTGTGTTGTTTTCTCTTGCTTGCACTCTATTAAGTATGTAAACAACAGTATGAATTGCTTTCGTCCAATAGAATTTCAATAGATTTACTTCTTTCATCATTGTTTTTGTAGCTTCTTGAACAATCCTATTATTTCTATCAACCACTCCATTTTGTTGAGGAGTTCTAGGGGCATTTAAATGCCTCTTTATTCCATAATTCTCACAAAATACATTGAACTAATTGGAGGTGAACTCTTCACCTTTGTCAGGCCTCAAGCACTTGATTTTCATATCCATTTCATTCTCAACCATAACTTTGAATGCTTTAATCTTATCTAGGTATTTTGATTTTTCTTTGAGAGAAGTAACCCATGTCATTGTAGAATAATCATCAATCAATAGCATGAAATACCTATAACCTTGAAGACTTCTTACTTTGGTAGGAACACAAAGATTTGTATGCACCAACTCCAATAGTCCAGTAGAGGATTATTATTTTACTTTGAAACTTCTTCTTGCTTGCTTTCCAAATTGGCATTCCTTATAGAAAGAATTGATAGGATTTGTAATCTTTGGTAGATCTCTCATAGCTTGAACTAAACTTATTCTCACTAGGCTATCAAAATTAATGTCACGCATTATTCTATGCCATATACAACTCTCATTGATTTGAGTCATGAAACAATAACCATTAGCACCTTTGAGTTGATAGACATTTCCATTTGTCCTTCTTCCAGCAACAATCATAGTTTTAGATCCTTTTCTGATCTCACAACCATCATCCTGAAACATAAGATTGTATCCTTTGCTACACATTTGTCCAACACTCAAGAGGTTATGCCTTAAACCCTTAACATAAAGAACATCATCAATGTTATGCTTGCCATCAAAATTGATTGAACCTTTTCCACATATCTTAGCAGATGTATCATCACCAGACTTAACAAGTCATCCTTCATATTTTTCAATTTTAAAAAAAATTACTCTTGTCACTGGTCATATGATTAGAGCATCCCTTGTCAATGATTTAGTAGTTTTTCTCCTATCTAGCATGAAAAGCATACACCAAAGTGCCTTCAGTATTAGTACTTGCTTTCATATTACTTTCCTTCACACTTCTCTTAGAGTTAGTAGAATTATTTTCATCTTTTAAAGCCATGAACAAGCATTCACCATCCTCATAATCTCCATAATCAAATTCATCATCAAATATACTAGCATCTTCTCTAACTTAGTAACTTTTCTTAATCATCTTACCTTCGTTCTCCCTATTTTTTTCATTCAAAGCTCTATTCGAACATCTTGAAGCATAATGACCTATCTTTCCACAACTGAAACATTTAAAAGGCAGCTTACATCTATACTTTATAGTACCCTTTTTCATTATTCTCACAAAGCTATCTTCCACATCATCAAGATCCTCTTGATCTGATTGCACAGTCTTCTTTGATTCTCCAACCTTAAAAGCAGTCTCAACTTTTGAATTACTTGTACCAAATTTTCTCATTTCAAAAGAAGTTAAAGAACCATGTACAACCGATCTCTAGTATATTGGTTCAAATTTTATAATCCCTCAATAGTAGGAACTATATGACTATAAGATTTAGGAAGAGTTCTGAGTACCTTCTTTACCACTTCTTTAAGTTGTCCACCAAGACCTCTGATGTCATTGAAAACTTCATGCACCTTCTACAAGTAGCTTATGATGTTTTCATCTTCAGACATTCGCAGGATCTCAAACATGATCTTTATATTTTGCATCTTAGCTTTCTTGACCTTATCATCTCCTTCATAAATTCTTTCTAACTTTACTCGAATTTCTCTAGTAGTTTTTAGATTCATAACTTTCACCAATTCATAATTAGCAAGATCACTTAAGAGAGCATACCTTTCTTTACCATTGTTTTCATAGGACTTGATCTTATCATTAGTATTTGGACCACTTGTAGGTATAGTATATCTAGTCTCAAAAAACTTCTAGATTTCAAATCCAAGAGGAACTAGAAAACCTTCCATCCTTGTCTTCTAGAATGCATAATCTGATCCATCAAACAAAGGACCATATTTCCTATGTATCATCCCAAATCTACCTTAAGCAATTATGCTTTCCTCCAAGGAACTTTGCTCTGATACCAATTATTGAATGCACAAGACAAGTGAGAGGGGGGTGAATAATTTGTACCTTAACACTTCAACACCCTCATAAACATTCAAATCCATATTAATTTAATTAACCCTTAATCTGTTAGAATGATTTATCATGAAAGTAGATATCAAAAATAGAACCAAGTCAACACTATGCACAAGGAAACGCTAGATTTATGTAGAAAACCCAAGAAGGGAAAAAACCACAATGACAATTAGCTCACAATATAAAGTAATATCAATATTGATTACAAAGGGCTCACTGTCAGAGGGATTATTTCCCAAAAGAAAGAAAGGCTCATTGCTAGAATATAAAAGAATATAGAGAAAAGTGTTACAGTGATAAATCCATCTCAATGCAATAGAAAAGTCCACCACAACATCACCAACATCTTCATAGTCTTACTAAAGAAAGTAGACACCTTCTCACTACATCCAATAATATAACACATGAAAGCTCACACTACACTACATAAATTCATACCTCACAAATCTACAATTCACATCATTCACATCACACTTATCTATCTTATCATCCCTCAACAAATCAACACATATTTATACCATCTTCAACCTTGAAAACATTCTCCAAGGTTGGCTATGCACCTCAACCTTGCAAATTCAAATTAGGTTAGCACCAAAAAATTCTCATGGTGGAAAGGAATGAAGGTGGACCACAACAAACATTAGCTAGGACCTAAATCCACTCATACACACCATACCATGCTTCCACAAACACCGAAGAAGCTCTGCAATTAGTGTAAACACCCAAGGTCAATCGAACCTGTGTTAGCACCATTAACATTTAAGTACACACTTCCTCAAATCCAAAGAAAACTCACATAACACACACCATGCTTGAACATGATCTATAATATTCCACAAACATCCTAGAAACCAAAAATTTATTCACAACAACTTTCACTTGAAGAATGTACACACCTAGTACACTCAAATAATTTTGTCATACACTGCAACTCAAGAAACTAACTTCTGAAGTACCAAACCTCAAACAACTTCAACTAAAGAAAGATACGAGCACTATGAGAACCCTTTTAGATCTGCAAGACCTGAAACCATTCTACAAAGAAATGCAGAGCAAAAACATTTCTCCTAGACACCTCTACAATACACAGTTCACACAGTGGTGAACAAATCTTCCTCTACATGATGATACAACACACCAAGTTTTGGATGTAACACCAATGAAAACCTCTGATCAACATATCCAAACCACACAAGTAGATATTCAACATAGAATAAATGTGGAGCCAAACCAGAATGCTACTCTGCAACACAGAACACCACTGCAACACATTATTTCCTCTTTTAATTCATTTTTTCTCAAAAGCACTTGGAAGCCAAGCACCAAAGAAACATCTTCAACATCTTTAGTGCTTCCACATCACCACCAATCCAATTACAACCTAGCGACTCAACCATACATCCATAGGTAGATTCTTAGAAAATAAACACTAGAGGTTGACACCAGTATCTTACTAATGACAACACAATGCAACTAATCAAAGCATCATTAGAGACAACATCAACTCAATACCAACTACTCACACTCTTACAACAATCTCCCACTCATACAATTGACACCAATGACAACACCAACTACACATACTTGCAACATAAAGTATTTTGGATAGTGGAGATAAAAGGTAAGGCAATGGTTATCATTAGAGGTATAGACTTCTTAGTGACCATTTGATAGTTGTCTTTGGAAATTGTTTATCCCCGGGTATCTAAGTTGGTAGTGCTCTTTTCTCTCCCTACACACACTATATCTTCCTTACTATTAAGTATATGTTTCACCTTCATTTAGGGTGAATTACCTTGTCCAAGTAATTGGGATAGTCAAGCCTTAGATAATTACTTGGGAGGTGTTTATCTTTTTATTTGGACACTCATTTCACTATTGAACAAGTCCATTACATTTTCTCTAACCCATGACAATCAATTTTATTGGTGAAACCATACATTTTTCCCTAGCCCCAACTATCCACATTATTGGGAAGAAACATTTATTGGGAAAATGATTATTGCTGTTGGTGGAAAATGTTAGTGATTTGTAGGCTTTGATTGTTCATGAGAAGGGTAGAAAAAATAGAAGGGAAATTGATAGGTAGAAGTAGATGAGGAGAAGGAAAATTAAATGAGAAATAAGAAGAGACTCTTGGTGTAGCTAGTTTAGGAAGCCATTGATCTAGGTTTAGTTGGATCAAGAGTTCAAATTCTCTTTGGAATTTTAGAGCTAGTGAGAAATATGGTCGTGTGAGGTTCAAGTTATGTAGGCTAATAGTGCTAAGAGATAATGGAACCAGATGGAGTGTGGAAACCAAATCCAAGCACACTAACTAGTAGAGTTTGTTAGAGAAAAGTGAATGCAAGCTGACTAAGATAGCTACAAATGTATGTCACTAGAGAGTTGAGACCAATGCGTAATAAAGGTTATTGATAGTAGAGTTTATGTTGTTCTAGTTATAGGGTAGATGCTACAAGCATCTTGATTTTAACATAGCTTACAAGTTGAGCCATGAAGGTTGATGAAATGTGTATTAGAATAATACAAGTGTGGACAACAATAAAATTTCAATTAGTTTGGTAGAATAGTCCTTCAAGAAAAGTTAGGCCATCTTCTCTCATCTACAAATGTATTAATTATTTCATCTACACGAGTATTAGAGGAGTTGTAGGTCATGTACTCTTCAAGGAAATATGTAGATGTGATTATAATCTCATTGATGCAATGAAACCTATATGATTATGGATAAGTGACATGAAGATCAAAGCTCACTCTTCCCAAATGTTTCTATGCATTTAAGGGTTTCTCCATAATTTACTTGTCTTGCATGATTGTGTGCAATGTAGGTTATTCCACATTTAAGATGTTTCTAATTTATTCTTTTATTGCATGGCATAGGCAGCCATTCTAGATGGTTAAATGCATATAAAGGTAATTGAGAAACATCCCTTTTAGAATCTACATATGGTGTAAGAAAGTGCAAAATATCTTTATGGAGAGAGACCTAGTCTATTTTTGGAGAAAAAACCAACATATATTGGTGTTAAAAAAAGAGCATAATTTGTTAAATTATCATAATGGTAAATCCAAGTTTGATTTGCCTACTACCTCAAAGGGGAAGTGATTGATCAATTCAAATGGGATATTTTAGGTCTTGGAGAGAAAGACTACAACTAAAGGAGTTATGATAAAGGTTCATGCATGGAATAAATAGTACATCAACAAGAAGCAAAGGAACATATGAACTTGGAATGTTGTTTATTTTGTAGCATTGGGAAAAAAGACACTTTGGTGAAAAGTGTTAGTGTAAATAGAGCTACTATCAAACTCATTAGCTAATCACACTTCCTAGGTTGACCTATTCAGACTAGTTAAGTCTCCACTTAGTGACTTTTTTGATTTTTTTCACTTCATGTCATTGAGACAACTATTCCATGCACACTTTAAACATGCTCAAACACTTTTCATTTGAGCATACAAGTTTTGAACCTTTGGAGGGGTAGTCAGTCGTTTAGTCCTACCTTTCTACCTCCTCATCCTTTCCTATATATTTAAGTCTCTCATTGTATATTTCACACTCATATTATATGATAGATATCCTATTGTTCTCATTTTTTTCACAAGTTGAAGGTTTTTTTGTGCTATTAGATCTAGGAATTATCCAACAAAGCAAAGGGTTTATTGACCCTTTTGCATTAATTTGAGATTGAAATATCTCAATGAAGGCAGACATGATCTAAAAATGTGGCTCAATTGCTCAAATCTAGAAGGTCCTTATTAAGACACAACTATAGTAAGTTGTCATAGGTTCCTAGGGACTATTACATGCATGCTACATATAGGCTACAAGATATTATAAATTAGTTTTGAATTTATATGGGTATTCAACAAGTGTTATAGGAAAACAAAAAGGTGATACAATTGTTCACTCAACATGAAATATGTCAATGGGTAGTCTTCTATTAAGATCATTATTTAGGATATTTTGTATTGCTTTAAAAAAAATTGTGTTGGAAAATGGTGTACAATGGGTGTAAGTTTGAGATTCAAGTCTATGAAGTCTTGGTGGAGGTTTGGGATGTCATCATGATGTATATAGAGTCATCATCTTTATAAATTCTTATTACAATCTAGTCTAGGAAATATTTAATAAATGGAAATCACTTAGAGGCAAAAGATTGCAAAGGGACAATTTGACCACCTACATCTTGTTAAGAGTTGCTCTATGTTTGTACCAACCACATTGTATGTTTCTTCTTTTCTGTGAGATTTTTCATTAAGGAAATGCCTAATTTCTTCCTTTGGGTAGACCATTCTTCTTTGATGGTAGTTCTTGTTTTATTTTATTGGCAACTTATTGACATATAAGACATTCAACTTGGTCTTTTACTTTCAATGAGAAAATTTAGGAATTATTCTCTTGAGTTCCTTGGTAGTTGCCACCAGTATAAACTATCCACCTCCAATAAGGAAGTTAGGGCACTAAGGGGAATGCCAAGTGGTGACATACTTCAACAAATAATCATTAAAGGAGTATAGCTAATGGAGAAAAATATAGTTGCACCAAAGTGAGGAACTAGGTGACTTGTTAGGTTTAGAAATTCTCAAATAAATTTGTGGGAATAGGGAGAAATAGTGAGAGAGAGAGAAAGAGAGAGATAGAGAGAGAGAGAGAGAGTTGCAGGGAACTATTTAACAATAGAAGAGTAGAGATATTAGACCTTGTGTATATCTAGGAAATATTTAAGTAAGCCAATATTAAAATTATATCTCTTATAACAACACTATAACTAGTAATGGGATGTTAACTCGATACCATTCTAGAGTTTTCACTAAAATAGATTCTCTCTAGAGGATTTTTTGTTTGGTGTCATGTGATATTTTATTTAACTATTTAGCACAAAAATTGAGAAACCTAGAGCTAAGATAGTTGTAGATATCCATTGTTGTTTCATCATTAAGGTAATCATCCCAATGGTTTATGGACCATTATCCATATCATTTATTACATAATTCAACACAATATTTGTCTACATGATTATATAAAATTCAATTACATTACTATTATTATCATTATCATATATTATTTCCCCTCACCTCCAATCCCATCCATACTTTCCATCCAACCAACTAAAGGTAGTTAAATTGTTTCTAATGTTTTTTTAAGGTTGATATTTCATATAGTGACTTATAATAGACAAGGATCCATCACTATATCAAAGGAGAAATTTATCACAAGGTAAAAGCTCAAAGTTGTGTCACACTTTCGGAAAAGTAAATAGTTTCAAGCAAAATATTTTTTCCCTAAACAGTTTCTCTGAAACCACATTGCATATATTTATTACATATAGTTTTGAGAAAAAACCTTTCACCCGAAACTATAAAATAAAAATGTTCCCATTGAAAATTTGAAATGCGACTAAATTTATGTGTGCTGGGAATTAAGGTGTCTCAACCTTTGCAATTTCCTAGCATTAATATATTAATTTAATTATGACTATGTTGTAATTTCTTGTTCATATTTATTTTTCATCTAATATGACTTGGCAAGGTGAGTTGTCGACATGTTGGAAGGTGACATGGAAGGTGGATAGGATTTTGTGTCCCCACAAGGAAATTTAGGCATTTCACTTTGGGAAGAGATTCCTTGACATGTGGTGGCATCTTTGAGGGATCCTTATAACCATTCTACTATAGATTCCTATGACAATCTTATGATGGATTCCTATTACGAAATTATGATGCGTAAGAGCCAAATTCTATGACAAGTTAGACAAGTGTTGATTAGCATCTTTGCATGATAAAGTGGGCACCCAAGTTTGACCTATGAAAATTTGCAAGGGAGTGTAAGAAGCATCTTCTATTGTTAGTTGGTTGTGACAAATTCTCTTACAAGTGTAAGATTTGTCATTTTTGATGGATTCTATGACATTGTAAGGCATCTATCATACTTATTTGGGGAAAATTTTGGGTGCCCAAGTATGGAGGCATGTAAGGGGGTAAGGAATCATTGGACAAGTGTCACATAAGTCAACCATGTGTTGGAAAAGTGTGCCACATGGATTTGGATGACCATCCCTTGTTACTTGTTCATGAAGCTTCCTCTATGCTTGTATTTCTCTATAAATAAGGTGCTTGTGGGAGTAGTTTGTATGGTTAATTTATAGGAATTTTTATTCTTTAAAAATTGCTCCAAATTTTGACATTTGTATACTCCTGAAAGAAATTGTATTGCAACTTGAAATCACCATTTATTAGATAATATATTGTGCAAGTTTTGGAGTGTGGGTTTTTTCCCCTGAAAGGGTTTTCCCCACATATATCTTATGTTGTGAGCCTTTATAATTGCATTTGATGCTATGTTAATAATCTCTCTATTGTGCATCTCATATTGTCACTATAGAAGAATTAAAATTGTACATATCTCCTCTTTAGATTAGTGTTAGGAAGCATTTTTGCATACCTTTCTTCCTTTCAGTTAATATTAGAGCTTGATCACCTTTGATTCTAGTTGTTGGGTAGAGGGTTTTTTGTATTGATCTTCACTTGAGTGGGAGTTGTGCAATGGGTTTGTAATTTTTTTGTAGGAGAGATGGCTAGCACATCTAAGAGGTTTAAATCAGAGAAGTTCAATGGAGGAAACTTTGAGTTGTGGAAACTCAAGATGGAGGACCTATTGGTGGATAGAGATTTATGGCTCATAGTATCTGGTTACATGCCAACAGGAATGAAACAAGAAGACTAGGATGAAATGGATTAGAAGGATAAGGGTCTCATAAGACTTTTTTTGGCTAACTATATCTTGTTAAATGTTTATGAGGAGAAAATAGCTACAAATTTGTGGAAGAAACTTGGCAAAATTTATCAGGCTAAATCCTTGGTAAACAAGTTATTCTTGAGAAAGAAGTTGTTCTCTCTGAGAATGGAGGATGGAGGATCTATTGTGAAGTTATTTTTAATATGTGTACTACCCACTTGTCTTATGTTGGTGTAAAGATGGAGGAGGAAGATCATTGTATGACATTATTGTGTTTGTTACTAGATTCATGGGACCATCTTGTTATGGCCATTGGAAGTACCATTACCACTTTCAAAATGGATGATGTGGTTGCATCTTTGCTGTCTAAGGAGATATAGAGAAATTAATCTAAATCAGCTAAGGAGGCTCTTGTGGTTCATGATATATCCAAGAAGAAAGGAAAGAAGAAGGATAAGAAGAAAGAAAACAAAGGAAGATCCAAATCCTATGGGAGATTTAAGTCTCTTGGAAATCTAAGGCTTTGTGTTGGAATTGCGGAAAACCTTGTCATTTCCACAAGGAGTGCAAAGAGGAGAAAAAAAAGAAGAAGAAAAATGATTCTGATTCAGACAAGTATTCTCATGATGATGGTAAATATATGTGGTTGATTGAATCTAGTGTATCATTCCACATGACCTCGCATAGGGGTTGGTTTTTGAAGTATGAAATTTTTTTCAGCGAGAAGGTGTACTTGGGCAGGTGCAAAAAGATGGGGGGCCAAATTGTGGCCAAAATTTCAAAAATAATTTGAAAGGCTATAACACAAGCATGTTATAATGTCCTTGCATTATGCCTTGGTGTGACCAAGCCTAAGGCTCGACCACATTGAGCCTATAATGCACTCGTGTTATAACGCGAGCACGTTATAGCTTATTAAAAAAAAATGACATCATTTCATTTTCACTATGTTTTTTATTGGCCATGGCCAAGAAACCCTGTATTTGCACGCTCATGTATTGGAAGGAGCTAAAGTTGCAATTTCTTCGCTAGGATGTCGCCACATCGATGGGGAGGTCAAACAAGTAAGCATTATTTTTTTTTTGTGAATTTGTTGTTAAATAGGTAGTTCTAGGTTGTTTTTTATATTAATTTCTTTAATTTTTAGGAGATGTTAATCAACCTCAAAACCCTCCTCAAAATCCTCCACCAATTCCTCAACATCCTCCTGGTACTCAACAAAATTTAATGGGGGTAATTGAAAACAACAAAAAATAGATTGAGGAGATAATCACGAGGTTGAACTATCCTATAAGTTCAACCGTGGAAAGAAGAACACTTGTGAGTTCACTTCAAGACATGTTAACACATGTAGATGCAATCAATAAAAAATTAAGTGGTTGGATAGATAGGAGGCAGGCGTGGAGGAATTTTTATGCAAATAAATTATCATATAAAGAAGTAAAAGATGAAAAAATTACAAAATATGATTTGTCCTCACTATTCACTAACCCATGCACAAATCAAAATCTTGATCTTAATTCCAAGAGGTTTCCTATCCATTGGTGCCACCACCAAGGGATTAGGAACAATTTTTGGGATAGGTGGTACATGGTTTTTTACTATCCACCATGCAACAATTGTGAAGTCCCCAAATATTTCTTGAGGAAACTCTACTGTGAGTTCATCCTCAACAAAATCCCCAACTATTTTGATATGAGGGACTTTCAAGGGAGAGGTGGAGGGTTGACATAGGGTAGACCAAGTGCACAACAGGATCCTCAGTGGCAAGGGAGATGAGCTCTCACTAGGTCAGCTCATGAGCACATCATTATCCCTTCCTTCATGAAGGAGAGTGTTGAGGTGGACACTTTGTAGTTTATAAACTCTTTGACCCAGAGTATCATCCAACATGCCAGTCCTGTAGTACAGTGCCATACAGGGGAGACTTCGAGCAGTAGGCTTCCACCCCATTCTTGTTAGGTTTGAGAGTCAGCTTGTACATATGACCCCATAGACACTCAGAAGGCTAGTGCACAAGATACATCTGTAGCTATGGAGTTGGAAATAGAAGATGACATTTTGAATGATGCTTTGGGAATTGATACTTAGGTAAATGTTATCATTTTAATTGAATTTAATTTATTAAATATCATGTTTGAAATGAAAGATTAACTAATTTAGTTTAATGATTGTAATAAGATTTTAGGGTCATAGTGTTGATACTGGATACACCGGCCCTCCACCTGTTTATTACTCCACTGCATCTACTGTTGAGGTATGTAACTAGTAAAAAATTAGAAATATTACATGTGAATAGCATTGTTATATGAATGGTATTCTAATATCCGATTTTGGATGTTGAATAGGCTAATATTGGAGGTTTTGTGGGAACACCTCCCAGTGCTAATGGAGTTGTACAAACCTTCATGCAAGTAATAGAATAAAGAGTCCAACTAATGAATTATAATTAATAGATTTGTGTAGTTTATATTCATATTTTTTATTACATTTCATTGCACATATTTCAAACTCAAAGCATTACTTCACATTGCATAACTAATAACTAGATGTTGATAGATAACAAAATTTCAATTACAATATAGTTGTTTAGAAAGTCAACATAAGCAATGGTGCAATTACTTCACATAGCATAAGTAATAACCAGGAGCAGCTACCAATTGCATTAGCTTGTCAGGGAATTCCATGAGGCCACTTTTTATTCAGGCATTTTTTTTCAAACAGTTCACTGCCTTGTCTATGCTATGGATGCTTGGAAAAAATATATCAAAGAATAATAGTAAGCAATAGAATAGACAAGGCAATGAGTTGTTTGAAAAAATTCCTCAAATAAATGTGGTCTCATGGTGATGTCCATCACCACGAGACCCAATTTCTTTGAGGCATTTTTTCAAATAGCTCACCGCCTTTTCTATGCTACCACATTTTCCATACATTTCTACCAAAGCATTTTATCAAACAATTCACTTCCTTGCTGCTATGGCTAAAAGCCTAAAATAGGTGCTTTCCAACAAACTATGGATGCTTGGAAAAAATCTATCAAAGCATAATAGTAAGCAATAGCATAGACAAGGCAGTGAGTAGTTGTGATGTCCCCATCCTACTGAAACAATTAAGATAAGTATATTTTCTAATATCCTTGCAATAAGCATATATAGCCATACATATGTATATATATATATATAAATAAATGCATATATATATATAAATATAATAGAAGATATCATTCATATAAAATATTAATTGAATCCTTTATGCAGTCAATTAAGAGAAAATTAAAGTAATGAAGAAATAAATATCATATGTAACTTCCTAGAAGGACACAAGCCGAATGAAAGGTCACCTTGGTTGAAAACCATGGCACCTACATTAAGTGGAAAGATTGAAGAGAGTCGGGGATCAAAAAAAGAGAAGAGGAAGCGATCAAGAGAGAACAAGGGAGGAAACTGTGAATTAAGAAGCAGTTAGGAAATTACGAATTAAAGAGTAAAGCAACTAGAGCAAAGTCACTGCCCAATAAGAAGAGGAGAGTACATTTGATCAGAACATAGAAAAGAGACAAGGACATGATCAGGAGAGGAGATAATTTAATGACCAAGAGAACAGACAAAAAGATTACATAACACATAAAAGAATCAAGAGGATGTAGGGATAGCTATAGATGTGAATGCCAAAGGAGCAAAGTCTGAGCCATTAGAAGAACACCAAATATCCACTTCAATTCTGGGAGACAAGTTCATAATGCTGTGTAATAGAATAGATGGGCGCCATAATAAATAAAGATGTGGAGTCACAAACCGATGTGGAAGAGAATTTATATAGCCTTCAAACAATATTATATCCATTGAATTATCAGATATGAATTATCCAAAATAGATCCTTAGCTTCAATCTCTTAATTACTATCATTACTTGGCTACTTCATTGAATAAATTCCATTCTAGGATTTAGTTAGTTTCTGATAATATAAGAAGTCAATTTGCAAAGGAAGTTAAGGCTAGGTCTAAACAACTTCAAGGCTTACTAAAGTGTTCATCTGATTAGAAGAGTAATTTTATACATCACTCATCAACATTACATAATTTTGAATCATCAGTTTCAGACCTTTGTTTGATTGGTGCAACACTTGTTTATTACATTTGAGTAGTTTCTTCACTTGTGTTTAGTTGGGACTCTCGCAGTGGTATTAGAGCATCAATCTTGCCAACCTACTGGAAAAAAAAGACAATGAAAACCTATCATCGAAGAGGAAATATGGTTGATCAATTGGCTCAAGAATTGAAAACCTTCATGGAGAAAACTAATGATAAATTCAAGAAGACCAATCAACTAATTCTCCAAGCTCTTCAAAGCATAAATAGCCACCACACTTAGGTAAGGGCCAACCCAAGGAAAGAAATGCAATCAAATCACTCTAAAAATGATCATTCAACTCAAAGTTGCTCTCTAAGACCAACCATGCCCCCTTTCCTTCCAAACAAAAATGTCATGGAAGAATTGGAAGAGCAAAATTTGTATAGTGTAGAAGATATTGCACTTATGTACACTGGGTTAGACCCTACAGTTCAGAAAATCGTACCCTTCAAAGAATATTATGAAGTCAAGACTCAAGCCAACTCAAGAAAGAGGAAAGATCAGATCAAAAAGGACCTTAAATCATGAGTTAACAAGATGACATTGCCATCTTTTGACAGTTCCAGAAAGACCACTACACAATCATGGGTCTAAAAGCTCGATACTTATCTTTCCCTCAGCCCCATGACCGGAGAGGATGCCATCAAATTTTTTGTCCTACACCTATCAGGAATAGCCCATGATTGGTGGCACCATGGTCTCATCACACAAGGTCACCAGAATATAACCACCTATAGTGAGTTCACTCAAACTCATTAATAGATTTGACCAAAGGCATCCCGAGTGGTACTTCAAGGAACTCACCCAACTAAGGCAACAAGGAACGGTAGAGGAATATGCAAATGACTTCCAAAGAATAGTTGTCATGGTCCCTGACCTATCTCAAAGAAGGATCACCTATCTATTCATTGAAGGACTCAAGGAATTAATCAATAAAATAGTAAACCCATTGGAGCCCCAAACCGTGGGGGAAGCAATTCAAATATCCATGAAAGTGGAATCTAGCTCTCCAAAGGAAAAGGCTAAGAACCCCTTGCTCAAGTCACGGCCTGAACAAGACCAATGAAAGGGAGATAATGGAAGAAGAGCATTCCAGTTTTGCAATGAACCCTAGGTCGTAGGCCACCAATGCCTTGACAAGGAAGCAAAAAAATGAAGGAAATAATTAATGGATAGAGGCCTATATTTCAGATGCAAGGAACCTTGGGGACAAGACCACAAATGCAAGAAGGGAAAAATACACAAAATAGAGGAAGCATCGAATGAAGAATCAAGAGAAATTCCTACCAAAAAGGAAAAATGGGACTCAAATGAACGAGGGACATTGGCAGTCATATCTCAAGCAAGTGAGCATAGACCCTTTCGAATCAAAGGTACACTTAAGGGGAAAAAAATTATCGCCTTGGTAGATAGTGGGGCCTCCCACAATTTTATCAGCAAAATTTTAGTGGCCAAAAGAATATTAGAGGCTCGGAAATTCAATGGTTTCAAGGTAGCTCTTGCAAATGGAGCCACAGATCAATGCTCAAAAATCATTCCACAACTAGAAATCACCTTGGATGGACATACCATAAGAGGGAATTTTTATGTGGTGAACCTACACAATGGTGCAATTCTAGGGATGCCTTGGATAAATTCCCTAGGATGCTTCACCATGGATAATACAAACTTAGAAATATGCTTCAAGCACAATGGGAAAGAAGTTACACTTAGAGGACTGCCAAATGGATCCCCCAAAGTGGTATCCTGCAAACTGATGGAGAAAATTGTAAGGCATGGCCAAGGGGAATGGATAGCACAATGCATGGTGTTAGACAAGTCACCCGCTCATGAGCAAGCTATTCACGTCGACATCCAGCCTGTTCTAAGGAGACACAAGAATATTTTTGGAGATATTCCCCTCAGTCTACCTCCAAAGAGAGGTTTTGAGCACTCCATAGAATTGGAAGAAGGAGAAAAACCAATCTTAACCACGCCATATAGGCATCCTCATAAGTTCAAAGAAGAGATTGAGAAAACAATTAAAGAGTTGTTGGAAATGGGACATATTTAGCCAAGTAATAGTCCCTTTGCATCATTCATCATTTTAGTCAAGAAGAAAGATAGCACTATGCGAATGTGCATAGACTACATGACCTTAAATAAAAAAAACTATCAAGAACCGGTATCCAATTCCAAGTATAGATGAACTATTGGATGAACTGCATGGAGCAAGATACTTCTCCAAAATTGATTTATGCTCGGGATATCATCAAATCATGATGAAGAAGGAAGATGTACCAAAGACAACATTTTGATGCCATTATGGGCATTTTGAGTTTCTAGTCCTGCCCTTCAGCCTCACCAATGCTCCAGCCACCTTCCAATCATGCATGAACCAAATTTTCCACCAAAAAATGAGGAAGTTCTTACTAATCTTCTTTGATTATATCTTGATCTATAACAAGACATGGGAGGAGCATCTCTGCCACATTGAATAAGTTTTAAGAATTTTGGAATTAGAATCCCTTTATGCAAAAACGTCAAAATGTGAGTTTGGACTGGAAGAAATTATCTACTTGGGACACAAGATCAATGCAAAAAGAGTAAGCATAGATGAGGAGAAGGTTAAGGCCATCAAATAATGGCCCAAGCCAAGGAATTTGACTCAACTTAGAGGCTTTGTGGGATTATGCACCTATTATAGGAATTTTATAAAAGGCTTCTCCAAATTAGCCACTCCCCTCACAAAATTGACAAAGAAAGGGGCCTTTATGTGGAATGACCAAGCACAACAAGCCTTTTAGAAACTCAAGGAAACCATGAGCACCTACCTTGTCCTTTGCATCCCCGATTTCACACTACCATTTGAACTACAATGTGATGACTCTAGATAAGGGATCGATGTAGTTCTCATGCAAAGAAAACATCCCAGAGCCTTTGAAAGCCAAAAGCTAATAGAGACTAAGAAGCACTACTCCATATATGACAAAGAGATGTTGGATATTATGCATGCCCTAGCCAAATTTAAATAGTACCTAGTCTATGGAAAATTTGTCATCAGAACAAACCACAATAGTATAAGATTCTTCATGCATCAAAAGGATCTTAATGATCATAAAAAAAAATGGGTGAGTCGAGTACAAGCCTATGAATTTGACATAGATTACATGAAAGGAACTAGCAATGAGGTGGCAGATGCATTATCTAGGCACCCCCACCTCAACACCATCACAAGCACCTCCAAGGACTAGAAAAATGATATTATTGCTGAATACGCCAAACATACACAAGCCTCAGAGATCTTAGAAGGAAATATGCCAAATGAGGAATACAAGATATGGGATGATCTCATCTTATATAAGGGAAGAATATTTCTTGTTCCATACTCAAAGATAAAGAACAAAATTATTAAGGAATTCCATGATAGCCCTTTGTTGGGTCACCAAGGATACTACAAAACATACAAAAAGATTAGAGATAAGTATTTGTGGAAGGGCTTGAAGAGTGATGTGCTCAAACATGTACAAGAGTGTATGACTTGTCAACAAAATAAAGTGGAGAAAAGTCATCCAGAAGGCCTACTACAACCCCTACCCATACCCAACCAGAAATGGGAAAGTATCTTGATGGAATTCATAATCGGATTGCCCAAGGTACATGGGAAATATAGTATTTATGTGGTAGTGGACATAATTTATTAGTATTCCCACTTCTTTTCCATTTCATCGAAATAAAAAGCATCTCAGGTAGCAAAATTATTCTTTAAAGAAGTTTTTCATCTTAATGGGATACCCAAAACAATCATCAGTGACAGGGATAGTAAATTTCTTAGCCAATTTTGGCAAGAAGTCTTCTGGCTAGCAGGGACCAATCTAACCCCAAGTACAAGTTACCACCCACAAACAGATGGACAAACAAAAATAGTTAACAAGTGGATAGAGGGTTACCTAAGGAATTATGTAACAGGTCAACAGACAACATGGATAAAATGGCTACACTTGGGCGAGTATTGTTATAATACCACCCACCATATGTCAACTAGAATGAGCCCTTTCAAAGCCCTATATGGATATGAATCCCCTTCCTTTGGACATTTGGTCACTCAGGAGAGAAAAGTGCAAAGTGCACAGGAATTCATATAGAAGAACATTGATCTCATGAAGACCCTTAAGGAAAACTTGTAGCAAGCCCAGAACCAACAAAAAATCTATGTTGATCGACACCGCATAGAAAGGACATTTGAAATTGGAGATCTAGTCTTTCTACAGCTACATCCATACAAGAAAACATCAATCAAAAAGGGTGGGGCTAAAAAGCTAAAGCCATGATTCTATGGTCCTTACAAAGTTATAAGAAGGGTAGGCGAGGTTGCTTACAAGTTAGAGCTACCAAAACATAGCATGATCCACAATGTCTTCCATGTATCCAAGCTTAAAAAGGTCCTTGGGCAACAAGTCCTTCCTTGCACTGAGTTACCTCCACTAGATGAGGAAGGGAAACTTACCTTAGAACCAAAATTCATCATTGACACCAAAGAAACGAAATTAAGGAACAGGGTCATCACCGAAGACGATGCTACATAGGAAAAAGAAGAAACTATTAAGGCATTTAAGAATAAAACTCAGGAAGGGAAAAATATGATGGCCCTTGACTAGAACAAGAAATGAACTCTTGGATGTAATATCTTCAAAATAAGTTAATAGGACATTCTTAATGAATATTGAGATTTGATTAAGGACATTCTTGGTGAGTATCAAAAAAAAAAAAAACTATCCTCCATCAAGTATGCCAACCCCTAGTTGGGGCCAAGAGGTCGAATGACTAGATGTCGCTCTGTGCTCTTGGGATTTATTGGAAGGAGGAAACACATCTCCATCAAGTATTCCAACCCATAGTTGGTGCCAAGAGGCCAAATGACTAGATGTCACTTCGTGCTCTTGGGCTTGATTAGAGGGAGAACTACATCCACATCAAGTATCTCAACCCCTAGTTGGGGCCAAGAGGCTGAATGACTAGATGTCATTCCATTCTCTTAGGCTTGATTAGAAAAGGGAACACATCCAAATCAAGTACTCCAAACCCTAGTTGAGGCCAAGAGTCCGAATGACTAGATGTCATTCTGTGCGCTTGGGCTTGAATATAAAAGGAAACACATCCCCATCAAGTACGCCAACCCTTAGCTAGGGCCAAGAGGTTGAATGACTAGGTGTTCATTCTATGTTCTTGGGCTTGATTGTGAAGGAGAACTACATCCCCATCAAGTATGCCAACCCCTAGCTAAGGCCAAGAGGTTGAATGACTATATGTTCATTCCGCTCTCTTGGGCATGATTGGAAGAGAGAAATACATGTAAGGAGGTCAAATAAGGGCCACTTGCATTGTATAAGGATGGATACACCAAATTTTAGGGTATTCATAGGTCCTAGGAAGAGATGTTCCAAATATTTTCCCTAGGAGGGTTGGGTAAACTCCATAGTGAGGCACCCAAAGGGCCTGGGACAAAGATTAGTTGTAACAAAATGTTACAATCTTTTTCCCAAGATGAAGACCGCTATACCGGCAAAGAAAATCATGAGATCAAGGAAGAATAGAGTTGTAAGAATTGCTTGAGGACAAGCAATGTCAAGTGGGGGATACTTGTGATGTCCCCATCCTACTAAAACAATTAAGACAAGTATATATTATAATATCCTTGCAATAAGCATATATAGCCATACATATGTATATATATATATATACTTACAAATATTTAAATATAATAAAAGAATCATTCATAGACAATATTAATTGAATCCTTTATGCAACCGATTATCAATTGTTATGCAGCTGATTAAGAGAAAATTAAAGTAATGAAGCAATAAAGATCATATGTGACTTCCTAGAAGGACACAAGCCGGATGAAAGGTCACTTTGGTTGAAAACCATGGCACCTACATTAAGTGGGAAGATTGAAGAGAATCAAGGACCAGAAAAAGAAAAGAGGAAGCGATCAAGAGAGAACAAGACATGAAACTATGAATTAAGAAGCAGTCAAGAAATTATGAATTGAAGAGTAAAGCAACCAGAGCGAAGTCACCACCCCATAAGAAGAGGAGAGTACATTCGATCAGAACATAGAAAAGAGACAAGGACACAATCAGGAGAGGAGATAATTTAGCAACCAAGAGAATAGACAAAAAGATTACATAACATAGAAAAGAATCAGGAGGACACAGGGATAGCTATAGACACAAAAATCAATGGAGCAGAGTCCTAGTTGTTAGAAGAACACCAAATATCCACTTCAATTCTAGGAGACAAGTTCAGAACGGTGTGTAATAGAACATATGAGCACCATCAGAAATAAAGATGTGGAGTCACAAACCGATGTGCAAGAGAATTAATATAGCCTTCAGAAAATATTATATCCATTGAATTATCATATCTGAATTATCCAAAATAGATCATCGTCTTTAGTCTCTTAATTAGTGCCATTACTTGGCTACTTCAATGAATAAATTATATTCTGGGATTTAGTCAGTTTCTGAAAATATAAGAAGTCGATTTGCAAAGGAAGTTAAGGATGGGTCTAAACAACTTCAAGGCTTACTAAAGTGTTCATCTAATTAGAAGAGTAATTATATACATCACTCATCAGCATTACATTATTTTGAATGATCAGTTTCAGACCTTTGTTTGATTGGTGCAACACTTGTTTATTACATTTGAGTAGTTTCTTCACTTACACTTAGTTGGGACTCTCACAATAGTTTGAAAAAATACCTCGAAGAAATGTGGTCTCATGATGATGGAAAGCCATTCCATCACCATGAGACCACATTTCTTTGAAACATTTTTTCAAATATCTCACTGTCTTTTCTATGCTACCACATTTTCCATACATGTTTACCAAAGCATTTTATCAAACTGTTCACTTCCTTGCAGTTATGGTTAAAATCCTAAAAAGGGTTCTTTCCAACAAACTATCGATGCTTGGAAAAAATATATCAAAGAATAATAGTAAGCAATAGCATAGTCAAGGAAGTGAGTAGTTTGAAAAGATTCCTCAAAGAAATGTGGTCTCATGGTGATGGAATAACATTCCATCACCATGAGACCACATTTCTTTGAGGCATTTTTTCAAACATCTCACCGCCTTTTCTATGCTACCACATTTTCCATACATGTCTACCAAAGCATTTTATCAAACAATTCACTTCCTTGTTGCTATGGCTAAAAGCCTAAAAAAGGTGTTTTCCAACAAACTATGGATGCTTGGAAAAAATCTATCAAAGCATAATAGTAAGCAATAGCATAGACAAGGAAGTGAGTAGTTTGAAAAAATTCCTTGAAGAAATGTGGTCTCATGGTGATGGAATGTCATTCCATCACCATGAGACCACATTTCTTTTAGGCATTTTTTCAAACAGCTCATTGCCTTTTCTATGCTACCACATTTTCATACATGTCTACCAAAGAATTTTATCAAACTGTTCACTTCCTTGCTACTATGGCTAAAAGCTTAAAAAAGGTTCTTTCCAACAAACTATGGATGCTTGGAAAAAATCTATCAAAGCATAATAGTAAGCAATAGCATAGAAAAGGCAGTGAGTAGTCTAAAAAAATGCCTCGAAGAAATGTGGTCTCATGGTGATGGAATGCCATTCCATCACCATGAGACCAAATTTCTTTGAGGAATTTTTTCAAACAGCTCACCGCCTTTTCTATTCTACCACATTTTCCATACATGTCTACCAAAGCATTTTATCAAACAGTTCACTTCCTTGTTGCTATGGCTAAAATCCTAAACAAGGTGCTTTCGAACAAGCTATGGATAGGGAAAATAGTAAGCATGATTGTAAGAAATGTATAGTTCTATAAGTACTCAAAATTTTGTTCATTATTTGATACATTATAAGCCATGATGTGCATCGCTATTGTAGTTTTCATGATTGAAAAATTTGTTTTATTTTCATATGTTGCAAGCGGAAACACCTCTAGATGTTCATAGGGAAATGGAGCTTGGAGTTTCTTCTACTATAGACTCCTCGATGCCTCCCACGGGGGTATGAGGAAGATTACTATATTTCAATTTACATTCATTGTTATAGCTGCTAGTTAGTGAAAAATAAAATGATTATTGATTCGTAGTTTAATTTCTCTTTTGATGGTTTCTACAGGGCTTTAGGATGCCACAACATGGGCATGCGAATATTTCCCTTGAGGAGAGTGATTGTCTAGTGGTGGTAAGTGATTATTTTGTTAAATATATCATTTTTTATAATGTAACTTCTATACTTAAAGTGTTTAATTGTTATTATAACAGATAAGGCTTGATCAGGAACTAAACCCTAGGAGGAGCACTCCTCAACCTTAGAATAAATGAGTGACAAACTTATCACCATTAGGCCGACAAGCAAAGGGAAAGAGTTTGTTTCGAGAGCTTGAAGGGCAATGACTTTTGATTCCAGGGCCCTTTGTTGTATGCCTATATGGCATTTTTGTACATATTTTGTATTGCATATATTTGACATTGTATGCCTATATGGCATTGTTGTAAGCCTATATGGCTATTTTGTATATATTTTATACTTATATCGACATATATTAATGTATGCCTACATGGCTACTTGGTTAATAAAAATATTTTTTATCGATGGAGTCCATATTTGCATTATAAATCCATGGTCCAATAGATATGAGTTATGTGTATTCAAGTGTACACTTTACAACTTACATGTATACTTTGAGTTACGTGTATTCCAATGTATACTTTGTGACTTGCATTTTTTCATGTGTATACTTTGTATTCATGCATATACTTTGTATTAATCTATATACTATGTATTCATGTGTATACTTCAAGGCTTATGTGTATTTGAGTACTTGTTCTTCACTTATTCACATTTATGCTTGACTTATTCACGTGTATACTTATTAATTGGTTAGCCATAACATTACTCATTACTATCCTTCATGGTTTTTCTTGAATATTTATTGATTGATGTTAAACAACTTTATTAGTTGATGCTAAACAACTTCAATATTTCCAAAAATGATTCACTAATGATGTATCATTTACTTATGTGTTAATTCAATATGGAATCCAAGGAAGAATTTAAAAGGGATAAAACTAAGAGGAGAGGGAAGATAGATATTTATAGTGTAACCTATTATACCCTCTCTATAAAAACCTCTAATGGCTCTTGTATGCTTTGCTATTCTGTTTTCTACTTTTCATATCCCATTTTCATAGGTGGATAATCACTTCTCTCAATTTTTTTCCTTCTCCTATTCTAGGTCCTCACCTCCACTTGTGGTATTCTAAAATAAGCTCTAGTTTGTGGTGGGCACCCACTAAGATTCAATTTATTCTAAGATATTTGATATGATTGTGAAGGAGTAGGAATAGGGGTTGTAATATCTCATGTATCAACATATATTTATACCTCTTCTTTGGGCTATTTTTAACTTCTACTTATGCTCGAGGCTCTAGTATCAACATTATTTATACCTCTTGTTCATGATTCTCTTTAGCTAGGACATAAGACACCATGTGGGCTCATATTTCTATTGACCAATGATTAGATTTAGCTATAATCTTTCAATTTTTTCTAGAATCTTGAAAATTTTCCTCTTTACAACAACCACATTGTTGTAAGGGTAAGGATGATAATTAAAAAAAAAAATTCCCTTACTAGACTTGAGGATGATCATACAAGATTTTAAGAGTCATGTAGCCTTCTCATTTGTGATTACAACCATAATAGGAATAAGAAAGTTACATAAATACTAATATTAATAATAATCAATTCAATGTAAGTATGAGATCCACATAGTAATTGGATCATAACCCATTCAAGAACAAAAAGGTTTAGGCTCTCCTCAACTATTTTGACACCCAAATTTTTAACCTTTTTCATGCAATAATATGCTTTTGGTGTGGAAAACTCAGACTTGTCAACTGTCGTGTGAATCTTCCTCTTTTCCTTTGTTTTGCATTTCATCATAAGGGATCGAGCCAATTGAACATAGCTTGAAGTGATTCGACATGTTTGGGTGTGAAAAAGGACCATGCCTAGTGTAAATTTACCCATCCAAATGTGTTGGAACAATCTGTTTGATTGTACAAGTTGCAGAACGAAAGTTGCACCACTTGGAAACTTTACATTGCTTACATTTGACAACTTTTTCCTCAACTGAAAAGTCGTCACCATAGAAAAACACCTCTGAGATAGAAAAAACCAAGAGAGGTTATTGTAGAGGGGATCAACATGATTCTATAGCCTCAAACAGATATTTTGTAAGCACCACTATTTTTGAGTAATAGTCCATTGAAGATTGCAACCATTTTGCACTTTGGACTCTTAAGGGATCGAGTCGGTTGAACGTAGCTCGGTGTGATTCAACATGGTTGGGTACAAAATAGGACCATGCCTAGCATAAATGTACCCATCTAAACGTGTTCAAATAGTCTTTTTGGTCGCACAAGCTGCAGAATGAAAGTTACACCACTTTGCAACTTTACACTGCTTGCATTTAACAACTTTTTCCTCAAATTAAAAGTCGTCACCACAGGAAAATGTCTCCGAAATAGAAAAAACCAAGAGATTTTATTGTAGAGGGTCCCAATGCAATCCCCTAGCCTTAGATGGAGAGTTTCTAAGTATCGCAATTTTTGAGTAATATCCCATTGAATATTGCAGCCATTTTGCAGTTTGGACTCAAGGGATTGAGCCGGTTGAACATAGCTCGAAGTGATTCGGCATGTTTAGGTATGAAAGTGGACAATTCCTAGCATAAACATACCCATCTGGATAAGTCAGAATAGTTCGTTTGGTCACACAAATTGTAGAATGAAAGTTGCACCATTTTGTAACTTTACACTACTTGCATTTGACAACTTTTTCCTCAACTGAAAAGTCATCACCACGGGAAAAAACCTCTGAGATATAAAATTTTGAGAGAGGTTATTGTAGAAGGGCCCAATATAATCTTGTAGCCTCAAACAAATAGTTTTTAAGTATCATGGTTTTTGAGTAATATCCTTTCAAAAATTGTAACCATTTTGCACTTTGGACTCTTAAGGGATTGAGCCGGTTGAACATAGTTCAAAGTGATTCGGCATGTTTGGGTGTGAAAGAGGACAATTCCTAGCGTAAAAGTACCCATTTGGATGCGTTAGAATAGTCTTTTTGGTCACATGAGTTGCAGAACAAAAGTTGCACCACTTTGCATCTTTACACTGCTTGCATTTGACACTTTTTCCATCAAGTGAAAACTCGACATCTCGAGAAAACAACTCTGAGATAACAAAAACTGAGAGAGGTTATTGTAGAGGGGACCAACATGATCCCATGATCTTAGAAGGAGAGTTTGTAAGCATCATGGTTTCTGAGTAATAGCCTGTTAAAGATTGCAACCATTTTGCACTTTGGACTCTTAAGGGATCGAGTTTGTTGAACGTAGCTCAGAGTGATTCAACATGTCTGGGGGAAAAATAGGACCATGTCTAGCATAAACGTACCCATATGGATGTGTTGGAATAGTCCAGTTGGTCGTATGAGTTGCAAAACAAAAGTTGCAACACTTTGCAACTTTACCTTGCTTGCATTTGACACTTTTTCCATCAAGTGAAAACTAGACACCACGGGAAAATGACTCCGAGATAACAAAAACTAAGAGAGGTTATTTTAGATGGGCTCTACATTATTCTGATGCCTTGGATGAAATTCCTATAACTGACATGGTCTCTGGGTAATAGGCTGTCAAAAATTGCTGCCCTTTTGCAATTTGGACTACTAAGGGATTACGCTGCATGAATTACAAATGTTTGAGGGCAGCAATAAATTTCAAAATTTTAATAAATATCATTACAAATGTTTGAAGGAAGCAATGAATAGGCACTAGGGAACTAGATCCCAAACTCAATTACAAATGTTTGACCATGAATTTTTAGTTAGAAAACATGTGTGAAGAACTTGTGGGGTACTTGAGTTAATTTATGTTACTTGAACAACATCTAACAAGTCACACATGCTTCTATTATGTGTAAATGTGATTATTTTTATGACATGTTGACATTATTTTATGACATTATGCATAAAAAATGTTTACAAATTGAACTTCTTAAATTTTTATGTGAATAGATGGTATGCTATATTGATATTGATATATAATCATTAGGTTGATTTGTTTTAATAAATGAAGTTTTTATAATAAGTTAGTCAAGTGGTGCTAGTTATAATAGGGAGAGAATAAAAGAAGAAAAAGAATGATTGGTAACCATCAATGGTTATTACACTCACTATATTAATAATATGATGTTTACAATAAAATAAGATTTATTTGGTAATCCTAATTCTTATGAGTGTGCTACAATTGTCCAATATTATTCATACACCAATATGACACCCAAGTTCTTGTACTTGTAGGCACAATGCTTTCTCAAAACTATCAAGTGGTAATACAAAATCATGAGAAAAAATCAACCTATGTGAATTCCAACACCCCACTTAAATCAAATAGGCAATCAATGTGCCCCATTTTCATGCACACAAACTTAGCTTATAATATTCTCTTACAATAACCAAAAATAGGATTCAAAGATTCCTTAGGTACTCTATTCTCATAGATCTTTTACAATATAACTCATAGATTCGAGATGCTCTTATAATGTCTACATCATAGGTTAACTTCAAATTAATAATTTAGTATCATATGCTAGTCTTGGATTTGGCATATATTTTATAACTTTATTTGGGTTTACTAGCTCCCACCTAAACAAAGAAAAGAGATTGTAAATATTAATAATCACATAATCACATAATCAATTTTAATAAACATGTGATATGTCAATAATATAAAACTTGTGTGGTCAATTATGCAATATCTTATAACTTATCACTAGTCAATCTAGTCCATTGAATATCTTAAAAAGTAATTTTTATATGAATATCAAGTATACCTCCCATCTATCAAGATTAAACTTTAGAGGGTCCTCGAAGTAATGAGGATCGACATGAATAGAACGTAACCAAACTATTACTTTTCAACCTTTTGGAAACTTGTAACTTGTTATAAAAACAACACAATTTAATCTTCCACTTAGTTTACTAATCTATTGAGAATATTCTACATCATTTGTTTTGCATATTTTTGAGAAAAAATAAAATACCATTGAACTATGTATCCTTTGCCACAGTTCTAAACATAAAGTGTGCTATATTTGCAAGTTTTATAACTTCATCAATCACCTACATACATGATATAAACATTAGATGATAGCATTGACATCATACAAATTAATGTGCATACTTACAAATTAATAAGAATCAATGTGCATACTTACAAATTAATCCAATGAACCATCTGAGTCTACTCTATTCTTTATTGTGTCAAGTATTGCCTCATGGTCAGACTCACACACCTTCCACAAGGTCTTGTTCAAAGGTCTACCCCCATATTTGATCAAATGAACATTGGATGCCATGACAAGGTTTGAGTAATGAAGAATATTTTGATGCGTGTCAAAGTCTTGAAACAACCAAGCATTAACACTCTTATGTGGGTACCTTCTAAGCCATGTTCCAGTAACAACCATTGAGCTTGTAGGGTATTCAATGTTTTCTCCATCTATAACTGGGACCTCCAATTTATTTTTGGCCTCAACACAATGACACAAGTAATAATTTGTTCCCTCTTTGTTTTCTTCATTTACAATAACTGCATAAGCATCCCTACATTGATATGTGTAGCAAATTAGATGAAATTAGTCAACATTACAAATACACTGCAAAGTAAGATAACAATAGGATTTTAAAAAACTATGCAAGTAGATATTACCTAGTTAAACTAGATCTGATATGTGGTCAAAGTCAACCAATGATTCCATCTATGTCATTTCCAATGTCGTTGGAGGGTGATACATATGAAGTGGGCTAAGATAACTTAAACACCATTCGTCAACCCACTCCTTTGATTCGC
This sequence comes from Sequoia sempervirens, assembly GCA_007258455.2. NCBI lineage: Eukaryota > Viridiplantae > Streptophyta > Pinopsida > Cupressales > Cupressaceae > Sequoia > Sequoia sempervirens. The sequence continues at coordinate 600,894,312 of VDFB02270651.1, read as the reverse complement.
ACTCATCCCAAGCTTGCATTGTTCATGACGAACAAAAGCATGCCATGTTTTGCGTATGGATATTCCACGAACTTGCATTTGAGCTAAGGAAAGAGTGTAGCTCACTCGATCATGTCAATGTACAACAATCCTCATATGGTGCAATGTTAGTATCATCTATCAACCAAAAAAATCTATGAATTGAAGACTTTCCTTCATTACCTAGACCCATTGAAGAATTACACCACTCGATGATTGATTTTGCATTTATCAACTTTGAATTGTCTTTATACTTTAACTCTTCTCATGCTAATTCTCTTTTGACACATGCTCCTACACCACCATGCTCCCCCTTTCCATGCCAAGCCTCACAAAAGTTCCACATATGTTGAACACCTATAATGACATGCATCTTGATCAACCAATAAAATATTCGCAAGTTCTTGAACTATGTTGCATAGTTATCTGACCATATTATATGGTGATTGTATGTTATGCACCTCTGAGCCAAATCAGTGTAGAACAACTAGAAGCAACCTTGAATGAACTTTGGAGAATGTGTGTTATCATCACTAATATAAAAGTGGTACTCCCTCAATACCTTCCTTTGGTCCTCTATACTATCAGCTACATGAATGAATGTTGTGTGCACAAATATAGAAACCTGTGTGGAGTTGTAATATTGTGACTACACCTCATACTATGGCTATAGAGTGTAGTTCTTTTTAAAGTCGACCACTAAAACTATGCTACCAAATGGAAAGGTGTCCTTGAATAACTTAAATTGCAAGTCCAATCGTCAAGCTCTATGGGTATGCCTTGCATACTTATACATTATACTATCACGAAATGCAAACATAAACTAATACACTGATATATGTTAAATAACCAAATCACACATTTTTGCTTGATTACCATCTTTTGTATTGTATGCCATTGTCTTATACTTTTCAAACTCTACTAGTTTCTTTCCAACTTCATGTGTACTTTCCATATGTTGATATATCAGCATACATTGCAAGCCACCTCAACGTTGACATGAACCATCCAAGCATAGTTTCATGTAGAATATTTGGCCATCCTATCTTTCACATAAATTTTTTGATAAGAACTCTTTTGAATATTTTTGTGGGGTATGTATACCAAAATCCTACAAAACATTGTTAGTATGCAAATCTAAACATATAGAATGATAAACATCATAATGGTTAGAAAATTCAATATATAATTTACAACAACAAGTAGTACGTGTGTGATTTATCTTGACATACAAAGGTTTAAGCATTTCAAAATATCTTTGACAAATTTTAATTTGAGGATAATCCTCTTGAAATTTATGAAAAAACTATGTTTGAGTCATATCCAAAAAATTCTTTGGATGTGGCTCACGATTTTGACTTCCAATTCTCCTTCTTACCACACCCCTTTGATTCAGAGATGGACTTGTGTTATTTTTCCAGTATTCTTCAATTAGTGATCTCACTGCTTCAAAAATTGGTTTATCTTTTCATGGCGTCTCCCCAAGAATGCCCATAATTCAATTGAATCAGTGTCCTCAATTCTTTGGTGCCTTTGAACGGCTCTTGATAAAAAATTTCTAATAATTCTCAATTGTTGACTCATCTTTCTAATGAGACAAGATCTCCTTGTTTGATTACTTACCAAAGTCAGTGTAATGACACATCAAGTGACATTACTATCTTTTGAGCGTGAGTTCTTACCCACACTCTCATAAGCATCCATTAGATTCTTCACAATAATATTCACTTGAAGCATTCAATGTTCTCAACCCAAGAATCTTCATGATGTTTCTATACTTTATACCTCACATCATTTCAACAAATAGTTGACATCTTGTGGTCTCATTTAAATTTTCAAAGAACACTATCCAAATATTATCGGCATATCTTCTACAAGTGCGTTGTGGAATCTCACCTTCCATTGGCTGCAAAATATTCTCATCAATATTAATCAAAAACTTTTTCCTTCTATGAAAAATTTTAGGTGGTGTTTTGTTAGGTACATACATCTCAACATTAGGAATTTCATCAATATTTAAGTGAGATGGGCTAGATCGTGTACCTTTGATCAAGGGTGGAATATATGACATACCTTGAGGTTGACATGGGGATGATGGTGTACCTCCTTCCTAAAATGTGAGTGATGATGCACTCTCAACTTGAGATGCGGTGGATGGTGTCCCTCCATATTCACTTGTAGTAGATGGTGTCCCTGCATATTCACTTGTGGTAGATGGTGTCTCTCTATATTCACTTGTGGTAGATGGTTTCCCTTTGTATTCACTTGTGGTAGACAATGTGTCTCCAACTACAGTATTCAAATCTATCTTAACATGATGCTTTCACATTCATTCCATTTGTACTGCCAACACATTTTCTCTTTTTTATGGTTGAGCTTCCTCTTCAATTGGCATGTCTTCATCAATTGTATCCAATTTCTTCTTCTGACGATGTTCCCTCATCCATTATTTTTCTTTGCTTTACTAGTTTTGTACTCTTCCTATGTTGGTGTATTCCTTGTTCATTTCCTTGGCATGGTGGATAATTTTACCTTTAGCATGATAAAGACACAAATATTAGTTCCTAAAAAATGAATCCATACAAATAAATGAAATATATGTCATTCAAGGCTTCATACAAAATACCTACAATCATCCTGTAAAAGAGTATTTCTAGCATAGACAAAGGTCACGTGAATTTTTAGATCGAATGCCTTAAAGAAATGTGGTCTTGTGGCATGCCATGATTGCAAGATAGGCTCAAAATGGAAGCATGGACAAGGCATGTGAATTGTTTTACATTAATGTTTTGGTAGACATGTATGCAAAATGTGGTACCTTTGACAAGCTAGTGAGCTCACTAGCTTGTCAATGCGGTAGGGTTGACAAGGTAGGGGTTGTTTGAAAAAATGTACATCACTATGAGACCACATTTTTATGAGGAATTTTTTCAAACAGCCCCCTACCTTTTCAACCCTACCGCATTGAAAAGCTAGTGAGCTCACTAGCTTGGCAATGCTCACATGAATTTTTGGATCCAATGCCTTAAAGAAATGTGGTCTTGTGGCATGCCATGATTGCAAGATAGGGTCAGAATGGAAGCATGGATAAGGCATGTGAATTTTTTGACATTTATGTTTTGGTAGACATGTATGCAAAATGTGGTACCTTTGACAAGCTAGTGAGCTCACTAGCTTGTTAATGTGGTAGGGTTGACAAAGTAGGGGGTTGTTTGAAAAAAATGCCTCATAGAAATTTGGTCTCATGGGGGGGATGTTTGAAAAAATGCCTCATAGAAATGTGGTCTCAAGATGATGTTTCATCATGAGACCACATTTATATGAGGCATTTTTCAAACAACCCCCTACCTTGTCAACCCTACCACATTGACAAGCTATTGATCTCACTAGCTTGTCAATGTGGTAGGGTTGACAAGGTAGGGGGCTATTTGAAAAAAATACATCAGTGAGACCACATTTTTATGAGGCATTTTTTCAAATAGCCCCCTACCTTGTCAACCCTACCACATTGACAAGCTAGTGAGCTCACTAGCTTTTCAATGCGGTCGGGTTGACAAGGTAGGGGTTTGAAAAAATTACATCACCATGATACCCCATTTCTATGAGGCATTTTTTCAAATAGCCCTCTACCTTGTCAACCCTACCACATGGACAAGGCATGTGAATTGTTTGACATTTATGTTTTGGTAGAAATGTATGCAAAATGTGGTACCTTTGACAAGCTAGTCAGCTCACTAGCTTGTCAATGCTCACATGAATTTTTGGATCCAATGCCTTAAAGAAATGTGATCTTGTGGCATGCCATGATTGCAAGATAGGTTGTACCTTTCCCAATGTTGCTAACTTAGAATTGAATAAAGAGTCTTGAAATAATGGAGAGAAGGGTTACAATCCCTTGTAGGTAGACTAATCAAGGGAAAAATAAAAATATATGACAACATTAGTGATGAGGTAAATTTATAAATAGAGATGAAAACCAAAATAGATTCAAAGAGCTATCAATGTGGGAGGAGTATATTCAAATTTTTTAGAGACATGTATGGAAAATTTTGTATCATAGACAAGGAAATCAGCTATTTGAAAAAATGCACATCACCATGAGACCCCATTTCTTTGAGGCATTTCTTCAAACAGTCTATTTCCTTGTCTATGTTGTTTGATAAAATTCTTTGGTAGACATGTATGGAAAATTTGGTAGCATAGACAAGGAAATCAGCTACTTGGTAGAACTATTTGACAAAATATCTCAATGAGATATGTCCTCATGGACTAGAATGATTGCAGGATATGAACAAAATGGATTTGTTGAAAAGGCTTTAGAAAATTTCGAGCATATGCAATTTCTAGGTGTAAAAACAAATTCCACTACATTTTCCAACATCCCCCATGCCTATACCAAACTAAAAGCTTTGGAAAGGGGTATGCACATCCATAGAAAAGGATTGAGAAATGATGTATTATTTTACGTATAACTTCTTTCATATATATGTGTATACAAAATGTGGAAGCATACACAAGGTAGGTCAATTGTTTAACAAAATGCCTCAAAGAGATGTGGTTTAAAAATTTAATTGGAAAGTGTAAAGAATTGTGTAGTTTAAAATATGCATTGACAAGCTAAGGTTATAATGAGAAACAAACAATGATGAACATGGAATATGCAAAATAACAAAATAAAAGCAAGCCAAAATAGAATGAAAGAAAATGTGTAAGGACTTCACATACCTAAAAAATGGAGATTCGAATGGAGGAGTTCTACCCAATTATGTAGCCTTTGCTTCTTCTTGCATCAAACTCCTCAACAATTTGAGGTTTTCAAAAGCTTGTTTCCTTTTCAATGGTCAATTGTATATCACTCTTGAATGGAATTGAGACTTGAATTGATATATATCAAATTTGACGTGAAAACTTTGCTATTTCATGTAAAGGTGGTGGAAAGATCATAAAAAAGGTGGCAGAATGTGAAAAACTTGCATGCACACTTCACAAAAGCATCAAAAAACTTCTTTTTGTTGGAACACACAAATAACCAGGAGAATATGTAGAATGTGGGCCTAGAGTTCACATGTATATTGAGTTTTTTACCATTTTTAGAGCAAGACAAAACACGCTCGCATTATAACGTGCTCACGTTATAATGCGCTCATGTTATAACGTGCTCACATTATAAGGTGAGTGTGTTATGTCTTGCTAAACAAGCGACTACATAAAAAATTCTTCAAAACGTGCTTGCATTATGAGAAAGTTGATTTTCTATAGGTTTATTTTCTCTCTCTCTATCCTTAGCCATCCATCCCCCTTAGCCATCTAGGTCTCTCACATATCCCTAAACCCTCAACCCTAGACACTATGCCTTAAACCCTAATCCCTTAAACCTTAAACCATAAACCCTAATCTCTCTCTCCCTTCTACTTATTGTTGTGCCTTCAACACACATGCCCGTTAGGAATAGGGACCCTCTCTTTCCTTCACCTAGCCGGCTCGCTTTTGTTGTTGCCTCATTTTGCATGCCCCCTATTCGGTGTTCAAAATGGTCAGTGAGCTTTAGGGAAGTCATCTTGAGTTGACCATGTTTTTTCCCCCTCAAAGTTTGAAAGTTCTAGGTCTTTGTGGGATTCCCACGGGTTGTTTGCCTTAGCTTCCCAAAGCTGGCATCCCTGGAGCCCATCAGGCCCACCTTGTCGGATCGCCCCTATTGGGTTTTTGTTGCCTCGTGGCCATCTCAAACAGCCTTCCTCCAAAAGCCCTCCACCCTTTGGGACCCATAGGGTTTTTCGCCATTTCCCTTATTGTTGGCTTTTAAGTGAACATCGTCTGAAGTTGTTCCACCCATCAGAACATGGGGCTCTTGTCGTCGTCTGCTTACCACAGAACTCTCCAAATAGCCATTAGTCGACTATCGTCCATCTAGCGGGTCCTAATGCTCCCATCGCCATTTTCAAATAATGGCCCACCAACCTTCCGACCCACCGTACCCGCATTTATGAGGCCCATTTAATGAGGGAATGTCTATAAATAGCCAAGTTTGAGTTGTCATTGTTATCCTATCAATTGATCAGAACGAGTCAGATAGCCATCTTCCAGCACCGCCTTCGAACCCAATGAGTGTTGCCACCAATTCATCACATTTGTTTCCTTCTTATTCATCCACTTTCATCGGATTTGTGAGGTGGGTTCACTGCTCGTGCCTCATTTTGTGTTTTATTCAATTTTTGTGCAAAATCACTAAGTATAAGGGAGAAAAACTTAGTAGATAGATAGATTATAACGAGGCACCCAAAACCCACATTGTAAAAACTTAAGAAACCCTCCAAATCAACTAATATAATGACCGTAGAACTCAAGCTCTACATCATCGGTCACAAGCCAAAGCATTCACGGTTTGTGGGCCCGCACACTCCCCTCACCATCCATAACATTTGAAATGAAGTTAAACTCAAAGCAGAAAACCACCCTTTTAGGCCTGATATCGCGAGACGACCAATCTCTTTAGCCATCTAGAACTTGGTCAAAAACTCCTAAAGCGAGAATAAGGAATCTGATGACTCATCCGGGCCCACCTCCGCAGGATTTTGTTCCCGGGGTTCCATCGATGATCTGCCTTTCAAAGCAGCTTTCTAGCCCTGGCCTTCTAGTGGCTAGACCTCGACCCTCCAATTTCCCTATGATTAAACTCCTACGAAATCTCAAGTCATGGTCTTTTCGGGTCCCGCCTCGCGGGCTTCCGCTGGCGAGGTTCCGTTAGTGACCTATCATCCCGACCGGCTTTTGCAGCCCATTCGTCCAGCCTCCAAACATCGAGTTCTCCTCTGTCGGTTGACTTCATGTACAAGTGACCAAGTGGTAGCACCTCTTTGGGTCTTGTCTGACGGACCTCTGTCTGCGAGCGGCCACAATAAGATTGTCGTCTCTTAAAATTTTTGATGAACAACATTCCTCCCTCCAGGACCCGACTCAGTCACGTCTGCCAAAATGCAAATGAAATGATTAAGTGATGAACCATTTTGGGTCATCTCCCGTGGACTTCCACTGTCGGAACTCCATCTGGGATTCGTCATGCTCAAGCAGAGAACTATTTGTGTCCTTCTGACGCCCGAAACCCGACCTCAGCTTGGTCATTGAACTCTCAAATGGCAACAAAGTGAACATAGTGACCTCATCTCCGCTCAGACTCGATCTGGCGGGTTGTTCCTATTGGACAGCAGTAAGACATCCACCATCTCAAAAAACAATCACCTAAAATCCTTCCGCCCTTTCCGACCCGAAGTGCCCGAATGATAAAAGCAATTTATTGACCACCTTCCAAAACATTGGGCCCCGCCCGGCAGAACTCTGCCCGCAGGATGTCGTCTTTCCAGAGTCCTCAACAACAGACCCCTAACAACCAAGTTGCCTCCTGAGTCTGATTGCTAAAGTGGAGGTCTTAATGCCCTCCAATCTTCAAAGTTACTTTGACCCACGTGCCAAAATAGAGCACTCTCCTTAGTGGACCCCCACAAATAGATCAAATTTGAAGGTGGGTTGGCATAGGTGAGTTGTCGTGCCCTGATTTCCATCCCTCCAACTTCCCCAAACTACCATCAGCCCAGGGAAATCTTCCCTCGGGACCCAAATTGTTGAAACTCCCTCTTGAAAAATGCAAATGACAATTTGAAGGAAATGTTAGGGTTCTTAAATGATGACTTATCCGATCTAACACCATTTTGCAGAGATTTGGCTAACGTTTCTGTATACCTTGATATTTCTACTGTTCTAAATGTGCAAAATAACTAAGAAACATGAATAACAAAATATCAAGGACACCTCAAGATTAGCCAAAAGAGAGTGACAAAACACTAAAGAAAGTAGATAGCACAAGACAAACAGTTTTACCTTCCTTTGTAGTTGATACTCCTTTGATTGGCCCTTGCTTAAGATAGGATGTGTGCTCCTTAGATGATTGTTTGAATGACTATAATGCAAGCTTCAATATGCAAAATGATGAACAAAGATGGTTGAATGATTGAAGAAGGCTTGATAATTCAAATGGACAGCATGTAGTTATGAGAGTGCAAAGTGTTTGAGAAGGAAAATTAGCAGCATAAGGTTGCTCAAATGAAGAAGTGTTCTAAAAATGCCCTTGAGGAGGGGGTATTTATAGAGGAATTTGAATTCTCTAGAGAATTCAAGGGTCAAGATTGATCCAACAAGGTCAAGATGAAGGGTTATGGTGGGTTGAGAACCCACAAGCCCTCACATCTTGACATGTGGAGGGTGAAGTGGACAAGAGGATATGAGGTGGAGATGAGTTGTCAAAAAGGTACATGAGGTGGAAAAGGACATGCACCTTGGGGGATGAGAGGATTTCCACAAAAAGGGATTTCTTGTCCCCAAGTGGGAGTGAAAGGGACATTTGAGGAATTTTAGAATTCCTCAAAAATCTACATGGGAAAAGGAAAGGTGGTTGGGAGGATAAATGTGAATTAAAAATTCACATTCCTAGGATGATCTAGAGGGTAAAAGGTGAGCTCCAAAAAGGTGGGACTTAGTCACATGTGGAGATTGTGACAAGTCCAAGGTTGGTCACATGTAGAGATTGTGACAAGTCCAAGGTTCTAGAAGCCTTGGAAGGATGGAATGTGAATTAAAAATTCACATATGAAAGAGGGGAATCTAGGAAGAATAAAAAGGAATTAAAAATTCCTTGGAAAATGATTAGACTTAATTAATTAGTAATTAGAGGATAATTAGGGGCTAATTAGGATTAAAAGCCAACTTGCAAAAGTTGGAGGATGTGACACATCCTAATCAAGGATTAGGCATGTGCACATCTTTAATGAAGAGATTAGGAAATGGAT
>VDFB02270651.1:600738933-600885357 GCA_007258455.2 Sequoia sempervirens | reverse complement strand
ATACTCCCTTAGGGTAACACAAAAAGACAAAAAATAGCAAGCAACGAATATTATTCCCCCTAATTAAGCTATGTTCTTAGATTAATGCAAACAGCAAGGATAATTTTAAAGAAGATTGAGCAAATGGATAGCCCTGCAAGCAAATATTAGATATTTTATCCCGCTTTCTCTATCAACTTCACAAGAATATGCTGCAAAAGGTTAGCACAAAACACATGTATCCTTGCAAGAACAACGTTAATGAGAAAAAGAACAATTAAATCTGAAATCAAAACACCAATTTTACCTTCCAGGGGGCGCAGTCGCCCTTCTGCAGCAAAACAGGGGCGTAGCCGCACTTCTGCAGCAAAACAGGGGCGTAGCCGCACTTCTGCAGCAAAACAGGGGCGTAGCCGCCCTTCTGCAGAAAATGGGGCGTAGCCGCCCTTCTACGCAAAAATGGGGCGTAGCCGCCCTTCTGTGAAAAATGGGGTGTAGCTGCCCTTCTATGCAAAAATGGGGCGTAGCCGCCCTTCTGCGCAAAAATGGGGCGTAGCCGCCCTTCTGTGAAAAATGGGGCGTAGCCGCCCTTCTGCGCAAAAATAGGGCGTAGCCGCCCTTCTGCGCAAAAATGGGGCGTAGCCGCCTTTCTGTGAAAAATGGGGCGTAGCCGCCCTTCTGCGCAAAAATGGGGTGTAGCCGCCCTTCTGCGGAAAATGGGGCATAGCCGCCCTTCTGCGATGTGTTCCTGAAAAAACTTAAACAATAGCAAACGTGAAATATGGGGACCCGATTGTGGGTCCCACCGGGCGTGCCAGAAATGTATACCTTGATATTTCTACTGTTCTAAATGTGCAAAATAACTAAGAAACATGAATAACAAAATATCAAGGACACCTCAAGATTAGCCAAAAGAGAGTGACAAAACACTAAAGAAAGTAGATAGCACAAGACAAACAGTTTTACCTTCCTTTGTAGTTGATACTCCTTTGATTGGCCCTTGCTTAAGATAGGATGTGTGCTCCTTAGATGATTGTTTGAATGACTATAATGCAAGCTTCAATATGCAAAATGATGAACAAAGATGGTTGAATGATTGAAGAAGGCTTGAGAATTCAAATGGACAGTATGTAGTTATGAGAGTGCAAAGTGTTTGAGAAGGAAAATTAGCAGCATAAGGTTGCTCAAATGAAGAAGTGTTCTAAAAATGCCCTTGAGGAGGGGGTATTTATAGAGGAATTTGAATTCTCTAGAGAATTCAAGGGTCAAGATTGATCCAACAAGGTCAAGATGAAGGGTTATGGTGGGTTGAGAACCCACAAGCCCTCACATCTTGACATGTGGAGGGTGAAGTGGACAAGAGGATATGAGGTGGAGATGAGTTGTCAAAAAGGTACATGAGGAGGAAAAGGACATGCACCTTGGGGGATGAGAGAATTTCCACAAAAAGGGATTTCTTGTCCCCAAGTGGGAGTGAAAGGGACATTTGAGGAATTTTAGAATTCCTCAAAAATCTACATGGGAAAAGGAAAGGTGGTTGGGGATATAAATGTGAATTAAAAATTCACACTCATAGGATGATCTAGAGGATAAAAAGTGGGCTCCAAAAAGGTGGGACTTGGTCACATGTGGAGATTGTGACAAGTCCAAGGTTGGTCACATGTAGAGATTGTGACAAGTCCAAGGTTCTAGAAGCCTTGGAAGGATGGAATGTGAATTAAAAATTCACATATAAAAGAGGGGAATCTAGGAAGAATAAAAAGGAATTAAAAATTCCTTGGGGAATGATTAGGCTTAATTAATTAGTAATTAAAGGATAATTAGGGCTAATTAGGATTAAAAGCCAACTTGCAAAAGTTGGAGGATGTGACACATCCTAATCAAGAATTAGGCATGTGCACATCCCTAATAAAGAGATTAGGAGATGGATTAAGATTAAGGAAAAAGATGTGACATGTGAGGAATTAAATAAATATATTTATTTAATTTATTTAAATGAAAGAGATTAAGGAGGGTAAGGTATTTAATTATTAATTAAATACCCCAGCAGGAACTGGCGAAATTAAAGATATTAATTAAATAATACTAATATTACTTAATTAACTCGGATAAGAGGATGTTTAGACGAAAAGTGATAAATTTGGATAAATTAAGTGTCCAAATTTGGATGTCTACAGTTTCCATGCTTTCATGCTTGATGTGCTCACCTCTCTTTTTCCTGTAGGATATATGGAATCAGGTGCAGGACCTTCGATAGCGGCCGTGGAGAAGGACAAAGGGAAAAAAACAGCCAAGGAACCCCACGGGAAAGACGACAAAGACCAAATGAAATATAAGTTCCAAGGGGAACCTCTTAACTCCAAAGTCACCTCAACCTAGAAGGAGGTCTCTGATAGAAACATCAGACACGTAGACATTGATGAATTCAAGTAGAGAGTCTAGATCAATCCTACAACCAATAATGCAAGAAGGATCAAAAGTAGTGGGTTGGCCAAGGTTGCAGGCTTCCCTCCCACTCTTATTGCCCCTAAACTAGTGATGGCCTGCAAGGAGGCGTATCAACCAGAGACCAAAACCATTGCTGACAAAGAGAGAAATGTTTTGGCTAACATGTCTGCCAAGTCAATAATAAAGACTTTTCATATCCCTACCTTCAGAGAGATGGAGGAAGCATCCATAGAGGATGGCAAGGTGATGTGGGATGAAGATCCTCTTAAATGCAAAAGTCTTATCAACCAATACTGGTTGAAAGAAAAGAGAGGCAGTGCAGCTAAGGTGCCCTAGGAGCTCTTCCGCAGTGACCTTACTGAGTAGAGTCATGGGCCTCCCAAATGTGGCCTATTTCTAGGATTGGATGGTATATTTCATGGAAGAGATCCTTCGAGGTAAAACTAAGTTGTACTGGGCAGGAATAATTAGCGATTGCTTCCACGAGCAATTTATGGCTATAAAGAAGACCTCGTGCTTCTATATGATGTCCTACATGGTATATTCACTAGCTGACTAGACACAATACAGAGGTTTGTTTAGGGCTCCTGATGAGGAACTAGGTAGAGAACTAAAGGTTTATGACAGATACCCTCAGCTACAGTTCAAAAAATTTAAGAGGGATTATTGTAGGGTCAATGACACTTTCATAGGTCATATCATCAGATTACTCGAGGGTGACTTCGAAAGAAGGGTCTCCCACAGTGCTAATCCTTTCCTCAAGCAATTTTCCTTCTTATTCATACAGTATCTGAAGTTCACCTACATCCAAGTTGAAGGTTTTATGGAGAAACCATACAAGCTGCCCCAGTATCCAAATGACTAGATAATATTATTAGAACTCTCTCAGTATTTTTGGCATGCACATGCCCTCTTGAGTAGCAAGCATAAGGATAAGATTCATTATCCCCTCTCCTTTGGCCAAGGGCTATATGAACTCCACACATCCTAGTGTGCCAAAAATTTAGACAAAGAGCTCATGGAGTATCACTTGAGGTTCCACACTTCCCAACTGTGAATGGACCCTTATGGTAAGTTGAAGAAGATGGTCACGGTTGAATACGCCCATCGGCTTAGTGTTGATGATTTTTGGGCCAACTACAAGGATGATAATGAAGTGAGAATGAGGCACTACATGCGCATGACTGTGTATTTTGTAAAGAGATTCAACATGTTCCCAGTGTCAGACCAAGTAGTGGAGGATGAGAATATAGTAATGGATCCTTGATACAATGCAGTTGTCAACCTGCCGCTGCCACTAATTGACTAGGATGAGCAAGAGGTTGATGACCTCAATATTTTGACCAAACCCATCGAGGATAGAAGAAATGAATGGATTGATGGTAAAATTCCCCAATTAAAGCAACAAGGGGTCACTCTGACCTACGAGAAGCTTGAAGAAGAGCTTGCAAGCGAGATAGATAGTGGGACAATTGTTGCCCCAACAGAAGAAGCTTCTCAATCCCCTCCAGTCACTAGGTTGAGAAAAAGAAAAGATATGGCTGAAGGATAGTCTAAATCCCATGTATATTCAAGGAAGCCTTCAGAGGGTGAATCCTCCCAAAGGCCAAAGACATTAGGTAGTCTTGATACCATTCAGGAGGACCCTCTCCACGAAGGGGAGGAAGTAGAGGCTGAGAAACCAAAGTCTCCACCTGTTGCCTCCACCCTTGCAACCACTGCTACCACTCACGTTGCTATTGTTGCTGCCTCTTAGGCAATGGTTGCTACTTCCCCACCTATGGTGGACATCTCTGTCCACCTTGCTTCCACTCCACCCACAACCCAAGTGATGGTAATTGACTCTTCCTTCACCACCACCTCTCTAATTTCCTCTACCTCCATGTCTCTAACCACTTCTCTTCCCCTAGAAAAAACAACAATACCAATGTTCACACTCTCACTTCCAAAGGCTTTCTCCCGGCATATGTTGAACATTCCCACAGAGTTGTCAAGAGTGCTAATGAACCTGACTATTTAGGCTGCCTTGGCGCAGATTCTTGCTAATATTCTCACCTCCACTCCTCCAACTAAACCACCAGAAATGAAAGCCACAATGGAAATATCTGAGGAGTTGGCGAGACGAGAAAAGGAAGCCACAAACAGGATCGAGGAGGAAGCAGATGATTACCATGAGCATCCCGAGTTCCAGTGCCTACCAACTGATGAAGTGGTGTGCGAAGGTGAAGAAACAAAATCCTCTGAGAGTTATGGAGAAGATGCTAGCACCAAATATATCATGGAGACCTTTGACACAGAGCTTGAAGAGGAGTTGGCCCGACAATTAAAGAATGTTGGAAAGGAAGCAAAAAGGCCACCTTCTGAAGAAGAAAAGGAATCAAGTGATAAAATGGAGGAAGATAGTGAACCTCCAAATGGGGAGCGTGATGAAAGCCCCAAAAACGATGAAGAAATGCCTCTCTCAGAATAACAAGAAGAGCAAGAAGAGCAAGAAGAGCAAGAAAAGAAAGAACAATAAGATGTGTCACCTCAACGTGAGGAAGAGAAAAATAAAGGAGAGGATAAATCCCAGGAATAGAGTAGCCTGAAGAACATGGGCATGAAGAAGAAGAAGAAGAAAAGAAGACTGCCGAAGGGGAAGACAACCCCAAAGAGCATGCAGCCATCAAGTCTCCACAAAAGGAAACTGTATTCATTCATGATTCAGATGAAGAAGGAGAAAGGATCAGGCAAGAAACCCCAGGCAGTAAGGTGATGGAGATTGAACACACCCATGAAGAAGAGCATGATCATGAATCACCAAGGGGAGAATCTCAGATGTCCAAGTGGCTAGAGAAACAGTTGGAAAAGAGAACCCCAAGCTCAAAGGATTCAAGAGAAATGTTGGAGGCCATCTTGGCCCGAGCCCAGATTAGCACCAGGAAAGAAAAGAAACCTAAGGTTAGATCTTAGCTGACAATGGATGCCTCTGGATCTAGAACCATACAAATAGCCACACTGGTGGTGGGAGAAGAAGGAATAAGTTACAACATCTCCACCGTTGACTTGGGGACGGCTACTAGAGAGCAGAAAATTGATCACCTCCAAGGGTCCGTCGCCACTATCGTGCATCAGATGCACAAGGATAAGATTTCCAAGGAGGATTTGAAGGCACAAGTGGCTGATCTAATAGCCTATATTCAACAATGGTCATCAGTAGAGAAGCTTCCCACCACATCCTTGGCGCCACCACAATTATTGTCCAAGGACCATATTGATCAACTAGAAAAGAGAAAGAACTAGACAAAAGCCACAAAGGATTGGTTCAAATAGGTTTTCTACAATAGAAACATGGGCATCAGTCGTACGGTTAGGACAGCCAACAAATTCTTGGAGTTGTAAAGAGTATTCGAGGGAATAAGGAAGTTCTGCACCGATTTACCCAAATTATACAAGATTACATAGCCCAAGCTTGAGGCCATCCTCAAGGTACCTAATGGATCCTGGGAAAAGGAATTTGCTCTGGAAAAAGGTGATCAATGGCTCGTAAAGACGTGGAAGTTGAGCCTTGACCACAGAAAAGAGGTATTGGAGCAAGTGCTTCATGAGGTAGAGATTGAAATTGACTAGATCAAGGAAGTCTGGGCTATTTGTGAAGAATATATAAAGTTGATGATGGACTTTGATGTGCCCGTAGTTGAGTTGGATCTCAAAAAGATAAAGCCCTACTTTCATAAGAAAATGGAGAATGGGACTGTGAATGCACTGACATCTGATTTCATGGGTTTTGTTGCAAGGTCCTTCTCTCAGTCTGAGCAAGTGATTAAGAATGCGCAGAAATTTGACAAGGACTGGGATACCATCACAAACAAATCAAGGAGGTTGAATTTCTAGGTGATCCAATCTGATATATTGGAATGGAGCAAGCTCCAGGAATTGATCGGAAAATTTGTGGAATATGCCACCGTGAAGAGAAATGAAGGAATCCATGTTATTGATGATGAGTTCCTCACTGTGTAGTTGCAGCGAAGGGAAATCAGCAAAAGACAAAATTGCTATAGTGTCACCACATGAAGACAAAATAGGGAAAAAGACAAAGAATGTATTTTAAATTGTAATATATTTGGGGGTGGGTGAAACCTTCGTTTGTAGTGAATCTTGGCCACACAATGCCAATCAATCTTGGTCGTTCATTTTGCTTTTGGAACACTATAAATAGGGGGTCTCCTATCATTTTCAAGAGAGATTTGAGTTGTTGTAAAGGCATGCTACAGAAATTTTAATAGAAGTTCATTGGCTTTTGGTGGACTCTTGAGTTTCTATTGCATGTTACATGGTTCTTCTCCCATAGTTAGTTCATTTGAAGTAGATTTACTTTTCTTTGCTTTTCTTCACGTTTTAGCTTTCTTTAGTAGATTAGATAATGTTGTTCATTGGTTTTGAAGCTTTTTGTTGTGTGTTGGAAACCTTTCTAGTCCATACTTTTTTCTTTTTATTGATGGTAGATAGCTGTGTAAAGTTAGTCTAGACTTAAATTGAAAGTTTATCTAAATTTCCAATGTTTGTTCATGCTTATGGTGAATGAATGATTGAATATCTACAGTCCTTAAAAGCTTGCACAAATTTCATTAGACTGTGATATAATCTAGTTAAGTGAAATTTTGTCTTAGGAAGGTTGTCCGTAGTAGAATCCTCCATGATCACTGTTCACTGTTCACTATTCACTATTGAACTTCAGATCCAAGAACCTTCTCTCTTCCCTACCTTTTTTCTTTTTTTTATAAATAACCTATGCTAAGGTTCATTGCACATTATAAAGCCAAATATAGAGTTGAAATAGGAGCTTAGGACTGTTATTTGAACCTGCAGCAATTGCACACTAACTTCCCATCTCGGGAACTCCATTTCAAGATCCAACTTCCCTTCAGCTTAACTTTGTAAGTCTACCCTATGATTACCAACAAGATCACATTGAAACAATTGAGATATTCTATGCGCATCATGACCTAACATCTGAGAGACCTTAGGGCAATTTTTCGCAACTTGTTGTTGGAGATTTCCTTTCAAGAGAGATAGTGCACCTACGCACTACCTGTGTTGAGAAAGTGCATAAAACACCCATCAACACCTATTTTTCTCTCTCTCTACCCTAATCCCTCAACCCTATACCCTCAACCCTCTACCCTCAACCCTAAACCCTTAAACCCTCTACCCTCAACCCCCCCTCTCTCTCTATCTCACTTCTCCCTCCATATTTCCCTCCCTATCTACCCTAATCCCTCAAACCCTATACCCTCTACCCTATACATTGGACCCTCGACCCTAATCCCTCAACCCTATACCCTCAACCCTTTACCCTCAACCTTAAACTAGGTCAACCCTAAACCCTCAAACCCTCTACCCTCTACCCTTAACACAATACCCTCCACCCCCAACCCTAAACCCTCAACCCTACCCTCTACCCTTAAACTCTTAAACCCTTAAACTCTCTACCCTCAACCCTCAACCCTTAAACCCTCTCCCTCTACCCTCAACCTAATACCCTCTACCCTCAACCCTAATCCCTCAATCCTATACATTAAACCCTCAACCCTATAGGTCATCAATCCTATACCCTAAATTCTCAACCTTCTACCCTATACATTGGATCCTCAACCCTCATCTCTCTTTTTCCTTCCCTCCTCTTCTCTCCTCCTCTCTATCTCAATTATCCCTCCATCTCTCCCTCCCTCTCTTCCCTATACCCTCAATCCCTAAACCCTCAATTTTCAACCCTTAATCCCTCAACCCTCAACCTTTAAACCCTAATTCCTAAACCCTTAAGCCCTTAAACCCTCAACCCTCTACACTATACATTAAATCCTAAACCCTCAATTCTCAACCATCTACCATATGCATTGGATCCTCAACCATATACCCTAAAACCTATATACTAAACCCTCAACCCTCAACCCTCAACCCTCAACCCTCAACCCTAATCCCTCAACCCTAAACCATTAAACCCTAAACCTCATCCCTCGACTCTTAAACCCTTAAACCCTCAACCCTTAACCCCTAAACCCTTAAACACTTAAACCCTCTACCATATACATTAAACCCTCTACCCTATACATTGGAACCTCAACCCTAATCCTCAAACCTATAGGTCCTAAACCCCTATCTCTCTCTTTATCTATCTATATCACCTCTCTCTCCCTCCCTAAACCTTTAAACTATCTACCTAATCCCTCAACCCTATACCCTCAACTCTTAAACCCTTATATTATCAACCCTCAACCCTCTACCCAATACCCTAATCCCTCAACCCTTAAACCCTTAAACCATCAACCCTCTACCCTAAACCCTAAATCCTCATTCCTCAAACATAAGAACTCAACCCTTAAACCCTTAAACCATATACCATAAACCCTCAACCTGTAATCCCTAAAACCTTACTCCCTCAACCCTCATCCCTAAACCCTCAACCCTTAAACCCTAAACCCTTAATCCCTCAATCCTTAAACCCTAAATCCTCAACCCCTATACCCTCTACCCTATACATTGGACCCTCAACCCTATACCCTCTACCTTCAACCTTAAACCATCAACCCTTAAACCCTAAACCCTTAAAACCTCTACCATCTACCTTCTACCCTAATCCCTCAACCCTATACCCTCAACTCTTAAACCCAAGTAAACTTTCTACCCTAATCCATCAATCCTCAAACCTTAATCCCTCAACCCTCAACCCTCTACCCTCTACCCTCAACCCCTCTACCCTATACCCTATACATTTGACCCTCAACCCTCTACCCTCAACCTTAAACCATCAACCCCATCCCTAAACCCTAAACCCTCTACCCTCTACCCTTAACCCAATACCCTCTACCCCTCAACCCTAATCCCCAACCCTCTACCATCAACCCTTAAACCCAAGTGGGTAAACTTCTACCCTAATCTCTCAACCTCAACCCTTAATCCCTCAACCCCAAACCCCACCCCCAATTCTTAAATCCTAAACCCTCAACCCCTAGACCCCTAACTCCATACATTGACCCCAACCCTAATCCCTCAACCCTATACCCCTCAACCTCTACCCTCAACCTTAAACCTCTACCCTCAACCCTAATCCCTATATACCCTATACCCTCAACCCTAATTCCTTGAACTGTGCAAACACTCTACCCTCAATCCCTCAACTCTCAACCCTTTAATCCCCTCAACCCTAAAACCCTCAACACTCTACCCTACCCTCAACCCTAAACCCTAAACCCTCAACCCCTATACCCTCTACCCTATGCATTGACCCTATACCTCTACCCTCAACCCTAATCCCTCAACCCTATATCACCTCTCAACCCTTAATCCCTTAAAACCCAAGTAAACTCTCTACCCTAATCCCTCAACCCTCCACCCTAATCCCTCAACCCTAATCCCTCAACCCTTAAACCTCTACACCCTATACATTAAACCTCAACCCCACTTTCAACCCTCAACCCCTATACCCTCTACCCTATACATTGGACCCTCAACCCTAATCATTCAACCATATACCCTCAAACCTATACCCTAAACCCTCTACCCTCTACCCTAAACCTTTAATCCTAAACCCTTAAACCTTAAACCCTTAAACCTTCTACCCTCTACCCTCAACCCTAATCCCTTAACCCTATACCCTCAATTCTCAACCCTCTACCCTATACATTGGATCATCAACACTCATCTATCTTTGTCCCTCCCTCCTCTTCACTCCTCTCTATATCACTTCTCCCTCCATCCATCCCTTCCTCTCTACCCCAATCCCTCAACCCTATACCCTCAACCCTTAAACCATTAAACACTCAACCCTAAAACCTAAACCCTCAACCCTTGAACCCTAAACCCTCTACCTTCTACCCTCAACCCTCAAACCTATACCCTCAACCCTTAAACCCTAATCCCTCAACCCTAAAACCCTAAAACCCTCTACACTCTACCCTCTACCCTCTACCTCTACAATATACATTAAACCTTGAACCCTCAATTCTCAACCATCTACCCTATACATTGGATCCTCAACCATAATCACTCAACCATATACCCTAAAACCTATATACTCAACCCTATACCCTCAAACCTCAACCCTAAACCTCATCCCTCAACTCTTAAACCCTTAAACCCTCAACCCTTAATCCCTCAACCTTTAAATGCTTAAACCCTCTACCCTCTACCCTATACATTATGTTGGAAGAATGAAGAACATCTTATTATACAGCTTTTGTGTTGTCATTGATGTCACCATGTTATATGAGTTGTAACTGCAAGTTTAAGCTCAAGCTTGATCTGGTATTCTGAACCGGTATCTGAACTGGTATGCAATTATCATCCTCTAGTATTTTGGTCCATAATCCTCCGCTGATGAATATCTTTTCTTGCGGATTTTGGAAATGGTTTTTGGATGTTGGAAGATTGTAAGTTTACAATCTCATGTGCACAAGTGCTCGTATGGAGAGTTGGCATCACTCTATTGTTTCTTTTTGCTATTAGGTCTATCTTTGGTTAACCTAATGTATTGTTGATATTGTAATGGATTAATTTTTGTTGTGTGGATGTATGTGTGACCTATCTTTGATCCATTCCAAAATGTTGTAGCATGCTACACGCTTGGATTGTTTGTGGAATTTTTTTGTACAAGCTTCAAGTTGACAGTTGATCTTTTTGGTGAATAAGGGTTGCATCTAATTAGGCCGACCTAATTGATGCTTGTAGATGTATTGGATATATATATATTGGACAGTTTTGAGATTTTTGGTGATTTTGAGTGCGAAGTTGAGTCAGATAAGAAGAATTTTTTTTGAAAATGATGAAGTGTGTAAAGTCGGTTTATTGAGCTTCAAAGGAACTAAATCAACACTTGTTAGGTGTACTTTATCAGTTCATATTCTGGCTATAAACCATTTTGTCATTGTATCTTTTTGTAGGCAGTGAGCCTCCCATTTTGGATAGTAAGTCCTAGCAATGAGCCACCCTTTTGTAATATCTCATAACCGGTTATACTATATTGTGAACTAATCCTCACCGTGGTTTTTCCCATTTTGGGTTTTCCACGTAAAAATCCTGGTGTTCATGTGTTGTGTACTTTTATGTTCTATTAATGCTCTTGATTATCTTTACTATTATATGCATTGGAGTAATTGGATGGTATTAATTCAATAAGTTTAAGAAGATACTAATTCACTTCCCCTCTCAATATCTTGGATATTCAACAATTGGTATCAGAGCTTGGTTCCTCCGAAGAAGCCTAACACCTTGAGGAAGATCTTGAAGATTGAACAAATGGATGATAAAGAAGAACTCCACACTGCTCTTGAAGATCTTGACAAAGCTGAAAGTGAAAACAAATATTTGGAAACAAATCTTGATGAGGCAAATGAATGCATCTGGAAATTGAAAGAGAAATTAAAGAAATTCAGAGAAAACATAGAGAAGTGAGTGAGCAATTGAAACAAGAAAATGAAGAGGTTACAAGATTGAATGTGCAAGTGGAGGAAAAGAAGAGAATTGAATATTGTCTGAATACAGTAGTGCAAAGCAAGAATGATGAATCCACAAGACTTGAACAAGAAGTAGTGAACCTGAAAGCAGATCTGGATAAAGAAAAACCCAGTGAAGATAATTTCAAGACAAGCTCCACCAAGCTTGATGAGTTTATTACAGGGTAGAAACCCTCTAAAGACAAAGGTGGTTTGGGAAATGAAGCAGGTGAAATCTCTAAGGTTGTGCAGACCCCAAACACTTAGAATAAAGGGAAGCAGACAAGAAATCCAAGGAACTTTGCTAGGAGACTGCCTATTAGATAGCCAAATGCTCAACAAAGGTACCAATCTTTCAATGGCATTTTATTTTCATGTAATAAATTTGGTCACAGGGTAACAAAGTGCAGAAGTAGAACAAATTAGTTTTTCGGTCCCTTCTCCTGACAATGTTTTGCATGCAAGAAAGTTGGACATAGAGCTAGTGAATGCAGAATTCAGATGATGAATTGGTTTAATCAAGGTAGAATGAATCAATATTTTGCTGGCTATTTCTATACATGTAATAATTTTGGACACAAAGTAAATTAGTGTAGATCAAGGGTTAATGGAGGTCAAACAAGTAAGAAAAATGTTGTTTGCTACAATTGCAACTAACCTGAACACATTTCAAGAGTTTGCAGAAGTAAAAAAGGGAAAGCAATCTGATTCAGTAGAGAAGAATGGACCATTGAATAAAATTGACAAGAATCAGGTTAAGCAAGAAATGAACAAGATATGGAAGATGAAAGAAGAGCCAGAAACATCAGATGCGTCTATGCCCCCATTTGGTGCAGATAATTCCTCTGACAATTAGACCTAGCATGGTCTTAGGGGAGCATTAACAGAAAATTGTTTGAACCCCTTGGATATTTGGCATGTCATTCTTTGGCACGAAGATATGTTGTAAGGAATGGATAAACAAAGGTTATGCAAAAGGAACAGGAAGAAAAAGTGCAGGCATGTTCATTTGCGAAGAAAATTATGGTTTTTCAGTGTAGTGAAGAGGGTTTTTATAAGCTTTTTGAAATCTGCCACATTTAATGCAAATTAGGGCAGATCGTTGTTTTATAAAGTGAATTTGTAAGGAATTTTAATCACTTGCACATTTGAATAAAGTGGAGAGCGATTTGGAGAATTCTTGTGGTGATTTGAAGTGTGAGTTGTGCAAACCCTAGTTTTGGTTTTTTGTAAAGAAAAAAGGTATTCTTCTGTGTTGTTGTGGGTTTGTGTAGATTGTCTTTCTAAAATCATTTGAGCTCGAATTGTGAAAAATGGAAACTTTTGTAATCGTTAATGTGTCAGAAAGACATATACCATCCTATAAGAAGATGACCCTTTGGGTTCCTTCTCATCAATTCCTCATGGTGTCATGCCCACTGAAGACACTATAATGTATATTAGAGTTAAGACTGAGGAGTACAATCATGGAAAATTGATAGACATATGGTAGAATGAGCTCACTGGGGTGATTTCTTGGTAAAACCTGAGTATTCAAACATTGTTTTGAAGAAATTGGATCGATGGAATTGCTTTCCTAATTTCAACTCCATAGTTGATGACAAGTATGTAAATCTAGCTCTTCGCAGAATGCATGATACGTTCTTGTAGATTGATAGACCTCATCTTATAACTAAGGAAGCAATTAAGGTTGTTATAGGACTCTATGACATCGAACGGGTACCCGTGTTGAAGTCTGTGAAGAATGAAGTGGTGATGGAACTCACTAGTGCTACATGTGACAGAAGGGATCTTATGATGCAAGGTAGGATGGTCTTCACCTTAATAACACAATTCAAGTTATATCAATCAACAATCAAGGTCACAAAACTTTAACTCAACAACTTTCCTCTATAACCATGCCTTCAACCTAGTAGGTCTGTAGACCTATCTTTGCAAATTTTCTCACAATTTTTCTTAACAACTATAGGGACTCTTGATAGTTTTGAATACCCATTATAGCCAACTTAGACATATGACATAACCGATATAGGTTCCTTTAGAACAAATCTCTCAAAGCCCGAGTGTAACACTGCTCCAAAAGACTAATTAAGTCTATTTTACAAAGCAAGACCTCTTCAATATTTTCACCAACCTAAGAAAATTTCTCAGACCTTTGAACTAGGTAACAAAATACCTATTTCACCAACTTTTAGGTCTTCAAACCTCTATCCAAACACTGAACTAAGAAACCCCTATTCTCCTTGAATTAGGCTGGGGTTTATTCAATTTTTGGCTTCCACAACTCATACAACCCTACAAATTCCTCCAAAACACCTTAACATGTCTACTTTCACTCAAATTTCTCTCACCTTTCCATTTCTCACACTCTTTTACCAAACTCTTACTCAAAACCTCATATTTCATGCACAAAATCACTTTTTCCTATAAGAGAGTCAAGGTTTTGATCCCCACAAACTCATCACTCATAGAAATACTGACCTCCACTCATCCTAAACTATATTAACATGACCATTCCATAGATTTACAATTGTGACAGTAAGTGGAATGGGCTTACATCATGTTTATACCCTCAAAACCATCAAACAGGGCTTACCCGGTTTGCTACAAAAAATTGGAGATAAAAAACCTCAAACTCAGTCTCAAAGACTCAAGTCAAGTGAAAAAATATATTAACTCACTCCTTTACACTATGCACAAGCTTCAATATTGCTTGTATGTTGTACGGTCACGTACCAACACCTGCAAGTTCATGTTTCAAAGGAAAATACATAATTTTTGAGTTAAAATAGGGAATATTATTTATTCTTCTTTTCCAATTGTTTCAACAACCATACGAAATGATGGATTACATGCTTTTATACATTTCTATCATGAAACTCCCTCCAAAAATTGACCAACTGCTTTATAACTTCCCCTTGGTTGTTGAACTTCCTGCATTTTGCAATTTTGCAATTACAATCTTGACAACTTTGTTACTTTTGGAAACTTTACACTTTTTACCCCTAAACCTTCTAAACATCACTAGAATGACTTCAAAACATTATTTGGTGGTCAAACATGACCTTATCTACCATAAAATAGAACTTGACTCACTAAACCCATAATAAGCCTTATTTACATATCTGGCTCTTGCAAGCATGATTGATAGCATTATCACATTGCTTTACAAAAATGAGCACTAGATACAATTCTAATGGTCTTTTTAGACCTTATTGACTCATTGCATGACCTTAAACTCCTAGAAAATCTATATCAAACCAAACTTAAGTAAATTCAGATGTCCATTATTCGGTGCTCCTACACCATCTTACTACAAAGATTATCACTAATCCTGCTATGAAGTATGTTGCAATAATGATCAGACACAAAATCTACTTCACAAATAGAGATAATTCAATATCTGCTACAACAATTTACATCGGTTATGATATAGCAGCTAATGGTGAAAATTATGATTTGTGTGAACTCCTCCAATAGTAGTTGCTAGAGAACTTGAAGATGACCCAGGAAAAGAAATATGCTTTTAAGTTTGGCTCCTTGATTGTGTGTTTATTGTTCTATTTTCTTAGAAGACTTCCCAGAAGAGATGATGTGGTGTTTTTGGATACATCCAGATTAGTTTCACATCAAATCATTGATTACATGCACAATTTGGGTGATTTGAAGGCTCAAGAAAATTCTCTAACAACATTCTTTGTTGTGTTCAAGAGCAACATGAATGAAAGAGAAAGGATTCCAAGGAAAGTGGTTGAGAAGTACAAGAATAATATCATTTTTCATGTCTCCTCTGATGAGTGCATGATTGAATCCATTGAATGCCAAACCATATGGATTCAACCATTGGGTTATGAGATTACAAAGGATGAAGTCAAAGGCTATGTACAAGTTTTGTTAAAAATCCCTAGAGATAACAATGAACCTAGAGTTGGAACTTATGCAAAAAAATCTATGGAAGTGCACTTGGAGCATAGGAAGCCTGTTATGAGAAAGAATGTAGATGCAATTCTTAAGAAGGTTGGCTTCATTGATGAAGAAATTGCACAAGGTAGAACTATGGGAGAGCAGGTAGCTAGAGAATCATCTGGACTAAGGAGATCCAACATGAATACTCCTTCAAAACCATCTGCAGCTCCTGCAATGAAAGTAGAACCTAGTGTTCCTGATAAAGGAAAAGGCTCAGCTCCTTCTAGACCTAATACAAGATCTAGAAAAAGGAAAGAGACTCCTCCGGTAGCACCAGTCAAGAGAGGAAAGAAAGAAAAAGCTACAAGGGAAAAGAACCTTAGTATCACTGAAGAACAAGAGGAAGAGGAGGAAGACCCAACAACAAAATTGGTAAGAAAGAAAAGAGGAAGCATGTCCTCTGGTGAAGGTGCTTCACAAGAAGCTAGTGTGGGTAGTAAAAGAGTTCATTATGTGTTGTCCTACGAAGAAGATGAAGAACAAGATCTTGGTGTTCATGAACACACCAAACCAGATCAAAGAAAGCAAAAGTGTCAGAAGAAGCTCCCCCGAACCAGGAAGAACATAAGGACTCTCCAGTAAGACCTGGTTCCCCTCTGAGATTAGAGGTTTTGGTTAATAGCTTGATACACTTTGAATATATGCTACAACCTACTGCTGAACTTTATGATCAAGTAAGAAGAGAGGACAATAAAACTTTAATTTTGGCTATCATTCAGTATGTTATTACTTTGGAAGTTAGTTGGGACAATGTTAAGAATAATGTGCATGAGAAATTGTGGGAAGCTCTGATGAAAAGGAGATTAGAAGCTATAGAATTGGAAGAGAAGATTAGAAATGATGCTTTTGAGAAACTTGGGTCCTCTTTGACCCAAAATGATTTGGAAACTCTGAAGAAGGTATGCTTGAAGATGTTTTGAATGAAGAAAAGAGTGAACACATTGATGAAAAAGAACAAGAAGCAAATAAAGAAGATAAGGAAAGAAATTGCAAAAGCCATCAGGGGTTTGGCTGAAAAATATGGTATGTTTGGTGCACTCCCATCCGGTTCTACACCTAAGTCAGGAGAAGAAGTTTTTGTAGAGGTTAAGGAAGACATTCCTTCTAGTACAAGTGATACAGATATTCGTCCGGAAACAAATGTTTCAAATATCCCTCTAGATACAGGTGTTTCAAATGATCCATCAGAGATAGAAAAACATAATGAGGAAGAAGTTAAACTAGAGAAGCATGATGTTGTCCCTCCAGAGCATGATGAAGGTGAAAAAGATAATGCTGAAGGAGAACAAGATAAATATGAAGGTGAAGGAAATGAAGAATGAAATAGAGACAAAGATGAAAAAGAGAAAGATGAAAAAGAAGATGGAAAAGAAGAAGAAGAGAAAGTAGAAGAAGAAGAAGAAGAGAAGGTAGAGGAAAAAGAAAAGGGAGAGGAAGAAGAGAAAAATGGGGAATCTACCAAGAAGAATGAAGAAGATCAAAGGAAGGTTGTAGAATATCAAAGGTCCCTTGGAGAATCCGACGACGACGATGATGTTTTAAAAGGCTTGCTATCCAAGCAGATCAAGTTCCAGTCAGTGATTCCTCAGGAACTTCTACAACTCCCCATGATTCAAGGAAATTTATACTTGGATAAAATTTCTCCTATTCATAAGTTGGTGTCAGGGGATGCATTTCATGCATCTAGAAGAAGAGAAATTTTGTAAACACACCATAAGGGAACAAAACTTATTGACGATGCTCTTAAAGCTTTGTAGGAGGCCACCCCTAGTACATCAATAGATACATCTCACTCTGGTAGAAAATCTAAAACTTCTATTGGACTCCTTTAAGGAGTATGCCTCTGGACTTAGTGATAAGACAAGGCAAGAGGTTGAGGAGAAAATTACAGAGAAAAGGCTTTTGGCACTTCATGATAAGTGTGCTCTGGCACACACCAATTTTGAAAAGAATCTAGAAGTTGTGTAGGCTTGTGAATTTGAATCAAATGTTGTCTTTGCTTACTGCATAAAGTGGTTGGATGCCATTCATAATATCAAGGATCTCATGGACTCCATTGAGTCCCAATTGACTGATGTCTCCAGTATCTACAGTGCATCCAAAGATAGAGACAAAACAACTTGGAATGCTATCTCTGCTCACAAAGATAAATTATTTATTCTACAAAATCAGAAGGAGGATATCATTAGAAGATTTGGTTAGTTGGGTGACCTTGTAAGAATGGAGTACTCTTCAGTTGCCAATGCTTTGGAAAATGCAGAGAAATTAGAGAAGATAAATCTGACTCCTGGTACTCCGGATGATGTAGAGGAAAGTCTGGTGGAATTGGAATCTCTGAACAGAATGTTGATAGCTGCTAAGAAGAGTTGGGAGAATGGTAAGGCAGCATGGCAAGGTATACTCAAAGAGCTTCAAGGCTCGCCATCCTCTGAGTAATATTTTTTAGTTTTTCATATTTTTTGGACCGCCCTTTGTCCTTGATGTCAAAGGAGGAGAGAAAGTTGTGTTGTGAAGAGGAAAGGGAAAAAATGTGTTGCATTGGAAAGGGGGAGAGAATGTTATGGAGAGAAAAGGAAAGAATATATTGCACATAGGAGGTTTGTAAATTTTGGCACATGTTGCCATCAATGACAAAGGGGGAGATTGTTGGAAGAATGAAGAAGAACATCTTATTATTCAAATTTTGTGTTGTCATTGATGTCACCATGTTATATGAGTTGCAACTGCAAGTTTAAGCTCAAGTTTGATCCGATATTCTAAACTGGTATCTAAACCGATATGTAGTTATCATCCTCTAGTATTTTGGTTTGCAATCCTCCACTGATGAATATATTTTCTTGCAGATTTGGGAAATGGTTTTTGGATGTTGGAAGCTTGTAAGTTCAAAATATTGTGTGCACAAGTGCTTGTATGGAGAGTTGGAATCACTCTGTTGTTTCTTTTTTCTATTAGGTCTCTCTGGTCGACCTAATGTATTGTTGATATTGTAATGGATTAATTTTTGTTGTGCAGATGTATGTATGACCTATTTTTGGTCCATGTCGACATGTTGTTGCATGCTACATGCTTGGATTTTTTTTGGAAAGTTTTTGTACAAGCTTGCAGCCGACAGTTGATCTTTTTGGTGCATAAGGGTTGCATCTAATTAGGCCGACCTAATTGATGCTTGTGGATGTATCATATATATATATTGGATAGTTTTGAGATTGTTGGTGATTTTGAGTGTGAAGTTGAGTCAAAGAAGAAGACAAGTAGTCAAAAATTATAAAGTGTGTTAAGTCAGTTTACTGAGCTTCAAAGGAACTGAATCAACACTTGTAAAGTGTACTTTATCAGTTCATATTCTGGTTGTAAGCCATTTTTTCATTTTTTCTTTTTGTAGGCAGTGAGCCTCCCATTTTGGATAGTGATTCCTAGAAGTGAGCCACCCTTTTGTAATATCTTATAACTGGTTATACTTTATTGTGAGCTAATCCTCACCGTTGTTTTTCCTATTTTGGGTTTTCCAGATAAAAATCACGGTGTTCATGTGTTGTGTGATTTTGCGTTCTATTAATGCTCTTTCTTATCTTTACTATTATATGCATTAGAGTAATTGGATGGTATTCGTTCAATAATTTTAAGAAGATATTGATTCACCTCCCCTCTCGATATCTTGGATATTCAACACATTATACCCTCTACCCTATACATCAGAACCTCAACCCTATAACCTCAACCCCTATCCTGTTGGAAATAAGCAACACTGAGAGGGGGGTGAATCAATGTTCTACAAAAATTAACTTTATTATTCTGATCTTTAATCCACTTAGAACATTCAACCAAGAGTAATATGTAGAAATAGAAAGCAAACAACCACAACACCATAACACAAGGATTTTTATGTGGAAACCCTGTTAGGGGAAAAACCACGGTGGATGGCCAATCCACAATATAATTTGAGTATACTCAAAAGAAGTTTACAATATGGGAATGCATTTTCATTCAGGCACACTACTCAAAATGGGAAGGCACACTGCCTTAAAAATATTTTGATTAGATTCAAGAGAATGAACTAAAGAAATAACATCTAAAAATGCTTGATTACAATTTCGGTTAGGCTCAGATGTCAATCTTTTGTCCTTCTGACTAATACCGATCTTCTACTCTACTCTGCTTTGACTCGCTTCACAAAATCTTTATGCGCAAGTGAAACTGTGCATAAAATCACTCTAATGCTCTTCTAGTATTCGCAATACACATCGACACACCATGCACACACCGTAAAAATATATAAGAGATCATACATATATATCCGCGACTAGCAATTTATTCGTAATATGTTGGCTCAAATAAAACTTGAAGATATTAGCAATTTTTCAGCTTAAATCATAAGAGTTATGTAATGCGTATCCACAATGGTTGGCCACAACTGAGGTCAGACCCAAAACAAGATAAGAAAACACAAAAATATTCGATAAAACATTCCTTGAATATCCACAACATATTACATCAACTAAGTCAGCCCCAAAATACTGATAAACAAAGAATTATCAACTGGATCTCCAAACTCACACAAGACTCAATACGAGGCACTAATATTTCTGGACAACACATTATATGTACTGAAAAACCTCCTATGAGTTCCACAACTCAAAATAACAACTAGAAATCTGCAAGTGAGTCAATGAACACCAAATTTCTAGATGTTTTGTTCTTCCTATCTAACATCAATCTGACTGTCGGTATAAGTAAATGGTGTTATGCAGATGATTCACCGGCTAGGGTTGCCATCAATAACAACACCAAAAAACATTTGCAGTGTCTCTTGCCAACAATCTCCCCCTTTCGAATTGATGGCAACACTTAGTGAAAAATGACTAAGAGTCAGATCAAAACCAACATGAGTTACACTACCATTTCAAAACTCCAAAAATAAACTTCAAGATGACTATGCATTTTTCACTGTACACTTCTTCCCCTTTGACATCAATGACAAAAACTGGGGAAACCGAAGCAAAATTCCAAAACTGCACAGGCATGAACTTGTAACTTATAGAAGTTTGAAAATATCTGCAAAATTTTGCTTCAACACTCTTAGATTGTCATCACAGGCCTTTTTGAGACTTTCCAAAATTGTTATGTGACCGCATATTAAATAGGATTAAGCCTCTACAGTTTCAAGATTCTTCGGGTCACTAATTGCTACAACAACTTTCGCTTCTCTCAAAGCACTTACCATTATTTCAATCTTCAAACAAATTTTTCCCCTGAGTTCACATACTCCCCCAACAATTCTGTCATTTTCATTCTTTAAACATCTTATTTTGTCAAGTAGAGTTGTTACTTGACCTTCTTATTGAACCACATCACCAGCTAAAGGATCAAAAGTAGCAGAAATGGTAGCCAATTGATTTTCCAGGTCCTTCAACTTTTTTCTCATTACCTTCAATAAACTTGGAAAAAGCTAAACAAGACTTATAGGCTTTTCCAGCTTTAGATATAGAACCTTGAATGTTCTTTATGCAAGTAGCTAACAGAATCCTATCCTTTGCAATCACTTCCTTCAACTGACTAAGTCTTTTCCTATTAAATTATTTTTTCACTTTATCCTCAACAGATTTCTCAAGAGACTCAAATTGAGTACTTACAACATTTATGAGCTTCTTTAGCTCACCGAAAGAGGAACCTAATGGATCCATGACATGAGTTGGCATTAATTTCTACATAACTCCATATGCAAGGCTTAGCAGTTTACTATCCTCTATGTGAGACTTTAGAATTCTCTCACTCGCCTTAGCTTGAGCAATTGATCCAACCTTCATCATCTGAATTGGGGACAGAGTAGATAGATTGATTGAACTTTCATCCAATTCAGGATCAAAATATTCATGTTACTCCATCAAAGATCTCTTCACTACCTTGGCAGTGTCTCTTGCCTCCACTCTGATTTCCTGAGCTTTTTCATCTTCAACCTTGGGTTTTTCAGAGACTGTTTCTGAATCCTTTCCATTTTGCACCATCTTCTCCTTAGCTAGCACCACCTTAGGCACTTCAGTTTCCATAGGTGTCTCTATATTTTCCATATTAGGAGAAATCGAGATATCCTCAACTTTTGGATGATCAAATACATTCATATTCTCTTCATTCACATTCTCCTTTTCATTTGCATTTTCCTCCTCATTCACTGCCTCATTTACCAAAACATTTTCAATATTCATTTCCTCAATGCTAATCTTATTCCTAGACAGAAACTCTTCCAAAATATCCTTAGTTTCACTGACAACAACATCAGTTTCACCAATCATGAGTTTATTCACCCTTGTCTTGCTCTTGAATTCCCTTTTAGCCTTTTCAAGGAGTGAATCCATTTCTCCAATTGAAATTTCTGGGCACAAATCTACAAGAACTATCTTCCTCAGATTCTCTTCTTCTATTCTAGCGTTTACTCTTCTTGACTCCAAAATATCATATAGATTCTTGGGTAAGCTAGACATAATCTCAACAAGAGCTTTATTAAAAATATTTAGATGTTTTATTGTAGCTTCTTCTAGAAATCTTTGAGAATATTCATCAAAGGTTTCATACAAGTCATAGAGGGGCTTGAGATTTCCGTCATTGACAACTGCATACACAACTTCATCAACAGACATCCCAAGTTTTTCAACTTTAGCCTTCTTTTCCTTTTCTTCTTTGCTGGAAGATCTGCTCTTTTTTAACTCAATGGCCTGAGTTTCGGTAGCTCTTACTTCTTTCAAAACTTCTTCTGATTTTGTTTCCTCATCTTCTGAAATAGGCTTATATGTTCTTGTACTTTTATTCTTCTTCCTTTTACCGAAAGGCTTGTCTTGTGCTGGCTTTGTTGCAGGGGAACTCCTTGTAGATCTAGTGTAGGCAGAGGATGCACTAGGACTAGCAAACTCTATTTTTGCTTTGACTTCTGCTAATTTTTCCTCTTCTCTCCTCCTTTCTTCTCTCAAGGCTTCTACAGGTAAGCTCATCCTTTCTACAAAAACTTCTATTTATTTTCTTACTCTCCTGGCTATCACCAGTTTTCTCAATTCCTCATGAACCTGCATACTTTTCTCTACATATGTTATAAACCTCTCTTCTCTAGAATCCAGAGGTGAATTCTGCAATTGTTTTGCATACATCTTCAGAACATTTTCCTCTACTTCATATCCCATTGGCATGATCCAAATTGTTCTGGGATCAACAACTTCCATATGACATTGGTCAATATCTACCATGAAGCAGATGGTATCTTTGTACTGTTCCACAATTGAAGTGGTAATTCTTTCCCTGGCATGCATCATATTCTAGAAATTTTTTAAGTATCCCCATAGGGTAGTGTTCCTCACCTAACAGTCACCCATTCCAAACAACTTGTTCCTTATCTAAACAACTACACACTCATCATTTTTCCAATGTACACTTCCAATACCCGGAACCTCATTCATGAAATAGAAAAATAGGCACAATAGCATATTACCATATTTAAAAGCATTCTTCTTGTCTTTCTTGATCTTGCTTAGATTCTCCAACAACTAACTTTTGAGCAGCTCGCACAAGTCATACTCTGCATTCTTCTTTATCATTTCATAAGCTGAATAGATGGTCGTACCAGATACAGAATTGTCCTGGCTAGAATGATATATCTTGTAACCAATGATCATTGATATGAATTTCACATCAACTTCTGCAATTTCTTCTATTGTCATTGCTCTTCTATCCCATTGCACACATGTTGCCTTAGTAACTTTGTTGTTCTTCATGGATTTCAATACTAGAAGTCTATCAGTGGAATTTAGACCTGTTACTGCACATATAGCCTCCTTTGTGATTTTGAAGGGTATATTCAACCACATGAATTCATCATGAACATGACTCAAAATGTATCTCACCCATTCATTTTCCTTAAATACGGGAAATCTCGCAAACTACGCAAACTTCTTCTCTTCTAGGGTTTCAAATTCTGGTTTTACAATAAAATCTTCTCCAACTATACGATGGGAGTATAGATTCATTATTTGAGAGGTGCATAACTCTTCAATGTTCACATGAATATATGCCCTAATATCCTCAGTTTGAAAAAATCCATATGACACAAATGAAAACGCTCCTAATGGTTCAATCTACATAGACTTATAGGGATGCCATTTAAATTTAGGACCCGTTCTGTCCTTGACTTTGACTACTAGAGGAGTGGCCATAATTGCAAGTTACAAATTTACAAGTTTTTGAAAAATACCTTTCTGTCAGATCAAAGTTCGATTGCAGATTTTTCTTCACACATTGAATCTCTCCACAATTCAACAACGTTCACTTCAAGGCTCTTCACGCTGCTTTCCTTCAAAATGCAAAGTGGTAAATGAAGGATAAAAATGACTTTTTATCACTCGCACAACTAACCCTTTTTTTTGCAATAAATGCCTTAACCCTAGTTCATCCGATTACTCTGATTTCAAGCACTGAGATAGATAATTTTTCTGTGGATCCCTAAAACTTTACAATACTGGCTCCAATTTGGTTAAGCAACATCTAAAAGGCATTGATCCACCTACTGGATTGGTCCACATTCTAGTATCATTTGCCTACAGGGGGTTGAAGAATTTTCCTGACAGCTCCCCCTAGGCCAAAGGCCTAAAACTAATTCCCGGAGGAATTACTAGAAGCAGATTATGGTGTTGGCATGTTTCCTTTGACAGAGGGATTCTTTTTCACCCATTTCTTCTGCATTTTCCTTCTGATCACATCTGTAGTGACTTTCCCTTTTCCTTTGACATCTTGTTGTGTATTGTTTTACCAGACCTCTTCTCTTCCAATAGAATCTAGCAATATGCCCAATTTTTTTACAATTGTAACACACAACATTTCTATGATCAAACCAACTTTTCCACTAATTTTTCCTTGATCTGCATTAGTTAGCAATATGCCCAAATCTATTGCATGCATAGCATCTGATATTTCTATGAAATTTGTTAATCACAATTTTGCATTCACTTGACTTATGACCATACTTATAGAAATTAAAGCACTGACCTAAGAATGATGGTCCACTTGGATTCACCCTGCTTCTACACTAAGAAGCCATATGACCAAATTTGTTGCAAGTAAAACAATAACCATTGAATCTTTGAGCATTTGGTTGTCTCATCAGATTTCTTCTAACTCCATTCATCTGATTTCTTTGTCAGAATCTTCCTTGTCCGGAATTCCTTTGTCCAGAGTTTCTTTGTCCAGATTCAAAACTTTCTCCTTCTTCATATCCAATACCTCTCCTATCACCATCAGTCCTCTGACCTTTAATCAGTTCATCAAGTTTGGATGAACTGGATTTGAATTTCTCCTTGTACTCATTTGCAGCAATAAGTTCATCTCTGAGATCATCAAGTTTTTTTTCAAGCATTTCCTCATTGTTTTTAGATTGTTCCAATTCATTCTCCAATCAGTTGCATTGTTCAGATTTTTCTTTCAAATATTGAGCAAGTTTTTCTTCATTCTTCTTTCTATCTTCAAATTCCTTGGTCATTTTCATCATGATGGACTCCATCTCACGCTTCAAGGCAGCATTTTCTTTGGAAAACTTTTCACACTCTTTTTTTAATCCTTTAAGGCATGACTAAGTCGCCCATCTTCCATGTTTTTGTTCTTCTGCTTGAGCTAATCACATAATTCCTTTCTTTTCTCGCTTGATTCATTGATTTTGTCTTTCAATGATTAGATGGATTTTTTTGCATTCTCAAGATTTTTCTGCAATTCCTGGTTCTCATATTTTGACTGGTCAAGATCATCCAAGGTCACCATAAGTTGCTATTGAAGACTGCTTGTATCCATTGAAAACACTTTCCAAGATCTCTCCAAGCTGTTAGACTTCTTTCAAGGAACTAGCTTTGATATCAATTGTTGGAAACAAGCAACACTGAGAGGGGGGGTGAATCAATGTTCTGCAAAAATTAACTTTATTATTTTGATCTTTAATCCACTTAGAACATTCAACCAAGAGTAATATGTAGAAATAGAAAGAAAACAACCACAACACCATAACACAAGGATTTTTACGTGGAAACCCTGTTAGGGGAAAAACCATGGTGGATGGCCAATCCATAATATAATCTGAGTATACTCAAAAGAAGTTTACAATATGAGAATGCACTTGCATTCAGGCACACTGTCTAGAATTCACTGCTCAAAATGAGAAGGCACACTTCCTTACAGAGATTTGAATTAGATCCAAGAGAATGAACTGAAGAAATAGCATCTACAAATGCTTGATTACAGTTCCAGTTAGGCTCAGATGTCAATCTTATGTCCTTCTGACTGATATCAATCTTCTGTTGTGCTCTGATTTGACTCGCTTCACAAAATATTTATGTGCAAGTGAAATTGTGCATAAAATCGCTCCAACGCTCTTCTGGTATTCACAATACACATTGACACACCATGCACACACCGTAAAAAGATATAAGAGATCATACATATATATCTATGACTAGCAATATATTCGCAATATGTCGGCTCAAATAAAACTTGAAGATATTAGCAACTGTTCGGCTCAAATCATAAGAGTTATGTAATGCGCATCCACAAAGGTCAGCCACAACTTAGCTTAGACCCAAAACAAGATAAGAAAACACAAAAATATTCGATAAAACATTCCTTGAATATCTAAAACATATTACATCAACTGAATCGGCCCCAAAATACTGATAAACAGGGAATTATCAACCGGATCTCCAAACTCACACAAGACTCAATATGAGGCACTAAGATTTCCAAACAACACATTAGATGTATTGACAAAACTCTTATGAGGTCCACAACTCAAAATAACAACTGGAAATCTGCAAGTGAGTCGATGAACACCAAACTGTCAGATGTTTTGTTCTTCCTTTTTGACTTCAATCTAACTGCTGGTATTAGTAAATGGTGTTATGCGAATGAGTTACCGGCTAGGGTTTCCATCAATGACAACACAAAAAATAATTTGCAGTGTCTCTTTCCAACATATCCCTCTCTCTCTATCTATGCATCTCACCTCTCTCTGTCCCTCTCTCCTACCCATTCTAATCGTCTCTATCTACCCTATCCCTCTTTCTATGTACCTCTTGCTCAATCGATCCCTACCACTCTCTCTCTCACTCCCTCTATCTCTCTCTCTCTATCTCCCTCCCACTCCTTATCCATCACTCCCTCTCTCTCCTATCTCTTAGGTCTCTCCCTCCCATCCCCCTCTGGCACTCTACCTAGGTAACTCTCTCTCCCCCCTCTCTCTATTTATCCCTCCCAGCCTACCTAGATAAGTCCCTCTCACTCCACCCCCATCTCTCACACTCCTCTCTCTCTCTCCCTCTCTCTTAGGTCACTCCCTCTAACACCCTCTCCCTCTCTCAAGTCTCTCTCTTACACTCCCACTCTCTCACTCCCACTCTCTCACACTCCCTCTCTCTACCTATCTCTCAAGTCTCTCCCTCTCACCCCCTCACACTCTCTTGTCTCTCCCTCTGGCACCCTACCTACATAACTCTCTCTCTCTCAAGTCTCTCTCTCCTAGCCCCTCTCTCTATCTCTCTCTCTCCCTCTATCCCTCCCACCCTACCTAGCTAAGTCCCTCTCACTCCAACCCCTTATCTCCCACTCCCTCTCTCTTAGGTCTCTCCCTTCCACCCCCCCTCTCTCTCTCTATCTATCTATCTATATCTCTCTCTCAGGTCTCTTCCTCCCTCTCCCTCCCACCCTACCTAGACAAATCTCTCTCTCTCTCTCTCTCACCCTACATAGACAACTCTCTCTCTCTTAAACTTATCCCTCCCTCTAAAGACATACATGCATACATACATATAAGAAGACATACATATGTACAAGCATACATACATAGAGTAGAATTTAACACAAAGCAAGACATAACGCGAGCACATTATAACATGCTCGTGTTATGTCTTGCTAGACATGTCTTGGGCACAAGCACAAAAACCATGTCAAAACTAAGAAATAACGCAAACGTGTTATAATGCGCTCGCGTTATTTCTTGCTTTGGGAATCCCCAAGCCTTGGGCTGAGTATTTGCCTTGGAATACCAACCCAAAGGCTTGGAGTGTCTTCCCAACATCCAAAGACATGTTTTTGCAATTTCTACAATATTTCACATAATCATGTTCATGCTAAGCATCAAGTTTGCACGTGTTTCAATGTCGAACAAATCAAACACCTAGGTAATGTTAGGCTCTCTCTTAGCTATCTAATGATGTAATTTTTGTCACATTTTGACAATGTTAAGCCTTTGATCTATAATTTATTTTGTTTGTGTGCCTATTTTTTGGCAAAAACCAATGTTTGGTGTTTTTTTCATTATAAATTAACCATTCATCAAAATTTCAAATAAATTAAATTTTTAGAAACTAGAATCCATTCTACGCATATTAAAAAATATGATTTTCAATTAGTTTCCAAAATTTATAGGGGTAGCACGGCCAAAATTTTGTTTTTCAGGAAGTGTCCACTCTGAAAATTAGTAAAAAATCAAATATTCATTAAAAAATTATCAAAAAAATTGAGCATAAACTACATACTGTTAGCTAATTTCTCATTGAAGATATTTTAAAAATACTAAAAAGAAAATTAACCATTTGAGGAGCCACAAATGTTGCTATGTTATGTTTTTTTGACAAAAACAACACCAATTTTTGTGGCCCCCTCTTTTGAACCCCTTAATCTTAACCATTTTTAAAAAAAATAGTAGTTTACAAAGTAGACTTGGAGCACTACGATCCTTGTTTTTGTTTCATCTCAAATTTTTGAGTGTAACTATCCTCAATTTCACGTCCAAGGTCAGTATTTCTTGATTTCAAAAGAAAAAAAAGTGGCCACTTAAGCCCCTTTTTGGCCCCCCATCTTTTTGCGCTTACCCACTTGGGAGATGAATCTTATCTAAAGATTGTTGATTGTGGAAGAGTTTTGGTTTGATTCCTTGATGGTAGAGTGAGGGGGATCAATGGTGTATTGTATATCCCTAGTTTGGCATGATATCTATTATCTATAAGTAAATTGAATGATGTGAGTTTACAAGTATTTTTCTTGAATAGAGGATGTATGAT
Source organism: Sequoia sempervirens (assembly GCA_007258455.2). Taxonomy (NCBI): domain Eukaryota; kingdom Viridiplantae; phylum Streptophyta; class Pinopsida; order Cupressales; family Cupressaceae; genus Sequoia; species Sequoia sempervirens. The sequence goes on along the minus strand of VDFB02270651.1, from coordinate 600,856,421 downwards.
GACTAGAGGATCTATGGTGCTTGCTAAGGGTGTTACAATAGGAACATTGTTTTAGCTTGATGCATGCATGATTCAGTGCAATAGTTCTTTTGTGGAAACAAAGACAAGGAATTTTGAGTCACTATCCTCACCATCAGAACAAGTAGGAAGAGGACTATTACATCAACTTTTTATGTTCATGCTTTATGGGTACCCAAGGGTTCTCATTATATGGAGTTGAGACTTCCAATTGAGAAAACTATGCTATGGCACTAAAGGCTTGGCCACATTGGTGAGAAGGGACTTAGAACCTTGAAAAATAAAAATCTTGTTGAGGGGATGAATGATTGTAATCTTGAGTTTGATTTTTGTGCAAATTGCATTTATGGAAAGCAAAACCATGTTCATTTTTACTCTAGTTCTCAAAAATATTCTAAGGTGTTGGAATTGATTCATTCTAATGCGTTTATTCCTATTAATGTTCCTCCAATTGCAAAATATTTTTATTACATTTCATTCATTGATGATTATAGAAGAAGGACATGGGTTTATTTCCTTAGAAGAAAATTTGAAGTCTTTAATAGATTCAAATAGTTTAAAGCTATTGTAGAAAAATAGAAGGATAGAAATATTAAATGTTTGAGGACTGAAAATGGTGGTGAGTTTTGTTCAATAGATTTTGACAGGTTCTATAAAGAACATGGGATTGAAAGAGATAAGACAACTCCCTACACCCCTTAGCAAAATGGAGTTGTAGAAAGAATGAACAAGATGTTGATGGAGAGGGCTAGGAGTATGCTTAGTGGACTTAGCCTCGAATAATTTTTTTGGGTTGAAGTTGTTGCCATTGCTTGCTACCTAATTAACAGGTCTCCTACTTCAACACTTGTGGATAAGACACCCATGGAGGTATGGTATGGTAAAAATCCTCCGTTGAGACATATTCGAGTATTTGGTTGTGAGGCATATTCTCATGTGCCTAAGGAGAAGAGGTCTAAGTTGGAGAACAAGCTAGTAAAGAGTATCTTCATCGGTTATGGAAATGGTGTGAAAGGGTACAAGCTTTGGGATCATGTGATCGAAAGGGTTCTTCATAGCATAAATGCAATTTTCAAGGAACTTGTTACTCCTACAGTTGTTTTATAGCCAAAGAAAGAAGAAAATAAAGAGGATGTGGTTCATCTTCCTCCTACCCTTGAGAAAGAAGAACCAAAAACATTTGTTGGACCTGATGATGAGGAGAGCTTGAGCAAATCCAAAAGTTTAGGAGAATATGAAGAACCTCAACCTCAACCTTTAAGGATATCTACACAAATAAGGTGACAACCTAATAGGTTTGGATATGCATTGCATGATTATAGCTATATTTTTTCTTTGGCTTCTAACACTAATGAGCCTAGGAACATAAAGAAGGCTATGGGTATGTGTGATGCAGATTCCTGGATAAAGGCCATGGATGAAGAGATGGTTGCATTAAAAAGAAATGACACTTGAGATCTGGTGACCTTGTCAAATGGATGTAAACCCGTGCATTGTAAATGGGTGTTAAAGAATTTTTTTGGTTCAAATGGTAATGTTGATTGATATAAGGAAAGTTTTGTCATGAAGGGTTATTCCTAGGTTGAGGGAGTTGATTACGGTGAGATTTTTTCTCTTGTTGCAAAGCTGACATCCATTAGATTTTTGTTATCACTTGCTATTGCATACGATTTAGAGATTGAACAGATGGGTGTGAGGACAACTTTCCTTCATTGTGATTTTATGGAAGAAATATATATGTCATAGCTAGAGCATTACATTGTGAAAGGTATGGAAAATTTGGTTTACAAATTGAAGAAGTCTTTGTATGGTTTGAAATATATAATGTGGTACCAGAAGTTTGATTCCTTTGTGTTGAGTTTGAGATTTCTAAGATCAAAATTAGATCATTTTCTTTATTTCAAAATTGTTGATGATCAAATTCTCATTATTAAATTACACATTGATGATATGTTGTTCATTGGGAATGGTAAATATTTGATTTCTATTTAAAGTCTCAACTTTCAACATGATTTGAAATGAAGGATTTAGATGCAACTAGGTAAATTATAGGTAAGAAAATGAAAAGAGACAAGGAAAACCTAAAACTTTGGTTAGGCTAGAGTAAGTATGTGAATTTTGTGTTGGAGAGATTCAACATGGCAGCTTGTAGATCATTGTGTGTTCTTGTTGTAATGGGAACATAGTTATCAGTTTCAAATTGTCCAAAATCTCCTAGTGAGGTGGAGGATATGATGCAGAGAGTATCTTATGCTAGTGGTGTTGGTAGTTTGATGTATGTCATGGTTTGTACAAGACCAAACATTTCCCAAGCAGTGGGAGTCCTTAGCTGATTCATGGCTAATCCTTGATGAGTACACTAGGATGCAATAAAGAGAGTATTTAGGTATTTACGGGGTACTTCCGAGTATTCCTTATGTTATCATGGACATCCTATAGGATCTTTGCATTTAGTTTGTATTTTTGGATTCATATTAGGCAGGTGACATTGATAGCAGAAGTTCCACCAGTGTTTACGTGTTTACTATGTTCAGTGGTGCCATCAGTTGGATAAGATAAGCGACAATTTGTAATCACTTTATCCACTACATAAGAATAGTACATGGCAGCTACTCGTGCTCGTAAAGAATCCATTTGGATTCAAAGATTATGTTCAGATGTTGGGTTTGATGCAAGGACGATTACTATTTGTAGTGGTAGTCAGAGTGTTATTTTCTTGGCAAAGAATCCAACTTTCCATGCTAGAATGAAGCATATTGATGTTCAGTTCCATTTTTTCCATGACGTGGTGGAAGATGGTAAAGTGCAAACTTAAAAAGTTGATACTTTGAAAAAATTTACAAATTCCTTAGTGAAGCCAGTGAGCATGGAGAACTTCAGCTGGTGTTCAGAGTATATGGGCCTTTTGGCCCCTACCATTTGATTACCTAGTTAAATTGGCTCTTGAAATGTGTTTGACAAGTGGGAGAATGTTCAAAATTAAGGTGTCTCAACCTTTGCAATTTCCTAGCATTAATTTATTAATTTAATTATTCCTATGTTATAATTTATTTCTCATATTTATTTTTCATCTAACATGACTCGACACGGTGAGTTGTCGACATGTTGGAAGCTGACATGGAAGGTGCCAAGGGATTTGTGGTCTCCACAAGGAAATATAGGCATCCCAATTTGGGAATAGATTTCTTGACATGTGTCGACATCTTTGAGGGATCCTTATGACAATTCTATGATAGATTCCTATGATGATAGTATGATTGATTCCTATGATGAATTTATGACGTGTAAGAGCCAGATTCTATAATAGGTTGGACAAGTTTTGATTAGCATCTTTGCATGGGAAAATGGGCACCCAAGTTTGACCTATAAAAGGTTGTAAGAGTGTAAGAAGCATCTTCTATTATTAGTCAGTTATAATAGATTCTCTTACAACTGTAAGAGTTGTCATACATGACAGATTCTATGATATTGTAAGGCATCTATCATTACCTATTTGGGGAAAATTAGGGGTGCCCAAGTACATGGAGGTATGTAAGGGGGTAAGGATTCATTAGACAAGTTTCACAAAAGTCAACCCTGTGTTGGAAAAGTGTGCCAAATGGATTTGGACGCCCATCCCTTGTTGCTTGTTTATGAAACTTCCTATATGTTTGTATTTCTCTATAAATAAGGTGCTTGTGGGAGTAGTTTGTATGGTTAATTTGCAGGTATTGTTATTCTATCAAAATTGCTCTAGAATTTGACATTTATATACTCCTGGAAGAACTTGCATTGCAAGTGTGTTATGATCACCATTGATAAGATAATACATTATGCAAGTTTTGGAGCGTGGGGTTTTTCTCCTGAAAGGGTTTTCTCCACATATATCTTGTGTTGTGAGCTTTTATACTTGCATGTGATGTTAAGTTAATAATCTTTCTATTGTGCATCTCATATTGTAACTGCAAAAAAAATAAAATTATACATCACTCCTCTTTAGATTAGTGTTAGGAAGCATTTATGCATACCTTGCTTCATTTCAATGTGTAAGTTTTTGGATGAAAGGGTTTCGATCGAAACTATGTGGTAGCTTAACCCTCTTTTGGGGAAAATTCAAAAAACTCCAATTTCAATTTCAAATTTCTCCAACTAAGGGTAATTTTATGAAAATCTAAAAACACCCTTTTGTAAAAATTGGAGTCTAGAATTAAAAATTGATTTTTTTATTATGATGTTTTTTTAAATTTACTATAAGTAGGTTTTATAATTAAAGACTAGTCTAATTAGAAATTAACAAAATATTAAAACCTATTCAAAAAAAATTGAAAAATATATGGTGCACTAAAGGAAATAATCCTCGACAAAAGGGTACATTTTTTTTTAATGGTAAAAAAAAATAGATAAAAGATGTTTTTTTATGAAAACTATGACATTATTGACATTATGGTGAAGTTTCACTTTAAAACGTTATTAAAAAAAATATTCATAATTTGTTTTTCCATGCACTATATACTAAAGTTATCTATTTGGGAGGAGGGGGGTGGAGGTGCAATTAGGAAACAAAATTTATTTATTCTTTTTTTGTGATGTCCCATAAACCTTTTTTTTTTTTCAAAAATTCAAATTTTGCTCTTAAATTTATTAATATATATCAAACCAGTTTTTAAAATTTTAAAAAATTACAAATATAAACTTCATCAAAAGTTCTACATTTCATTAGTTTACATCATTTTGAAATTCAAAACATAGAAGACCACTTTTATGCAGTCGAAGTTGAAATTTTTTATTTGTGTTGGTCATTTTCTTTATAAAAGTGTGACATGGGTTTGTATTCTTCCCCCACATTACATGCTTGCATTGCACATAGATCTATTATCACATTGTGTGTAGAATTATGACTACATTGCATAAATCTTCATTGAATGACATGTTTGTATTGAGAAAAATTATATTGTTATATTGTGTGGAGACTTATGGCTACATCACATGAATATTTAATGCCTCATTAGACAAGCTTATCACTACATTGTGTTGAATTTCATCATGCAAAGTTTATTGTATTATTTTTCATGCATGCTAAATTCTCTAATCCTTCTCTTATTGGTGTAAATAGGTGTTTTACCTATCAAGGTCCTATTTACATTGTTAAGTCCACTTAGGTCCTAGTTGGTTTTTCTAGAAATCTTAGTTGTCTATATAAGATCTTATCATATCTTATCTATTTGGATTTTATTTAATGCATGTGGCTTAGGTCATTTAATATTGATTCATGTCATTTTATAATCATGACACACTCATTTAATGTTGGTACATCATCACTTTTTCCTATATAAGCAAGGCTTCATATGTACATATTAATCAACAATCATCAATCATCTATAAACAACAATCAATTTCATTGTGGCATTCTTGCATCCATAATCATAGCATGATATTTTTGCCATCTCTCTTGTGGAAGTTATTTTGTCTTGCAAGTGATCCTGGAGTGTTGAGGAGTTCACCATAAACTCCTACATGGTATCAAAGCTTCAATGTTGCAGACTTCTTCCCATATTTGAGGTACCAATCATGGCATGAAATTTTTGTTGGGTGTGAGTTGGGGTTTCAAGGACCTCGCCATTGAGTCCAATGCATCAAAAAAATCTAGGTTTGGCTTTGTTTCATCAAATTTTGCCATATATTGTCTGATTTATGAAAGTTTTGAGTTGGGAAAGGGTTACTAGATCCATGAAGTAGCTGAATTTTCAAAGCACTTTGGGCCAAAATTGTCCTTATCGTTGTATTTGGAAGGCCCAAGAACCCTAAGATCGACTGTCAATTCATCAAAATCGGAGCACTTTCCCTTGGGCTTGAGAAAAAATCTCCCCCATTGGCATAGTATGGTCAATCATACAATCTATACGATCATACAATTGGGTCCCAGTAGGAAAATTGCGGGCATTAGAGGAAAATAAATTCACAGCAGGCAAAAAAAATTTGGGTAAAAGTTTTATTTTTGAAAAAATATTTATTTTTAGAAATTTAATTTAAAAAAAAAATTGGGTACCTACTACACAGGTAGACCTATGTAGCAAGGTACGACAGTACCCGTGACCGATGTGCAATCAATGTACTCCATGAAATATTCTGAGCATTAGAAGATTCTAACCGACATGCAATCAAATATTCTGGTAGTGAGGGCATATTTGTTAATGACGACCTACAGGCTGTCAAATTTAATCAATTGGTTTGCTGATGTCAGCAGCCTCTTCAAAATTTCCAACCCCCTATGTTGGAAGTTTTCATTTTGTAGGCCCATATCTTGATCATACAGACTCCTCTTTAATGCAATTTTTTTAATTTGGGGTAGAATTTCACACTCTTTGTAGTGGTGTAGTTGGTTTTTTATTTTGGTGCTTTGTTTTTTTTCAAAAATTATAGATTCTCACAGGTATTGCTAAGTATTTCTCATTATCAAAACTTTCAGGAGTTCGTTCTCTCTCCTACAGTAACAGTTTTGAGTGGGTTTTTTTAAAAGTGCATAATTTTTTGTGTAATTTGCAGTGGTGTAATCAGTGTTATCTCATTTTGTTTAAAAATTTTACTTTGAACTTGTGGCAAAATTTGACAATTTGTATGCACTAAGATCAAGTTCAATTCGCTATTGTTGGCAAGTTGAACCTTTAATCACACTAAGCATAAAGTGCCAACCTCATATCTTGCTTAGGGGGTTTCATGATTGAGTAATTTGTGGGGGGGGGTAATCTTGTGTTGTTGTTGGTTCTAATCATGTCTTCTAAATCATGGAGAGTCAAATATGATTATTCTAGGAAGAAAAAGCATACAATAGATGAATGTTTGCAAAAAGAACTTGATGATATGAAACTTCAAGTGCAACAACTTTGCACTGCCAAAGGCATCAATTTGTTTGATTTCCTTGAATAGGCATCAATCGAATCATCTAGTGTTCTTAACTATGAGGACACAATGGGGGATGATAGGTGTAGTCAAATGACATGAACTAAGATCTCATCTCCTTCATCTATTTTTGTACCTAAGGATGCTTGTGAACCCATAGATTTGGCTCCTTGTGATTCAGTGCAGCAGGATGTACATCGTCTTCCAAAGATGGCTAATTGGGATGAGTACTTGATAGACATTGTTGATTTTTTTTTGTGAGTCTCATATTTCAAATTTGGGAGACATCATTAATTGCATTCATCTTCTCCTTGATGGAGATGATCCTTCTTTAGTTGTTACGAGGGAACACTCTGACCCTCTTGCTCATTCTCTACATGATTATCCTTTGCAGTTTGACACGAGTGTGGATTCTCTTGGACAACATTTGGAGGAGGCTTATTTGTCTTCAGAGGAGGTATCTTTGTATTTGGATTGTGTTATACAATCATTTCTAGGAGATTGTGGATTGTCTTCTTTAGTAGTGTGGCCTAGAACACCTTTTTGGAGTGTGACACTTTTTAGCATCAACATGGAGACACTTGAGTGTTATTTAGAGACATCACATATCATCATTCTTCTTGCATCTTCCTATCCAGAATGGGAAGTAATTCCTACATTTGTACTTGGTATATCTTCTTCCCCAAGGGAGGAACATTGTTTGTCATCATTGGATCATGTTTTTCCTTCAAACACTTGCCATTTTGTAGGATATTACACATTGAAGGGGGGTTGCATGGTCCTTCTTCTCTCTTATGGGGGAGGGAGGGGGTATTTTTCCTCGAATGGGATTTTTTCCTACTCATATTTTATTGAGATAATTTTATATCTTATCTCTTTTGGGGAGGAGTTTTTTCCCACTGGGTTTTCTCCATCTCTGTTTGTGAGAGATTGCATTTGCATATGTACATGGGTACCTAACATGGCCTCATAGTTGGGACCCATCTTTGTGTCATTTTCATAAGTACTCCCTAATTTGTACTTAAGGGGGGATGTTGGTGTGAATGGGTGTTTTACCTATCTAGGTCCTATTTACATTGTTATTAAGTCCACTTAGGTCAAGTTGCTTTTTTTAGAAATCTTAGTTGTCTAGATAAGATCATATCATATCTTATCTATTTTTCTTTTATTTAATGCATGTGTACTATGTCATTTAATATTGAGTCATGTCATTTAATGTTGTTACATCATCACCCTTTCCTATATAAGCAAGGCTTCATATGTGCATATCAATCAACAATCATCAATCATCTATGAACAACAATCAAGTTCATTGTGGCATTCTTTCATCCATAATCATAGCATGATATTTCTACCATCTCTCTTGTGGAAGTTATTTTTCCTTGTAGGTGATCCTAGAGGGTTGAGGAGTTCACCATAAACTCCTACATCTCCTTCCTCTCTTTCTTTGCATTTTCATAGATAATTAAATTAAATTATAGTTTGTGCCTATTTTAGTTGTGTGATTACAAATATTGATGAAGCACTTCTATAAAAATGGGAACCCTAAAATTTCAAAAATCTTGCTAAGTCACACACCTAGTGTTATCCTAAAAGCTTCTTTGACTTTTCCCTCAAAGCTAAATAAAAGAAAAATCCAACATCAATTCATTACTTTCAATGGATCTATATCCTTTTGAGTGTCTAAATATTTACTTTTATGTTGGCTAAGAATGTGCATATACTTTGAAATGCATGTTCATGTTAGATTTGCAAGCACATGAAATCAAGGACAAAATACAATGATGAGATTAGCATACCCATGCTATTTTCCATTAATTTTTGGACACATTTTAATGGGAATGTCTTAGTGCAATTGCATATCAACAAGTGGCACACTTTTGTGTGAGGTTTGGCTCATGATATGATGCATTTTCCTCCTTGTTGATTCTCTTTCATACTTATTCTAAAAAATCCGCAATTTCATCCTTCATTTGCACATACTTCCATACCTCGATATTATTACTTCCCTACCCAAGTTATCTCCATGCCACTCGAGATAAATTCCATGGAAGATGTGAATGAACCCAAAATTCACATTATCAAATTCAAATTCCAAATTTCTCACCCTTCCAATAAGCCATTATGAGTTAACAATACATGTTGCTATGTTATTTTATTCATACATTCAATGTGCAAGTAGTTCATATGAAGTTACAAGGAAAAAATTATTAGAGCACACTTAAATTTTCAAAAGGACAAAAGAGCCACATCTATATACAAGCCATCTACATGTTAGGGAATGTTGTCATTGACATTATAATGTAAGCAAGGTATTTAAGACTCTCTCACCAACCCAAAATGACCAATCTCAATAAGGAAACAACTCTTTACAACACAAGTCTCTCAACTTCACTCAAACACTCTCCTTAAGGCTTGTAGCCCTCAATAACCAATCAATGAAGATATCTTTTAGAGATGGTTGTACAAAGGCCTATCAAACACCACAAAGGTTTACCACAGAATCCCAAACAACATATCAAAAGATCCAATAAGGTTTCTTTGACTCAACATTAAGAATCAATAAACTGTCCTGCTTCTAGGCTACTCAATTAGCCCTAATTTCCAAAGGAAGTACCTCTTAAACACTTGAAAAACACCCAAAATAACTTGACAGTCCTAGATTGTGACTTGAAATAATAGAATCCATCACTAATCTACAGATTCAAGCCTTCTAAAATTTTGCACCATGAAACCCTCATTTCTCTTACAAAACACAAGGGTTTTTTCAAAGTCTTGACTCTCGGGCTTCTCAAACCCCAAAATTGCATCCAACAAGTTCAATTAGGTTTGTATAGACTCACAAGACCATTACTTTGACAAAACCTTCAACATTTCACATGGGAAAATACATTTCTCTAACCTAGGGAATCACCTATTTGCTTATAGGTCAATCCACCGAGTTACAGGGCTTGACAGTAGGTGGATTGACTAATACATCATTTAACTTCTATCAAAACTTTTAATTATGTGTAACAAGGTAGCTTCAGGAAAACTAAGAGTTATCTCAAATCTAAATATTAAACTCTCAAACTTGAAGGAAATGAAAGATATTTCATGTATCTACATATTACACAATGATTCAAAGAATCTACCACCTGTACAGGTCCGTACAGATCTTGCAAAGTTCGAGAAAATAGAGAAATTGCAAAAAAATGGACGTTGTATTATATGAAATTGTCATAACAACCTTCAAAGACCTTTTGTTCAAGCCTTTGGAGGCTTTAAATACATTTTAAAATTAATTTCCAACTTCCCAACATCTATAACCACCTTTCAAATTCCTAGAAAGTTGTATTTTTTGTCAATCTTGTCTATGACAACATTTTCACATTTTGTGCAACTTTTGCTAATTTAACACCTAAGACTCAAAACCACCTCATATCCATCAAAATGACTCATTTAACATCAAAAATGGTCATAGTGACCTTATTTAGACAAAGAAACACTCAAAACCTATAGCCTACTCATGATCAACATAGATTGACAACTTTTGACCAAAGGTGCTCCTACACCATACACCCCAACATAGAACTTTTCCAAGTCCCTTGGAAAGAATCTTTCAACTCATCCTCCATTGTTCTTCACTTGTATTTGACCTTCATGCTTTCCTTCATCAGGTTCACTTTGCATTGATTCTTCACTACCTTTAGCATTCTTTCCTTTACCATCACTTATACTATGCTCCATCTGTTCATTCTGCTCTGTAGGGTGTTTCTCAACTCCTCTATCAACAAATACTGATGTATGTCCTTCTTTACATCTGTACTCACATTCTTACCAACTGCCATCACTTTAATTTTGGTTTCTTGCACCATCCATTGTCCAATGCTCTTTCCACCTGCATCTTTACCACTTTCCATTGTACCTTTTCATTTACCAGTCTCTATCAGACATGCCACTATCTTTTCCATTGTCCTATCATCAACACAAACCTTTGTCTTCTTGTCCTCTATATTTTCAACCTTATAATCTTATGTACTGAAAAATTTTGACTGCTTCTTCTCTATACCAACAACCTTACAATCCACTGTCACATCATCATCACAATTCATTGCCCTCTTATTCACTGTCTCATCAATTCCATCATCCCTTGACTGTCTTTTTACTTTGTTCCCTATTATAGGGCACACAACTGCCCCAACCATAATGCTATTACTCATCTCTTTCCTTTTCACAAGCACTTTACATTCACACTACTATGTCTCAGACTGAGACACATTCCTATTCACTTTCTCCTACTACACAAAAGCATTTTTTTTCCTCTATGTCTGCACATTACCTTTATCCTTCCTATTCATTGTTCTAACAGTATCAAACTTGGACATAGTTGCAAACCTCATACTCTCACCTTCCTCATTGCTCACATATTATTCTCTTCCTATCATTGTGATCTCACCTTGCTCTCTTACCTCTTTAACTAATGGAGTTGGTATGAACAATCTTCCATCCTTTTCAATGTTATATGTGTTTTGTCCTCCATGATAAACTACAGACCTATCAAACTACCAGGGTCTCCCAAGAAAACATGGCAACAACTCATAGGTAGAATGTCACAAACAACTTTATCTCTATATGGACCAATTTGAAATTCAATAGTAGCTTGTTCACTCACCAAAATGGTTTGATTTTCACTAACCCAAGAAACTTTATAATGCCTCTCTCTAGGTACCCTTTACAAATTCAATTTGTCCACCATTTCACTAGAGAACATATTGTCAATGCACCCAAAATCAACAATCACTTTACATACCTTATTTTTGCATCTACAAGATGTTCTAAACAAGGCTCTTCTCTGAATTTTCTATCTCCATGGATGTCTTCAAGGTTTGTCTTTTCATCATCAAAATCTCACCAACTTCAAGAGTAGCATGAAGAGTATTGGAGTTTGAGCTTCCAGCTTCATCTTCATGAACAATTTGGGCTCTCTGATCAGGTTTCCTTTCTCCTCCACTTGATGTGGTTCCAATCTTCTCTGGACACTTGAAGAAAGGGTGACCAAACTCACCACACTTATAACACCTGCCTAAAAACTCATTAGAATCTCTTCTTTGCCTAAAGCTTGTTCTTCCACCTCTCCATCCTCTTGATTCGGGTGCTTGTTCCTTACTCTTATTAGCATCTTCAAGATATTCTTTGGTATGTCTTGGTGTTGAAAATGTACCTCTGCCCCTAGAAGTATTTCCTCTTCCTCTCGTTTCCTTCTCTTGTCTCCTCTTGAGTTTTTCTTCTTCTCTTATTGCCATTTGAAAACATTGTTCCACTATTTTTGGTGCCAACAAACTGATTTCATCATGGATGTTATACCTTAGGCCATTGAGATATCTAGCTACTCTTTCTTCCTCATCCTCCTCATGCTTTGTTCTTATACTTAGCCTATAGAATTCTTCAGTGTATGCTTGCACATCTTGTTCTTTTTTCCTAAGATTTTGTAATCTTTTAAGTAATTGAACATTATAATCACAAGGAAGAAACTTACCTTTCAATTTGTTCACCATTCTCTCCCAAGAAGTGATCTTGTTCTTTCCTTTTCTCTGCCTTTCATCTTGCACAAATTTTCACCACAAAAAAGCATGTGCTTTCAATTTGGTTTTGTCCTTCTTCACTTTGTGTTCTTCATCTATCTCTTCACCGTCAAAATAGTTCTCCAAAGCCCCTATCCAATCAAAGAGCTCTTCTCCATCTAGTTTTCTCTCATACATAGGAACATCCATTTTGTTGTGTCCATCTTTCTTCACATCCTTCAAAAGCTTCATCATGCTCACCTCATCTAGATCCATCTCTTCCACTTCACTAGAAGTCTCTTCTTCTTCAATATCACTCTCATCCACATCCACTCCAGTTTTATATTTCAATGCATTCATCTCTCTTTTCAATGCTTATATTTCCTTAGCTTTCTCATCCATCTTTCTTGCAACTATGCTTCCATTGGGAGGCATCTTGATAGTATTGCCTCTTCACCTTCCAACCTGCAAAGTCCAACCAAATCACCAACAAGAGATCTAATAACTGAGCTTTGATATCACCTTATTTAAGCAAGGTCATTAAGACTCTCACCAACCCAAAATGACCAATCTCAATTAGGAAACAACTCTTTACAACACAAGTCTCTCAACTTCACTCAAACACTCTCCTTAAGGCTTGTAGCCCTCAATAACCAATGAATGAAGATATCTTTTAGAGATGGCCATACAGAGGCCTATCAAACACCACAAAGGCTTACCATAGAATCCAAAACAACATATCAAAAGATCCAATAGGGTTTCTTTGACTCAACATTAAGAATCAATAGACTGCCCTGCTTCTAGGCTACTCAATTAGCCATAATTTCCAAAGGAAGTACCTCTTAAACACTTGAAAAACACCCAAAATCACTTGAAAGTCCTAGATTGTGACTCAAAACAACAGAATCCATCACCAATCTATAGATTCAGGCCTTCTAAAACATTGCACTATGAAACCCTCATTTCTCTTACAAAACATAAGGGTTTATTCAAAGTCTTGACTCCTGGGCTTCTCAAACCCCAAAATTGCATCCAACAAGTTCAATTAGGTCTGTAAAGACTCACAAGACCATTACTTTGACAAAACCTTCAACATTTCATCAAAACCCTATCATCACACCTTCATTTCACAGGAAAAAATGCATTGCTCTGCCCTACGGCATCACCCATTTGCTTACAACTTATCTCCTCGCCCTTCAAAACCTAAAAAGAATCCACCCCTACATAAAATAGGTCAATCCACCGAGTTCATGGGCCTGATAGTAGGTGGATTTACTAATACATCATTTAACTTCTATCAAAACCTTTAATTATGTGTAACAGGGCAGTTTCAAGAAAACTAAGAGTTCTCCCTCAAATCTAAATATTAAACTCTCAAACTTGAAGGAAATGAAAGGTATTTCATGTATCTACAGATTACACAATGTTCAAAGCATCTACCACCTATACGGGTCCATACAAATCTTGTAAAGTTCAAGAAAACAAAGAAATTGTAGAAAAATGGACGTTGTATTATATGAAATCTTCATAACAACTTTCAACGACCTTTTGTTCGAGCCTTTGAGGGCTTTAAATACATTTTTAAATCAATTTCCAACTGCCCAATGTTTATAACCACCTTTAAAATTCCTAGAAAGTTGCATTTTTTGTCAATCTTGTCTATGACAACATTTTCACATTTTGTGCAACTTTTTCTAATTTAACACCTAAGACTCAAAACCACCTAATATCCATCAAAATGACTTATTTAACATCAAAAATGGTCATATTGACCTTATTTAGACTAATAAACACTCAAAACCTATAACCTACTCATGATCAACATAGATTGACAACTTTTGACCAAAGGTGCTCCTGCACCACATTCCTCATTGTTGATAATTTAGCCAACCAAGGGGATTGACCTAGGAGAACATGTTTCTTGTTGAAATTGCAATCTCCTAAAGATGTTCATAAACACCACCTTGACCAAATTCAAATTTAGGAGCAAAGGTAGACAAATTTTCATGTACATATTCATATAAAATAATCATGACAAAGATCATATCTGCATGAAAGTGCCTTTTTTGCAATAAACAGTCAGGAATTAACTCATTGTGCTCAAGATTGAACAAAATATTTTTAAGTGTAAAAACTCTACCATATCGATCAAAGTCAAGATATAGTTTATGTATAGTGATCAATGGATTCAACATGATATCAATAATAATTCTACACCATTGATTCTAGAGAATACTCCTAACCCTCTCATTTAATTTTCAATTATTTATTGCAATTATCAACCCAACACTATTATCTAAGTTTTTGATTGATTAAGCAAGGAAAGGGCCCTGACCCATACATAAGAACAGCAATCAAGAGACCAACATCATGACAAAAAAACACAATAGAGGAAGCAGAACAGAAAGAGGACCACTTCCCCCAATGCCAATCAACCAAAACACATTAGCCAATACCCATTGCATCAAAATTTATAAACCTATCAATAATCCCTAAGAGATATAACCAATTCATCTTAATATCCATCCACAAAATCAAGTTATAACAACATAACCTTAAAATAGTATCCAACTGATAACTAGAGTTCTTAACAAAAATAAAACTAGAGAAATTACAGTCCAAGCATCTGCGGCCTATACCAACTAAACATCAGATAGAATAGCAAAAAAATTTATGGCAAAAAGTAACAAAAAACAAGAGGAACAAGTGTCAAGGATCAAGCATCCTCAATCAGGCTCCATGCCTTCACCATGTCTTCAATAGAATCTTCAAAATTATCCTTGAGCCATTTTTCCAGAAAAATTGGCCTCATCATCGTTTTCCTTTTTCCTTTGTTGTTTCTTTATCTTTCTTGTCCAGAGATAGTGGCCATGATAGTTTTTTTCATAACCGCATCCACGACCCTACAAAAACTCTTCACCGCATTTTCAAGTTCCTAGAACCTGCTGGCATTATCATCCTTTTGCATCATTTTTTCCAAAAAAACTCCATCCTTTCATCTACCCTTTGAATTCTCACAGTATCTAAACCCGACATGCTTTCTTTTAAATCTTCATTACTAGGGTTAGAAATATACCTAACCTCCAGGTCATTGGTAGCATCACCTTTATCAATGGCCATATCAATGCCTTCTTCAACTTCCTAACCATCCTCTTGCTATGAATCACCTTCCTCCTCCTCGTGGCTAGAATCTTCCACATCCTGACTCTGACTCCTCCTCAAGAAACTCACCACCAAGGTTGTTTGGCACTTCCTCAGATGATGAATCCTTTTCTTCCCTTGCCACCTTCTTCCCCTTACTATCCAAAGACTCTTTCACATTCTTTTCTTCTGAACTTTTAGATTGTTTACTATTGTCAAACCCCTTCAACGTAGCCAAAGCAAGCCGAGTCAATCTTCAACCCACTGGAGTGGAACATTCAGGGCTGTTATCATTGTCATCAAGTATTGTTATTGTGTTGTGTTCAGCCCCCAACTCATGAATCAACATTTTTCTCTTTTGTTCACAACGGGAGCAATGGGAGCAACACTACATTTTTTTGGAGTGACTTTGAGTAGGTCCAACCAAGAGGAGTCCACAAGATTGGGGGAGGCTTTAGCAAAATCTTTAGTCGGGGAGTGGGGCCAACTTTCTATAAGCTCAATTTTAACAGAACTCTTGGGAGTAGAGTTTTCAAGCAAATTAAGGAAAATATTTCTTTGCGGGGAAGTAGCAAGGACATATTTCCATATTGCACGAATCAAGCCCTAGTGTAAAGGAGGGTTAGTGCCATTGGTAAGGCTTTGGCTTAGAGAAGAAGAGAGGAAAAATGAAATATTAATTTTCTCAAGATGATGGATGTGGTTCAGAATCAAAAAGTGATAACCATGGATAGGTTGAAAATGGCCTTCCAACGTAAAGTATTTCATTACAAAGAAGAAAACATTATGGTACGGTGGAGGAAGTAAAACCCTAGAGTACCCATTTTGAAATCTCTAAGCTTTTTCTTTATCCTTAAAAAACTTATCGATATAAGTTTTATATTTTCCATTGCTTACCTTAGCCACCTTCTTCCCTTCATACACAAGCCTCGTCGCTTTGGCTATGAGCTTAACATCAACAGTAAAATGAAGGCCACATAGCTCAACTTCCCCATCTTTCCAGGCATTCACAAATTTTTAGCTCAGTTGCTCGCTATAACCTTCCATGGTTGCAAAGCAAGGGGTAAACCCAACCCACTCAAACAAACCCCAAAGCTCTGAATTCTTTCTTAGGGAGTCATATTTACTCAGCTTTGTCCTCTTTCTAGGGCCTCCAATGGTTTTTTCCTTGGTAGAATAATTTTTAGGAAGAATTAAAAACTCATCTCTTCGGCCTTCCTCGTTCACGACAATAGCAATAGGTAATTCAAAAACTTCATTTTTGATAGAGACTTGGTGATTTTTCATTTGCAAGAATAATAGCTCGAACCTTTTGGTAGTTTGTTTAAAATAATCAATCTGAATGCAAAGCGAAATATCATATTTTCAAATCATGTTATTATGATAACTGACAACTCTGCTACCTTTATGAGCCATGATTACTCTTTTATTATTACCCTCCTTCACATCGGTGATGACAAATATCAAAATGTATTTTCCAAAATAAAACACACAAACTATTATCTAAGTTAATTGTGTGCTTGTTATTTGAATTTTATTTAATTAACCTATATACTTTAAGAAAAACATGCATTTCCTTACACTAGTCTATAACTCAATTATTTTGTGGATGAGAGGGCATAATCTTGTTAGATATTAGGATTGATTCAACATTTTTGCTTCAATTTTATTACTTGAGGAATTGGCATTTCAGCTTTGGCACTAGATATTTGAACCTTCCACAATCCCCTTCATAGTTATGGATAAAAATGCATTATGGGAAACAAATTCATAAAATCTAGAGATCCAAGAAGAGGAATTGTTAACTATTACACTATCATTATTATTATTCCAATCTAATATAATTTAGACAATATTATTTTTTTCCTAGCTCTTGTTTGCTTCCATTCATGTCCAAAGCATTGCCAAAACAAATATTTCAACAAAATAGAGCCTAAGTGAAGCATACTATACACTAATTTTACAAAATCTCCATTGAGTTCAACACCCCTAAAATATGAGCATGACTTCGTACTAAAATAACCAACTAAAGACATGTCTATGCTTTAATACTAAGCGAGTTATTCAAATAAATTATTTCATTGCTAAGTTATCAAGTCCTATTTTGGCCACCATGTTTCTAAAATATTATTCAAGTTTTGGTTCTAGGCCAAGATGGTCTAGGGTTCACCCAAGGTACTAAAGGTACCCAAGTAGAACTCTTAGGGTCCATACAAATTTCCATTTTTTAAAAAAATTCAAATAAAGAACACTTTAGTTACCACATTTTCCCCTAAAGTGTTCACATTTCACATTTCAATCTTTTTTCCTTAAGTAACTAAAACTACAGTCATTTTACAAAGAGAAGAGATCAAAATACTAATTTCCCTCCAAACTATCACTTTTCACTCTTGAATGTTGGTTATTTTCTTGAAGGTGAAGGCTTGATAAAGGGAGTTCATGTAATGTCCCCATTTTTGGGTTTTCTTGCATTGTAGTTGGCTCTGACCTTCTTGATGTATGTCAACCTTTTAGAGGGGTTATTTGATGTTACCAAAGAGCTCAGATGATCTAGAGGACTTAGATGACACTTTCTAAAGCTATTTTTGGCTTTTGGTATGTTCTCTAAGATTCTTGGAGAGAGAATTTATTTATAGTAAGTCACCTAATTAGGTCTGATTCTCATTATTCATCATCGACATCACCCCAATGTAGTCAAATTTTTATTCCAATACTTTTTGATAGTTTTTGCAAATCGGATGTATTATTGAGCTATATCATTTAATTATTTTTACTAACATTGTTAATTTTATTAAAATAATTTAATGGGCACCTTAGTATAATAGCTTGTAGGAATGTGAATTGAAAGTTTTAAATGTTGGATGCTGATAAAGAGATTTTTTGTGTTGGAAATGTTTAAATAATAATATAAATCACTTTTTGGAGTAATAAGGCGTATTTAATTGATAAAGTGATTTTATATTATATTTTCCAAAAAATTCCAAAAATGTTCTAAAAGGAGTTTTGTGAGCTCATTTGAATTATTTTGGATATTGTTTATTTCTCTATTAGATATTTGTGCCTATGGCTAGATTTCTCACTAAAGGGAGAAAAACCCCAATGGTTTCTTGATAGGTGAAAACCCAAAAGGTAGTGTGATTTCAGCCATAGATCGATGGTGTGCTAAAGATTTAGGGTTTGGGGAGAAAAACTCTTAGATTCTATTGGAGCAATTTACAAAATTTGTCTTTGTGTTGAATGTTTGTAAATAAGGGTTTGGAGCATAATGATTTATCTATACTATTTTTACAGGTTGTCAGGTGTGTTGGTACAAAGTTATTTAATTTATAAACAAATAATAAATTTTGTAAGTGTGAAAATATATGCAAAATTATTGTGTTGTGTGTGCAAGTGGGTTTTGGATAGAAGTACAAGTGTTGTGTGTGATTGTGAAATTAATTAAATATTGCTTTGGTTGAGTGGTACCTAGCCATACCATTTCATACCCTCAAAGTGTTTGTATGTGGCGACTGATCATGCTATACTGTATAGCCCATGGTATACTGTACACCCCGGCCCCCTGTCCTTGCTGGGGTGAAAAATTTTCTTCCTACTTTTTCGCGTGATCACCAAAAAAGGGAAAAATCAATGAAAAAAGAAAAATATTTTGTAGCAAAAATCTGGAAGCTTCTAATTTGATTTGTATTAGGATGATATTACATTTCTATGAGGAATGGGAGTGATTTTTATATTAGTTGCATGAGATATCTCCTAAATACAAATTAAAACAAAGATTAAAAAAAAAGACCTGCAAAGTGTTTGATAAAATTCTTGAGCCTCAAAATTGATGAAAGTTGGTTTAAAATCTAGCTTAGTCTATTACAATGGTATCAAAGTTTTGTATCTTGTGAGCCTAAGGGGTTAACAATGAAAGTTTTTAGATTGCTTCCAGTAAGTGATCAACACTTATACATTTCAATTTTAGCAATGGTAAGTTGGTATCAAGGCTTGCATTCAACGGCTAAAGAAAGATGAAGACAAATTGGGAACTCATGGCAAAAAATTTGCCAGTATTTCAAGCATATCATAAGAATCTAACAACATTGTTAGAGCATGCTTAGTTGTTAGAACCTCACTTATCAGTTGGAAAGAAAGAAAAAGGGACAAAGGAAAAGAATTATTCTAGTGCAAGGGAAAATGAAGACAGCAAGAATGAACTCAAAAAAAATATATCAACTAGAACAAATCAAAACATGGGTCCTTTCTCAAAAACTCTTGATGATTCATTTGAGTGTGTCAAGCCCCAAAAATTTGCAAAAAGAAAAGGAAATGGGAAGTTGGCTTTTTGTAGTTGGAAAAGGATTGGAGTTTGTACAATTTTCCAGATGATGTTCTTCTTAGGTGGAATGATTTGGAATTGTGTTTGTCCAAAGTAGACCAATAGGATTCGGAGATTTTGAATTGGGATTTGAAGCCATCAATGTTTAACCCATACTTATGGGACATTTAGATAAAGATGTGAGACTTGCAGTCACCTCCTACCTTAGTGAAATCATAAGGATTGTAGCTCCTAAAGTACCATACATAGATGACATAATGAAAGAGATATTTCAACTGATTGATGAGAGTTTTCATGGGTTGAATGATACCAGACAACCTTCTTTTGATAAGAGGGTAAAAAATTTAAAAAATGTTGCAAATGTTAGATTCTGTGTTGGTGCTTGATCTCAAATGTGATGATTTGATACTCAAAATGTTTCAATTCTTCTTGGTCAAAATCAAAATATATCATGCAGAGAATGTTAAAACAACAATGCAAAATTATTTTTCCTTTGATTTTAGGTGAGGATGATAATATTTCTAAGTAGTTGCCATCTAATTTGTTGGCCATTTGGAGGAAGGAGCAAGTTGTCTCACCTATAGCTCATGAGTTATCAAAAAGATTGGATGAGTAGAAAATTGAGAAGATAAAATACTAGTTGATTGAAGAGGAATTGATTTCTTTGGGTTTACATGTTATATGACCTCATAAAATGAGCAAGAACCAATCGAGAAGAGAGAAATGTTGTTTCACATGCCAAGCTGCTTGGACACCTAGTCACATATGTGGGAACAAAAAAGGTGAGTTAATGACTCCTACCACATGCTCATCGAAACAAAGTGATGATGAGAAAAAAAAAATTAGACTAGAGAACTTGAAGTAAATACCTTACCTCAAGAAGTATGTATAATAGAACCAAAAAATGACTCCAATGAAGTGCATGTATCTTCATGTAGAGTATGAAAAGGGAACCACTGTGAAGGATAATCAAACCCTTGGAGGATTCAAGTTTCAACCCTTCACTCAAGTAAGCCTTCACGTAACTACAACCTTCAAGTTTACCTATTAATTAATTAAATATATGTCTTAATGAGGTACAAAAATTATTTGAACCCTTTAGACTTCAAAAACCAAAAGTATAGGGTACATAGGTTTTTTTGATAGCTTGAAAAACTCTTTGCCCAAGACTAACATGCAGCTATAGGATGATAGCATGCCACACTAGTGTCTTGTATGGACAAAAAACAAAAATTGTCACAAGAAAACATAAAATATCTTGCCTAGGGTTTTGGATGTGAAAAGATATGCAATGCAACTACACAATGAATTTGAAATGACAAAAATGAAGATGCTAAGGCAACTTAAATAGAAATGATGAAGAAAATTTTAGTGTATCACCAAAGATGTCTAATGAAATGGAAGCTTTCTCCAAGCAACTCTTCCACTTGCACCTACACACATAAGACCAAAGAGAAGGGTTGGGTGGTTGTATAGGAGTTTTCCTCAATCAAACCTTCGTATTGGTGTTCCCACGTCCATGGATAGCCTTAGAAAAGATGATACAATAAACATAAAATGATGGAAAGAACAATATGCTAACAAAATAAAGATGGCATGCTTAATGTAAAAATCCTGAAGAGTTACACTCCCAAGCATAGAAGAAAATTGGCTTGTTGGTGCAATGAAGAAGCAATGAGAGTCTCCAAGATGACAATGGCCTCTGAAGTTGATGGAGCTTTGCATGATATCCTCGTATTTGCATCAATGGAGTTTACTTTGAAAGCTATGAAAGAGTTCTTTGAAAGATATACGTAAAAAAGAGAGATGGAGAAAGTTGTGAATGAAAAAGAAAAAAGAAGTGTTGTGTATGCTCAAGAAGTGTTCTTCCAAAGATCAAGAGGTTGAATGAATCAATATCCTCAACAAAGGTCTTTTTGGTCCAAAAAAATTGCTCGAACGATTCCCGATGAGAGTGCAAGTTAGCAGAGGAATTACACTGCCAGAACGTGGCAGGTGTAATGTCCCAATGACCAACTCAGACACGGATTTTCATGAGATTCTAATGCAACATGTGAACATCTCTGTGATGTGCACCTGTCTAAGTGAAAATCAGACTTAATCCTCGGGGTGTTGGACATGTTGGGTGCTAAGAGATGGTTTGGGTTGAAAAAGAGCATGATTATCTTGATTTATCTAAAGAGGAAGGCACATGTAATGTGAAATTGCATAGGATACAATTTACGACATTACACTTCATATGTTGAGGATTTGTTTGATGAAGATGACAAAACAACAACCTTGGCTAAAAACTTAGATCAATCTAGTAAGGATTATGAGACCTATGGTGACATTGGCAACACCTTTGAAAGGTATGATGATTGAGGTATTTTTTTAGCAACAGTTCACTAATGTATGATTATGTCATTCATAATGAAGTTTTGGAAGCTACAATAATGAACTTGGAAAATTCTAACTATGATGAGGAGCTAGTTTGCGATGAAATTCCTTATGAAAAAAATGTTTTCCTAACCTCAAAGCATGAATTATGCGAGAAGGATATTATAAAGGTAGTTGATTTTGAGAGGTGTGTTCTTGAAGACAAATTAAAAAATTCATTATATGAAGTTGATTTTGATCATTGGCCCAGTGAGTCACATAATTTGAAGAAACAATTGAAAGTTATTGAGCATAAAATTGTTGCAACCTTAACACATTTTGATACCGCACGCAAGTTCATTGAAAATCTCTATTAGAAGGCCCAAGTTGAGAAAAGACAAAAAGGGGTTGAAAGAGGATCCACTCTTGCAGATTTGTATATAGCTAAAGAAGCTTTGGAAATAATGAAATCAGAGTAATCAATTGAACAACTACAAATTTGAGCAATTTCAATCCAATCAGCTAACTGACAAGGTCAGTTATAGGTCTCAGATGGAGAGGATGAAAGGTTTGGCTAACCATTTTTAATGTTGGTTGGGTGTTCAGGAACCAAATAATTGTTATTGCTTATATTTAGCTTGCACTTGTTGACGATATTATGTGTAGCGGCAGGAGATCTTTCTCCCACAATTTCTTGGAGAATAAATATTAAATAAAATTCAAATATTATGCAAGGCGCCGACTTGTTATTTATATCATTTATTTTTTAATAAGGCCGACTTTTATGAAGTGATGCCTTGGTTGGTAATCAAGACGACCTCTCATGAAAAGACACCACATCATATATATATAGAAGGCGGCTCTCATTCATTATTCATTCAATTTTCATCCAAGACAAGTTCGCATATAAGAGGAATTCGCTTCTATAGCAGATCGAGCTTTTGATTCAAGGAGATCGATTCATAAAGGAGATATCATTTATTTGCTTCTAAGAGAGAAGCTTCATTTCCAGATCGGCCTTGTGTGGCCTTATTATCGCCCTTGTGTTTGGCCATATTGTAAGCAAATTGCTAATATTTTATCAATATATAAGTGATATATTGTTGGGTTTTCCAAGGGTATATGATGTGTTATTTTGTGTAGAATTGTTCTTATTTTTGCTTAATTTAAATATGGTCATAAAACTAACATGGTATCAGAGCGGGTTTAAGCAAGATCGTGATCATATTTGTGTAAGCAGTGAAATCTTCATCTATTCTTCTTATCCAAGGGAATCTATCTTAACTACGAAAATGGTGAACGGACTCAAGGTTGAAGATAGACTTGATGGTGCATCTAACTTCACCTCTTGGAAGTTTAGAGTTCTTATTGCATTGGAAGAAAATGATATTCTCGAGTTCGTGGAGAGTGAGGTGCCTGAACCTTCCGATGAGACTGAGAAGACACAATGGAGGAAGAATGGCACAAAGCCCAAGGAGATATTGATTGATTCTATGAAGGATCACCTTGTGCCTATTATCTCCAAGTTGAAGACAGCTAGAGAGATGTTCAAGACCTTGGAGGGATTGTATGAGATCAATAACACCAGCAGAGCTCTTTCCTTGAGGTAACAACTTCATCACATCAAGTTGGCGAAAGGAGATTCAGTCATCTCCTTTATGAAGATCACTGAGTTGAAGGATCAACTTTATGCCATTGGAGACATAATTGAAGATAGAGACTTAGTCATGTTGGCACTTAACGGTCTTCCCCAATCTTGGGAGCCTTTTATCCAAGGTATCAGTGGAAGATCTAAGCTACCAAAGTTTGATTGTCTTAGAGCAGATTGCATTCAAGAGGAATCAAGGTTGGAAGTAAGAGGTAATGGTCGAAGCTCTCACAATGAAGACAATCATGTTCTTGCTGCTCAAACTTCAAAGAGGAAAGATAGAGAAGGGAGAAAAGGTAATTTCAAGAGGAATAGAGACAAGAAATTGGATGTTGCTCCTGAATCAAAGAAGAAGAAGGATCTCTCCCATATTCAGTGCTTCAGATGTGACAAGTATGGTCACTATGCTAGAGATTGTGCAACATGCTTCTACTCCGGATGTGGATGATGTCTCTCCTCAGAAGGAATCAAGAGATAACTCAAGTGGATTTCTATTTATCTCTGCCCTATGAAGCAATGTTCCAACTGATAGTAGCACATGGTTGATTGATAGTGGCACTTCTCGGCACATTACAGGATATAGAGAGAATCTTTCAAATTTGGTGGAGAGAGAAACCAACTTTCAAGTAATAATCAGAGATGATGTTTTCTATTCAGTGAAAGGTGTTGGGCCACCTCTCTTCATGTAGCTCAAAAATTAAGAGTGTTTTCAATCCGTTTTAAATCAGTATTAAAGAGAAATTAAGAGCATTTTCAATTTAGTCAAATCATTATAAAAGGTTTCCAAGTAGTCAACATTGTTCATAACACTTCCATATGAGCTTAATAAAAGAGAATTTAAATTGCATTTCATAAATAATATCATCTATGTAATGTATCAAGATTGTACAAAACATAAGTATTTCAATGACTTTCTCATATACATATATTCAACCTTACTTGGAAGAATCAACAATTCTAATAGAAAACATCTTCTCTATGCTAAGTTATAAAACTTTAACTTCTCAAATCAATGTTACATTAGATACTTTCAAATCATATCTCTATTTCAAGTTTCCACAAAGAATGACAAATACATATACATTTACAATAGGCTTCACAAGCCAAATCTGAATATTACATAAGTACATCAATAGCAAATAAAACTTGGTACCACCAACCGCCGTGACGCCTTTGGTCTTCTTGCGAGCTGGGGCCAAGAATGTGATTCAGGCGCCTTTTCCGCCCAACCACGAAGTCCATGACTTCCCCGGGTCCCTTCCTAACTCGAAGGAATCCCCGGCCCTGCATAAAGGAGCCTAGCAACCCGAAACAGTAAAACAGGAGGGAACTCTTGATGCGTGCCTGATGCCTATATGCATTTCTAACATGAGAAATAAACACATTTCTTGCAACAGGAGGTGGCAGAGACTATATAAATTTCTAGGCTTTTAAAATAAACCCATCTATTTCAATGGTACAAGTGCTTGGCCAAGCAAAATAATACAAGTAAATGGTAGTTTAGAAAAGGTAATACTACCGTCTCTGTTTGCCCACCTTCGGCACCCTGTCCCGGAAGTTACCATAGTGAAGTATGAAATAATACCAAAGCAGAAAGTTATGCATTTTAGTACATGTTTCAATCATTCAATTAATTCTAAAAGAATTTCCAATGTGAATTTCAGAACATCCTTTGTAAATTCAGTTGTAAGATCTCGTTTATTCTGTGGTAAACAACCCTTTTCTGATTTAGATAAAGCTCTTTTTTTAAAGAAGAACATACATGTCTTAATACTTTTCAGTGCATTATTAGAAAGAAGATTTAATCAATCTGTTTGAATGTAACAGTGTTTTCTGTTTTCAGCATGTATTTCTATTCTTTCCAAGCTCAGGCTGACTGATAGTGTAATTTCCCAATTTCAATACAGGTTTCAAAGTAATAATAGTATACTGAAACAGTGCAATTTAATTCAGAATTTCAGAGGTTTGGAAGATAATCTTGCATTCACATTTTATGTTGTATTCCTTTACTCAGGATTGTACTTCTGTAAGTAAGTATATGTTAAAGTAATCAAGATGCTTTCCAGTTTACATGGTTTCTCAAAAACCTTTTTGTTCTGTTTCAGGTTTAACATTTCTGAGATATTTGTAAATAATTAACAGAATTCATACTATTTTCTGGAAATGGTTTACCTGTTTCAGCTTGTATTTTGGCACATATATGCAAGGAAATCTATATATATATATATATATATAATATATATATATATATATATATGTATGTATATACAGCTATGTATATGTATACATATATATATATATATATATATATATATATATATATATATTTATGTATATATATATATATATATATAACATATCTGATATGTATATGTATACATATATATATATATATATGTGTGTGTGTGTGTGTGTGGGTGTGTAGAAATTCATGTACAGCTGCGTGTAATTTGAAGAAAGAAATTCTGGTTTTTAAAACTGTTCAAAGAATTCACTGGCCGTGCACACAGAACAGGATATTTTACAGGGTTTCCTTACTGGCATTGAGCAGAATTTAGACTCAGGGAAGCCCTTGCCCCTCCCATGGGGAGAATTCGGTAATGAGGGCTCGCGCCTCACTCCACCCGGTAGCTGACGGCGTGGAAGCGCCGAGCCTTCCACGGTCGATCCTTCCCATGGGGAGGACAAGGGAAATAATCCCTTCCTCTTTCCTATGGTTAGCAATTTCAAAATTCAGAAATAAAGAAGACATTTGCCCAGTATAAACTGCATTCGAATTTATCTCAAAGACATTTTGAATTCATTCAGATGACAGAGTTTTTATGCAGACCATATATATATATATGTATATATATATGCACGGGAATTCGAATTCCTGTGCATATATATAAGCATATATATATGTTTATAAATATATTTGCAATTACACTTGAGATCAGCTTAATAAATTGCAGAATTTGCGACAGAATGAAAACCCTAATTCTGAAGAAAAGAATGTGTATTCTTTATTGCAACACAGAGAAATAAGCTATTACCCAGATTTCAAAAACGAAATTGGAAAGATTTCTCAGTTGTTTGTACTCTAATCAGGGAATAAAACATTTCATTCCTTCCATTTCCTTACTGCAGTTTTAAATTAAATTAAAAACAGGCAAAGCATGAAAAGAACCTGGCAATTTTTGCTTCCAGTGCAGATGCCTAGCAAATACCCTCTTCACCTCTGTTCCAGAACTCTCCGATATGTCTCATTCGAAGTCCTCTTTTCTCTCTTAAAGCTCTCTACCTCTTTTCGAGGATCATGCATAAAATTTCCAGGTGACAGATAAAATTCTCATGCAATTTCTAAGGATTGCCACATGCCATCTGCTTTGTTGATTTTAAGACAGAATTTCCAGAGCCCAATGTTCTCTCGGGCTGTTCATTCCTCATTATTTTTGGAAAAATTATATACAAAACAGAATTATATCCCCTTTTATGCAAACCTAAAATTTCATTTATGCAAAACACAATATTCTATTCTTTTATTTATTTTGTTTTATTTTTAATTATATTTCTTTTAAAACAGATTTTTCCTTTTGTTGCTCAAATATAAATGAGGAATAATTAAAATAGAATAAGCCATATTATTTTCACAATTTCTAAGGTTAATTAAACCGTAATTTAAATTTGCTATGCAATCATTTTTCACGCAATCACATTGAGAAACAAACATGACCTAATGCAACTACATGCTTTAAGTGGTGTGTGCATAATCGAGAGCTTCTCCTCTTTTACCCTGTCGGGAAGCTAACCTTCTTTCCCTCAATCACACTCTTGGCCTTCGATCACCTGCCACTCAAATGCACTCAGGCGTGCAAAAACAAAAGTGTATTAGTAACCATTGTAGAAATGTAAATTTAAAAATTAAATCATCATTCCTATTTTATATAAATGCACTCATAATTCTTGAAAGAAAACAATTATTTTTCTACATTCCCATACATCAAAGCATAGTATCATAATTCGTATATTAAATCCCATAAAATCATGGTCAAACATTATCAAAATAAGTCATGGTCAAAATAGCGTCAAAGTAAGTCATGGTCAAAATAGCATCAAAGTATGAGACATGACGCTTCACCTAGATTCTGGCACCCCTCTTCATTTGAGTGATGTCTTGTTCGTACCAGATATCAAGAGGAACCTTATATCAATTTCAGCTTTGGAGGACAAAGGATATCAAGTTGCATTTTCTAAGGGAAAAGTTCTTGCTTGGCCGAAGAACTCTAGCATCAAGACAGCCCGAGTGATTGGTGTTTGGCAAGAGAGTCTATACAGACTTTCCATTCGTCCAATTCGAGCATTGTTGCATGATTCCACTAGTTCAAGCGAGCTTTGGCATAGGAGGCTTGCTCACCTTCACTTCAGATCTCTTCCATCCATGGAGAAGATGGTTACTGATCTTTTGAAACTCAGTTAGGAGCATGATGGTACTTGCAGAGGATGTGCAATGGGTAAGAATACTAAGGGTTCTTTTCATAGTAGTGAAAGTAGATCAAAATGTACTCTAGATCTTGTTCATTCTGATTTGTGTGGTCCAATGTTTGTTGCATCCTTGAGTGGTTTTGGTATTATGTAATTTTCATTAATGACTACTCTAGAAAGATTTGGATTCATTTTTGAAGTCTAAGGAATCTAAAGAAGTACTTGAGAAATTCAAAGAATTTAAGGCTCAAGTTGAAAATTTGTTCAGAAAAAGGATCAAAGTTTTGAGATCTAATAATGGAGGAGAATACACTTTTGGAGGCTTCCGTAATTTTTGTATTGAGGCAGGGATTAAGAGGGAGTTTTGGGTTCCATATAATCCTTAGCAAAACGGAGTTGCAGAAAGAAAGAATAGATCTATAGTTGAGGCACCCAAAGCTATGATCCATGATCAAGACTTACAAACCTTCCTTTGGGCAGAAGCATCCAGAATTGCAGTGTATGTTCAAAATAGGAGCCCTCATCAAATATTGGAAAATATGACTCCTGAAGAAGCCTTTACAAGTGTGAAACCTGAGGTTAGTCAGTTGAGAATCTTTGGTTGTCTTGTTTATATCCATGTGCCTAAAGATAAGAGAACTAAGTTAGAACCATCTGGCAAGAAAGGAATATTTGTGGGTTACAGTGAATCCTCAAAAGCCTACAGGATTTACATTCCAGGATAGAAACAGATAGAGATCAGCATAGATGTCTCTTTTGAAGAAGATGTTGCATTCAAAAGATCTAAAGGTTCATATATGGAGACAGATAATGAAGACCAGGAGACTCCTCAGGACATGGACGTTGATCATACTCCTGAGATTCAGAGGGAGTCTACTAAACCAGAAGAGGATATTGATCTAGTTGAGCCCTTGGAACCAACTAATGGGCCAAGAGATATTGTCATAGGTCGAAAGAGACCTCTATGGGCTAGGAAAACTATGCAAGAGGCAGAAAAGTTTGCAGCTCCTAGAGGCACATTCAAAGAAAGCAAAAGACCACGGAAGTTTCTAGGCTATGTAGTATTAATGAGTCATATCATTGAGTCTGAGCCTTCCAGTGTTGAGGAAGCATCAAGTTAGCAAGTATGGAGAGATGTTATGGATGAAGAATATCAACCTATTATCAAGAATGATGTTTGGGATATTGTACCGAGACCTAAAGGGAAATCAATTCTATCTTCTAAATGGCTTTTCAAGATCAAGCATGCAGCTGATGGAAGCATTAAGAAGTACAAAGCTAGATTTGTGGCTAGAGGATTCTCTCAGAAAGAGGGAATAGATTATGAAGAAACTTTTTCTCCGGTTGCTCGTTATAAATCCATCAGGACTATCATTGCTATTGCAGCAACTAAGGGATGGAAGCTACATCAGATGGACATGAAGACAACATTCCTTAATGGTGTAATTGAAGAAGTATACATTGAGCAACCTGATGGATTTGTGATTCATGGGAAGGAGTCCCATGTTTGTAGATTGAAGAAGGCTTTGTATGGCCTTAAGCAGGCTCCTCGTGCTTGGTATTAGAGGATTGATCGATACTTGATGAGCTTGGGCTTCTCCAAGAATGATGTTGATTCAAATCTTTAGTTCAAGGTAGTTGATGGTGAGGCTTTAATCTTGGTTCTTTATGTTGATGATCTATTTCTTATTGGAGCAGAATATCTCATTGTCAAATGCAAGGAGTTACCTTCTGAATTTGAGATGAAGGATCTAGGTTTTACGCATTACTTTCTAGGATTGGAAGTGTGGCAGAGACCCAATGAGATTATTTTGAGTCAAGGAAAATATACCATAGACATCTTGAAGAGATTTGGGATGATGGATTGCAAATCTATGTCTACACCGATGGAAACAAACTTGAAGAAGTTAAGTGAGTCTCTAGCTAGTTCAGATCTGGTAGACCCTACCATGTACAGGCAGTTGATTGGATCATTGATGTATCTAGTCAATACTAGACCCGACATTTGCTATTCAGTGAGTGCCCTCAGTCAGTTCATGTGTGAACCAAGGAAAATTCATCGAGTTGCAGCTAAGCATATCTTGAGATACTTGTGTGGCACAGTTGGATATGGCTTGAGATATACTTCTAGTGTAGACCTAAAGTTGCAAGGCTATTATGATTCTGATTGGGTTGGGAGTGTAGTTGATCAAAAGAGCACCTCTGGATGTTGCTTTAGCTTGGGGTCTGCGATGATTTCTTGGTGTAGCAGGAAGCATTCTTTAGTAGCTCGAGAAGCAGTGTGGCTTCAGAAGCTCCTTGCAGGATTATTTGGGCAATCATTAGAGCCGACTGTTATTCATTGTGATAATCAAAGTTGTGTGAAGCTATCTGTCAATCTAGTGTTTCATGACAGAACAAAACATGTTGAGATCAAATACCATTACATCCAAGATATGGTACTGAGGAAAGCTATTTAGTTGAGATATATTTGCATTGATGATCAGACGACTGATATTCTCACCAAGCCTCTCTCTAGAGTGAAGTTTGTGCATTTTCAAGACAAGCTTGGAGTTGTGGAGAATGAAGCCCTTGCTGAGAGGGAGACTCAGCATCAGTGATCTTTTGTGATTTGCTATAATGCATCTTTCTCTGTGATAGAGAAATTTGAGGTGAAAGCCCTTGTTAATGCATTTTTCTCTGAAACGAAGAAATTTGAGGTGAAAGCCCTTGTCCATCTCTGAGACAAAGATGTGGTTCTTTCCACCCTCTAGGAGTAGCCATGGTGGATGTCATGTTGAGAGACTCCATGACATCACGTTGAGACTCCGTGATGAATTCTTTGTACTTGTGTTTTTCCACTCATGGGAGTAGCCATAGTGGACATCATGTTGAGAGACTCCATGATGACATCACGTTGAGTGACTCCATGATGGGCACTTGTGCACATGTTCTTTCCATACATGGGAGTAGCCATAATGGACGTCATGTTGAGTGACTCCATGACAATATCACGTTGAGTGACTTCGTGATGAGCTCTTTTCCACAAATGGGTGTAGCCATTGTGGGTGTCATGTTGAGAAAAATACCTCCCTAGCTAAGAGGGAGTGGATGATATTATGTGTAGAAGCAGGAGATCTTTCTCCCACAATTTCTTGGAGAATAAATATTAAATAAAATTTAAATATTATGCAAGGCGCCGACTTGTTATTTATATCATTTATTTTTTAATAAGGCCGACTTTTATGAAGTGACACCTTGGTTGGTAATCAAGACGACCTCTCATGAAAAGACACCACATCATGTATATATAGAAGGCAACTCTCATTCATTATTCATTTAATTTTCATCCAAGACAAGTTTGCATATAAGAGGAATTTGCTTCTACAGCTGATCGAGCTTTTGATTCAAGGAGATCGATTCATAAAGGAGATATCATTTATTTGCCTCTAAGAGAGAAGCTTCATTTCTAGATCAGCCTTGTGTGTGGCCTTATTATTGGCCTTGTGTTTGGCCATATTGTAAGCAAATTGTTGATATTTTATCAATATATAAGTGATATATTGTTGCTAGGTTTTTCTCCCTCAAGGAGGGTTTTCCCAGGGTATATGTTGTGTTATTTGTGTAGAATTGTTCTTATTTCTGCTTAATTTAAATCTAGTCATAAAACTAACATCACTTATGTTTGGGACAACAAATTAAATTGCAGTGACAGTTATTATACAAGAGTGCAAGGTGTTGGAAATGAGAGGGCTAATCTTAACTTCATTGAGTTTGCTCCTATGGTGCCTTGGATGGGGTTTTTTGAAGAGCAGTTCTCTAAGGAGTTAACCAAGTTTTTGCAATATATGATTGCTCTTCTTGTAGGTGGATTTCAGGAGGTGACTTGTGTAGGTATCTAGGGACAATGTTTTGAGTAGATGGAACTACATACCTCCTAGGCCAACTTGGGACCCTAGGATCATATGTGGTTTCAATTAAGATCAACTTGGTGATTTTGGGGTTGAGTTGGCATTGCTTAAGGACAAGCAATCGTTGGGAAGGGAGAATTGTAATGTCCCCATTTTTGGGTTGTCTTGCATTGTAGTTGGCTCTGACCTTCTCAGTGTGTTGCAGCCTTATTAGCAGGGTTATTTGATGATACTAGTGAGCTCAGGTGATCTAGAAGACTCATATGACACTTTTCGAATTTATTTCCAACTTTTTGTATGTTCTCCAAGATTCTTCAAGAGAGCATCTATTTATAATAAGCCACTTGGTAGGGTTTGATTCTCATTATTCATCATCGATATCACTCTATTGCAATCAATTTTTTATTTCAATGTTTTTCGACAATTTCTACAAATCTAATGTATTAATGAGCTATAATTTAATTATTTTTACTAAGGTTGCTAATTTTACTGAAATAATTTAATTAACGCCTTAGTATAATAGCTCGTTGGAATGATAATTGAAAGTTTCAAATCTTGGACGTCGATAAAGTGATTTTTGGTGTTGGAAATATTTAAATAATAATATAAATAACTTTGTGGAGTAATAAGGCGTGTTTAATTTATAAAGTAATTTTATATTATATTTTCCAAAAAGCTTCAAGAAATGTTATAAAAGGAGTTTTATGAGCTCATTTGCATTGTTTTGGATATTGTTTATTTCTCTATTGGAGATTTGTGCTTGTGACCAGATTTCTCACTAGAGAGACGAAAACCCAATGGTTTCTTGATGGGAAAACACCCAATAGGTAGTGTGATTCTAACCAAGGATCGACAGTGTGCTAAAGATTTGGGATTTGGGCATGAAAACCCTCAGATTCCATTGGAGCAATTTCATACAGAAGTTGCCTTTGTGTTGAATGTTTGTAAATAAGGGTTTGAAGTAGAACAATTTATCTATATGATTTTTATAGGTTACCAGGTGTGCTAGTACAAAGTTATTTAATTTACAAGCAAATAATAATTTTTGTAAGTGTGAAAATATATGTGAAATTATTGTGTCGTGTGTGCATGTGGGTTTTGGATAGAAGTACAAGTCGTGTGTGTTGGTGAAATTAATTAAATATTGCTTTGGTTGAGTCATACCCAGTCGTACCACTTCATAACCCCAAAGGAGGTCATGCTTACTTTGGGAGCTCATTAACAAGGGAGGCAATGCATATGGCAAAGTCTTTTAAGACTTTACAAAACCTGTTGTAGCCTTTAATAGGCCCCACAAAGACTATTGCAGCCTATTTGAAGTTGTTGCTCTAAGACAAAGGATGGCGTACTATCACTAGGGGGAAACATAGCAAGAATTAAGGCTACCATACAATTTTAAATGTAGTCAATATTGCTGATTTGGAGCTGACATGGATTGTTGAAAAGTCTTCCAATAAGGTCAACAATTTGTTTCTTGAATATTGGGAAATTAAAATTTCAGTGTTGCTATTTGAAAATTTATGTATGTACTATTTTGTAACAGCAATATATTGGAAGCATATAAATTCTCTATTAAATATGTTTTATGCAATAAATTTGATTTGAATGATGATATACATTTCTATGAGGAGTGGGAGTGATTTTTACATTGGTTGCATGAGATATCTCCTAAATACAAATTAAAACAAAGATCAAAAACAACAAACCTGCAAAGTGTTTGACAAAATGCTTGAGCCTTAAACTTGATGAAAGTTGGTTTAAAATTTAGCTTAGTCTATTACAATCCACAATGTCTATTAAGGGTTCCAAAAAAGAAAGAGTTGCACCTACAAAACTTGTCATTTAAAAGTAAAGTTTATATTATGATGTTTTAGATCTTTTCTATTAAAAAAATATGTTTTTCTTTTTAAAAAAGCTTTAAATATTTATTTTAACCTTTTATACATATTATAGGGGTTATAATGCACTTTTTGTGAATTTTGTTGTTTTTTTGGGGGGGTATTCATATAAGAAGTTCTAATTCAATTGACCAAGTGTTAGAGAGGCCATTGAAAATTGATGCAAGATCACTTCTTTAGTGTCATACATGCATGATTGTACAACTTAGAGGTGGGAGTTTCATTGCCATTGTAGTCAAAGTGAAAATGAGTATAAGAGTTCATATAGTCAAATGAAATTTCACCTATGCATCATGATCGGCTTAGCAATAAGGCTTTGTCTACCTTTCAAATAAAAAATGGTTGGCAAAAAAAAATTATGGTATGTACCAAATAATAAGATGATATTGACATTGTAAGTAACAAAGGAAAGGAAAGATCAAATCCTTTATCTAAAAAAAGGTGTGTGCAAGCCTCCTAGTAGCTTAACATGGCCCACATTCTTCCATGCCACAATTGTCTTCCCAACAATACAATATGCCCTTTGTTTCTTGCAAAAAAAGGCCCATTGAAATAAGTCTTCCAAAATGTGAAGGGAATTTGTAGATCAAAGCATTGTTCATTGCATTTAAGGCAATGGGCTTTCTTTTTACCTTGTAAAATCACCAAATTGGCAAGAATGGTGATGGCAATGAATAAGCTAGCTATTGATTACACTAGTCCTAAGTATAAAAAGGTGTACACCACCTTATTGTTCAAGGAAAAAGCTCTCGTAAAGGCATCACTTAGAGCAATAAAATATACATAACTCAAAACAAGAATGCTTATTGTTTTCTATAGATGAAAGAACTGCAAAAACATGTTATCAATTAATGTCATTGTAATGTCCCCTAAAGAGGCATGTTTTAAAACAATCGATTGTGAGAGGCAAGTGAAGAATGCAATCTTCATTGCCAAGATCTTCAAGAAATCCATTAGGATGTTGGGCCTTGAAAAAGTTGTCCAAGTCATAATAAACTATGCTAAAATTTGTTGGGTAGATTTAATAATGGAGAGAATATATTGACATATTTTTTGGGCATTGTGTCATCAACTCCCTCAACTTGGTGATAAAAATCAAGCGAGTAAAACAAACTTACATTGAGGCTTAAAAGATTCAAATCCTTGTGACAAATCATGTCTCAAAATATTACGTACTTATCCAAGTTGAAGTTGTTGAAAGTGATTTTTTTATTATTATATTTTAAATTTATTTAATATTTCATCTACGTTTTTTACACCATATTAGGTTTTAGAGACTCAATATACATCACATACAATTGTCTCAAGATGGATTGTGAAAGTATAAGCATCACAATCATCAACATATTTTTGAGTGTTCAGAGGCAATCAAATATAAAGGGCCAAAAAAGCAAAACCATTGATCATAGATGATAAATGGTGGTCTCATGTGAAATATGTATTGGGTTTCATTGAGCCCATCAAGAGTATGATTAAGTATGCTAATAAGAATTGTCCGTGTTTCAGTGAAATTTATGATAAAATGGATTCCATAAGGGAAAAACAAGAACCATAATAGAAGCCAAAAATAATAAATCCACAAAAGTATTTTTCAAAAGAGTGCAAATGATATGACCGTTGAAACAAGATGGTCACACCCTTGCATCTCCTAGCATTTATTTTGTCTCTGACATATTACAACACAGATACTTCCATGTCCAACAAAGTTGACACTATATAGAGATGAAGAGTTTCTTGTTGGGTACAAGACTACATTCAAAAGATATTCCCAAATGATGAAACATAGTGTCATCTAGGGTGAGTTATGGCCACTTGATATCTTTAAGAAATGATGGTGTTTTCTCTTTTTGAGACAAGTATAAACAAGATGTTCATGACAGCCAAGACTATCCACCTACAACCTCTTGCAATATATTTGTTAATCTTAGGTGTGCATTTTTTTTTTCCTACCATTTTTTCACTGCTATATATTATAATCTATGCTTTATAATTACAAATATTTTATTGAGTTTATATACAATTTCAACAAGTTGTGAGTTCTTCAGCTTAAAAAAAAAGAGAGTACACACTCATTATCCACTCAATTAAGTACAACTATTTGGCTACGATAAAAGTTGAGGATTTTGTCTATATACATTTTAGCTTGCATCTCTTGTCACATAAGGCACTCAATTCCAACAAGGGAATGATAAGGAATTGGGTCTATTGCACATGCCAGTCTCTTTAGATGCATATTCTATATATGATGTGGCTAGTAGGAGTGGCATTACAACTAATTGTAGTTCAAACAAACCAATGTTAACTTTGATTGTGATGCTCTTGATAAAGGGCAATATGAAGATTATTATCATTGATTATAATTTTCATTTTGTATTGAAATTTGACATGAATCAATGAACTATGAATTTATGAGGGTTTGTTTTGAAAAGTATGAGAATACATATGTAAAAAAAAAATGGGAGTTTGCCAAATGCCTCTTACCTTGTAAAAGTGTCATGATAAAAGATACTTCATATGAGCAGCAAGCAATGTCAATTGGAGGAACTTGGGTCCCTAGCCCTATAACCAAGCTTACATGACAAAAATTCAATGATCGCTAAGATGATCCTAGTTGACCCTATGGAGGATTTACTCCACTTCCAACCAATGAAAATACTCCTCCCATCTAATAATCTCCAACAACAATGAAACTAAGTTTTTGGTTTGGTTTAAGGCTTGGGAATGGGTTTGGGAGATCTCTCTCTCTCTCTCTCTCTCTCTCTCTCTCTCTCTCTCTCTCTATATATATATATATATATATATATATATATAGAGAGAGAGAGAGAGAGAGAGAGCCCAAACCCAAACCAGAATCTTAGTTTCATTGTTGTTGGAGATTATTAGTTGGGAGTAGTTTCATTGGTTGGAAGTGGAGTAAATCCTTTGAAGGGTCACCTAGGATCATCTTAGTGCTTTGATTTCTGTCATACAAGGTTGGTTATAGGACCAAGGATGCTAGTTCTTCCAATTGACATTGCTTGCAGCTTATATGAAGTATCTTTTATCATGATGCTTTTACAAGGTAAGAGACATTTGCCAACTCCCAAAATAACTTTGAACTACTCCAAGTTTTTGCTTTATCCAACAAAATTATTGTTTTATATGAGTTCTTCTAGAAAACTTTAAAAATAAAATGAAACTGTATCAAATCACATAAAGAATAGAAGTAGGCACTAACCTTATTTATATTTCTTAAGAGAAAGAATTTTTAACAACGTACAACATTGTTACAAAATTTATGCTTGGACAGAAAGTGACATCTGAACCAATCAATAAGATGATTGGCTGACAACCCAAGCCCACAAGCAATAAACTAAAAATCTCACTTCTTGTGATACCACACACATTGCTTGACTCTTGGCTTTGATCCTGCTAACTGAATCCAATTAGAGCTTATCTTCATCCTTGAATTTCATGCCAAGCACTGAAGGCTGCTGCACACAAGGGGAAGCCATTTCAAATGAAGTATTTTATCTTTCATCACATGCTGAAAAATGTGAATACTGTTATGTGTTCATCCAGTGAAACTACTAAGAACTATGACTTTGAATGACCAGATACATTTGATGTAGCTAAAAGGAAAATGTGACTTGTCTTATTTATAGAAGTTTTGAGGTTTTTGTCAAAGAACAGAAATTTTCACTTATTCTAAAATGAGAAGAGATCTTAAAGTCTTCATAAGTGAAGTCATGGTTATTGTCATTATTTCACAGCTTAGCATACATCTTTGGATTCCTGGGCACAAGTTAAAGATATTCTTCAACAATATTTTTTGACATATGACCTTGAATATGTAACGGACACCAAAAGATTTATATATTTCTTCCTCCTCCAAATTGGTGAAGAATGATCCCTCACTCATGCAAGTAGTTGATAAGGATGGGTGGAATGTAGTGATCAATTAATATTGGCAATCTAATGTGCATTCAGGACCAGCGACTTGAGGAAGAAAACGAGGTTATATGTAAGAAATAAGATCGATGTTGTAAATGATAGGTGCAGCATCAACATGTGCATATTCAAGATATGAAACCTATGATAGACTTTATTTTAGAGGCCCCTGTTTGAAATGGTCCTCTAAGAAAGCATTGAGTTACTGAAGCCTTGATAAGAGCATTATAGGTTGTTGCAGACCACATTGCAAGCAATAGATGAAGAGGAAGCAACCAGACCAAAACCAATAATGATGTTTGGGGAGTTGAAGAGGAATTGAAGATTCTTACCATTAGACTCAAGGAATGATATTGAGGCTAAGATTTCATTTCGATCTATTACTTATATCTAATTACTAGAAGAATTATATTGTAGTAGAGTAGAATGTAGTAATCCAAAACCAATAATATGATTTGACATTGATATAGGGTATGCCATCCAATTTTTAGAAAGAAAACATGCCAGTCAAAGTCACATGAATCAATATTGACTTTTGCCTCTTAAGTAGTTGAAAGGGAAACAATAGTTCTAGGGAATAGCCCTCTCAAGTGCACCTCTCTATAGTGATTAAAAGCATTCTAGAGATTGACCACTCTTTGAAATTTGACCTTGTTTCCTTAGTTTCATTTTCCGAATCACTAACTATAAAATCAAATACCTAAGGAAATTGATAGGTCATAAAGTGTACAAATCAAATTTTCTTTACAAGACATGCATCATACATAACTAACCTTTGGTGTTTGCGGTACAGATCACCAAAATCTCCATGGATCTTTGTAAGGAGGAACATAATTTTGTGTTGGAGGAAGCAAAGAAAACGAGGATATGCTTTTCCGAAGTAAAGGTTCCATCTGCAAAACATATCACACCAGGCTTTATCAAAACAAAATTTGTCAATGGATTATAATGACATATTTTTCATATTTCTATTTCAAGACAAAAGTCATAGGACTTCTAAGCTTGGAGACCCTAAAATAATAATATTGAACCAAAAAAAGTGTTTTTGCCCCACATGCTTGTACCTATGTTATCAACATCAATCATTTATTGCGTCAAATGCAAAATTCATATTTTAAGATGGTAAGTTTATTAAATTCAAAATCTTTTAGCATTCATATTATCCAAAAAGTAAAAATCCTACATGCATTTAAAACAAGGAATGGGTCAAATTTCAACTTATTATAGTCACCAGAAAATATCAAATATAAATAAAAATTAAATCATCTAAACCTAGCCACAATAACATTGAGGAACCATTCCACTTAGGTTAATAACTGCCTGAAAAAACATGCAAAACACAAAGGATCGTAATAATGCATGTTGATTTACATAGAGAAAGTTACGACATTTTTTAATTTTGAATTGCAAAAATAGTCAAGTACTTGCACAGTAGCGCTCTAAGATTTGGAACTGATGGGAAGTGGAACTAATTTCTAAATAAAGGGTTGTTACAAAAATTTCATCAATGGACATGTTAGGCAGGCTGATCTGTATGATAAGGGCCAATATTAGTATAATGACAAAGTAATCATATTTAGGATTGCTACATGGAAGCTAAGTTACCGATTCGTTTTTGGATTCGGGTATGGGTACGAGAATCCGGTACGGGATTTGGTCAAAAAAAATTTGGGGTTGGGTACATTTTGGGTACAGCAATACAAAAAACATATAAAAATCAGAAATATATACATATTTGCAGCAGTAATTAAGTTCAGAATACACCTTGGTGAATGCAGCTTGCTTAGGAGGAGGTTTCCATCTAGCATCAGGCCTGGCTTGAGGGCATGTTTTTTTAAGTGTCCGGTATCAGAGCAGGCTCAACATCTAAAAGTGATCCCTTCATGATCCAAAAGATTATTCCACTTACTGTCACCAACCTTCAGACCAAAATTTTCTGGAAACTGTTTGGATGTATCTAATTCCACCAAAATGTGAACAAATATGAATTGGAAGAATAACTCAATACTCTGGGTCTTGGAATAAATTTCCAAATGGAGTTAACAATGGAGGCTAGGTTGGAAGAACTCCATAGTTGCAAAGGGAGACTCAGAAGACACACCCAAGCAGGGAAAGTTGAAAAGGATTATGTGATAGTGTTGAACTTCGGGTACCATGGTTTAATACACAAATGGGCTCTATCCCAGGACCATGGTGTAAGGTCCCTTGCTAAATCTGATTCAAAGTTCACCTCTTCCTCCAAGTTTAAGGATAAATATTTTATCACACAGTTGTATACTTTGAGTTTGAATGGTACCTTTGTTTGCACCAGTATTTGTTTCAAATTTGAATGTTGGTGAACTGAGATGTTTTGGTTTCTTTTTTTGCAGATTTGTTGCAAAGTGAAACTCATACACATATAGATATTGAAAATAAATATGACAAATAGTGGAAACAGAACAATGTTGACATTAATCACAGGACATTTCATTCATATGCTTTGCTGATAAATATAGAAGTTTATTTAGATAAACTTGATGCAAACTGTGAAGTAAACAACTCAGATCTGGCCTTTATTTGCTCACTGGTAATATTCTGTCATAACAACAATATGTTAGGTAATTATTTAATTATTTAGAAGTCAATTATTAGTCAAAAAAATAATAAAAAATGCAAAAAAATGCTGGATTCGTCATGGATTTGTCATGGATTCTTCTTGGCGTATCCCTGGTCGAATCAAATCCAAGGCGAATCCACAGACCAGATTTCGTACCCTGCCCAAATTTGTATCGTACCGTACCCGAATTGTGAATCTGGTACGAATCGAATCGTATCCAAAGGCTGGGAGTGGCAAATCGGTAACTTAGCATGGAAGCAATATATGTGTGAATTTACTACAAATTACAAAACAAAAATTCTAAGGAGAATGTTCCTTTTGTTGCACTGAGATTGTTAGCTTAGTTAAGATTAACTTAAGAATGAATGGGCAATCGGTTTGAGTGCTACATATATGTCACATGCTGCACATGCCATATGGATGAATTGACTCCAAAACAAAGCAAGCATAGCAAGCAAAGGTAGAAATTCTAAGGAGAACGTTCCTTTTGTTGCACTGAGAGTTGTTAGCTCAGTTAAGAATGAATGGGCAATTGGTTTGGGTGCTATATACATGTCACATGCTGCGCATGCTTTTATTTCTCTAGATTCACAAGATGCAGATAAGATTTTTTATAGGCAATGATAATGCTTTGATTCAAAATAAATGACAATGAATGTGTTCAAGGTAGAATCTTTCATGATGTCAAATTTACTTTAGGATATAAATAATAAAACTAATCTATGTTTAGTTGTCTAAATAACTAAACCAAAATAATAAAGTTAAGTTCTTCTATGAGAACTATGTTTAGAAACTTGGATTATTGACTGTCACTGGTCTTTTAGATCAAATTTTGTGGTGAATTCATAATAATAATGCTGCATGTGGTAATTGGTCATAATGACAGGGAATATGAATTGTGACATAGGCAGCTTGGGGACTTAAATTGCAAATTGATGGCTAGACATGGTAATGGGTAGAGGAATGCCTTATATTTCTGATGTTGAAGGTATATATAAAGGTTGTGCATCAGAACATCAAATACATGGTTTCAATTCAAATGGAACTTGAAGGGATTGGTATCCACTTCATATGTTACATAACAATTTAATGGATCCTATATAGATCCCTTTCATTGATCATAATACCCCTCCTAACTCCAACCTAAGCTACAGAAGCCATGAGGTAATGAGGGCTCTAATAATTGGCATTTATATTGAAAACATCAATAATGCCAAGACAAATTGCATCGACAATAATTGCAACAGCAATAGTAGGCTAATCTATATTACATCATGAACAATATGCAATGAATTTAAATCATAATCAATGTCCATGAAAATTATAGAGGGGGAAGAAATGGGATTAGAAAAGAGAATGGAATATAGGTCTCAAATGATATGTTTGCAAGTCTCAAGATTCACTGTTTAGAGACAGTACAATTTGTAATCCTTTGTTCATTACATCTCACAAAAATGTATTGCACACTTTCCTAGTTCATGAGCATACTAAACACATACAAAGGTCATGAACTATATCCTTACAGTTTCCTACTGTTGTACCCCAAATTAATTTTTTTTGCTACACTTAGGCATTTTGCAGAAATGAGTAAAAGTCTTGTTAAATCTGTCAAAAAAAGGTCAAAATTTGGGTGTGCACGTCTTGCATGAGGGGTAAAAACTCAAAATTTTCAAAATCTGACGATCTAGGTCAGCTCAGAGCGATCAAGTCTACAAAACCTAGATCTCAGTTTTTCATCCCTACTTTTTAGGAAAATTTCTATTTTTAGAAACTTTCTAAAAATAGAAACTTTTCTGGTTTTTTTGGGTTTCTTTCGAAACGGATACTGGCAAAAATTTTCTAAAAATAGAAAGTGTGGCTTCTAGGGTTCAAACTAATTTTGATTGGCTCAAAATACTTCCTCATCAGGCTGGTGCAATCAGAATCACGAAATGATCAATTCTTCCCTAGTGGGTCTATTCTGCTTTTTCAATTTCAGAAAGCATTTCGGGAGCTCCAAAGTCATCAATGGAGGCCAGTCAACTGCCAGGTATCAGATTCCACATTCAAGCATTGAACAGAAGATGAGATGATGAACATGCACGAAGAGTGAAGGAGGAAGTTGAAAATTGCAAAATTTGACTAACACTGCCAGCCATGGGCGCCCCTGGAGGAAATAGGCGCCCAACTTTTCAGGGCATCAGATGGTGAAATCAGGGTTCGTGCTTCTAGGAAAAGTTGTTCAGATTCTTCCCAGCTCCGCAGTGAATCCGGCAACGCAATCATCAAATCAATCAATCACCCGGAATTCAAGATCAAACGGGGAGGTTTCAACAAGAAGACAGAAGGATAACCATAGAAAACTTCAAAAAAATTATAAAGACAGAAGGATAACCATAGAAAACTTCAAAAAAATTCTAAGTCTGGGAACTTTGGGCACCCCAAGTGCCCAGGGGCGCCCATCTTTTTGAGAGGTCAAACTCATCAATTAGGGTTTGCAGATGAGCTCAATCTCTTCAGGTTTCAGTCAGCTTCTCAATGGATGTCTTTGTCAGATCGTCAGACTTGTCAGTCACCGGAGAATTCAGATCAAACTGAAGGTATAAAAGGGAGTTTCAAATTTGAAGATGAAAATCAAGTAAAAAATGGCTAAGTATGGAGGAGTTGGGCGCCCCATAAGGGGATAGGCGCCCTTGATTTTGAAGGCATAAGTGGATGAATTTGCCAATGAAGCCTCCAGCATGTCTTCTTCAGATTCGACCAAGCTTTCCAACAAGACCATCAACAAGTCAATCAGAGTTGGCAATCATCAGATGTTGAAGGCGGAACAGAGGGAAAAACATGAGCAAAATCACAAAAGTCAAAAGCAAAGGCTAAAAACTCAGAAAATATTCTAACTCTGGTGAAGTTGGGCGCCCCAGCTAGCCAGGGGCGCCCTAGCTTTTGAACCCTCAGATGCAGCTTTCAGGTGAAATCACTCCCAGGAGACCCCCTTCAAAATCAAACAGGCTATCCAATAAATCTGATGGTCAGTCAATCGGATCTGTCTAGCTCCCAGAATCAAGAATTCATCAGAAGATCAAAGGGAAACATGGAAAAAATGAAGAACAAAAAAATGGCTAACATTGAGGAAGTTGGGCGCCCCAGAAGGAGAAGGGCACCCATGATTTTGAAGCATCAAACGAAGTTTTTAGCCAAAGGTGCTTCCAAAATGATCTTGTCAGATTCGATCAAGCTCCGCGATGAATCATTCAACTCGTCCATCAAATCAATCTGGAAGCCGGAGATCAAATTCAAATTGGGGTTTCAAAGTTGAAAATTTTGAAAATGACAGTCTGGAAGAGATAGGTGCCTCCAACCAAGAAGGGCGCACAAAATGTCATGCCTTAGCCAATTTTTCCAAAATTTTCAAAATTTCAAGATGAAGGAAAGCGTCCATGTTCAATGCACAAGCAGGTTTTAGGGTTTGGAGGATTAAAGCAAAAGAAAGCAAAGTTATCTCAAACCTAAAAACCTATTTAAGATGCCTTTGCCATTCAATTCTCATCATTCTTTGCAGGCGGTGTCCAAGTTGAAGAGGAGCAACAACTTAAGAGTTTTTCTTTTCAAGATTCAAGACTTCAACTTGCTGATTTTTCAAAAATTCTTCATAAATTTTCAGACCAGCAACATAAGACCTTGCTTTTTCACGCTTTTTTCATTTGAAACATCAAATTTTTGAAAAAGGTCAAGATTTTCAATTTTCAGTGATCTGGGTCTTCTTAGTTCATCATTCTAAAGAATTTTTTGAAAAAATTTCTCAAGTTGCAGCGGCTGCTTTTTCCTTGCATGTCAGAGAAATCATCAAAGTTTTCAAGTTTTGATCATCTGGGTCCTCTTAAAACATTCTTCTGAACAAAACCCAGATCACAGCGTTTTTCA
The DNA here is from genome assembly GCA_007258455.2 of Sequoia sempervirens. Lineage (NCBI taxonomy): Eukaryota > Viridiplantae > Streptophyta > Pinopsida > Cupressales > Cupressaceae > Sequoia > Sequoia sempervirens. The sequence continues at coordinate 600,811,841 of VDFB02270651.1, read as the reverse complement.
AGAAAAAATTCAGATTCTAGGGTTTGCTGCTTTTTCAATCAGCCCTCGGTATTTTTCAAATCTGATCAACTGGGTTCGTCTCAAATGTGTTACTGAACAAAACCCAGATGCCAGCTTTTTTGGTGAAAAATTGAAGAAATTAGGGTTTGCTGCTTTTTCAATCTACACTCGAAATTTTCAAAAACAGACGATCTAGGTCTTCTTGTAACAAAATTCTAAACAAAACCCATATCTCAGAAAATTTTTGAAAAATTTGTCCGTTTAAAGAAGAAAAACCAACATTCTAAATTTAGAAAGTGTGCAAAATTTGTCTGAATATAGGCAAGTTTACAGGCAATCTTCAAGGTTTTCAGAATGGAATACACTCCCAATGATTTCAAGACCAAGTCAGCACTATACCACGACTTCATCAAAACAACTAAGACTAACTTGCATCACATCAGGCAGGTGTTCGACTACATGCTTTGGAGAATGCAGGTAACACTGCAATCAGAAACCTAGGGCACTCTGGACTTCTCGCAGCAGCATCCATTCCTATTTCAGTGCAGAGTCTGGAATTTGTAATCGCTTGCATAGAGCATTACAATCCGATGACATAGGAGATTCAGTCAGTAAATGGCAGAGTGATCTGCAGTTTGAAACCTGGCACGATTTAGAAATGCCTCTCAACTCCCCCTTGGCCTGAAAGTGTGACTATTTCTAAAGGAGAATGTGAAAGGATATGGGATATGCATAAGGAGAAATACAGCAAAAAGAGTGCTCAAAGATGGAGAAGACAAGGCAGCCCTCAAGGCTGAAATACGGCAACTCAGGCTTTATATTTCTAACCTTGTTCATAGCACTTCACAAGCTACTTAGTTGCTGCCCCAGGTTCTAAAGACACCAGCTAATCATCATCAGTTGAGACAGCTAGTAATATGTGGGAAGCAAACTCAAGAATGGATTGAGAGTTTCATCATCAGAGGAAAAGAAATCTTGGCACAGATGCTTCAGCTAAGGGACAACGCTCATAAGCTATGACAAGGAATTCAAGGATTTGAACAATCAATGGCAGAAGTGAAACCAAGGCATGAAATCATCATTGCAGATTTGAATACAACCTATGGTTCAATGGTTTCAAGAGAACACAAGAGGCAGATCCTTGCATGGAAAGAGTGTCACTTCTTCAAGGTGAGAACCTATGAGAGGATAGCCGAAGAGTTTGTTGCGTACAGGCAAAGGGTGGTTGAGGCTTTTCTGTTCATAAATGAGTTTATTACAGAGATCCTTGGTCGGTGTCATCATGATGACGATTCCTATGTCAGACTTGATGAAGTGCAAGCCCAGTTTCAGAATGTTGTATGTGGCAGTGATGGCGACATGAGTCAGATTTTCATGATGTCAGCAAGGTTCGAGAAAGCAGTCAATGAGGTCAAAGATTTCCTAAGATCGATTGCAGATGGAGAGGATATCCTAGAAAAGCGAAACTTTGCTATTGATAGTATTGATGCACCTGACAGAGACACAATTTCCAACTTTCTAACGGATGTGATCGAGATTTAAAGCAGCTTTCTTCTAGAAGTTTTCTTTCCGCTTTCTTTCTATTCTCAGAACAATTCTTATCTATTCTTTGAAGAAAAGAAAGAAGATAGAATGTAATAGTTGGCATTTCCTGCTTTTCCTGCTTTCTTAGGTAGTTAGATGTTATCTTCTTTTAGTTTTAGAAATAAAGCTTACTTGCTGAGTAAGCCATAGTTGTAAAAGCAAGGAGATTTTAGGGTTCCCTACTCCTCTACTTGTCTATAAATAAGAGCAGTCTTGCTCATTTATTTGGAACCGTACTTGTGATAACAAATTGCTGAGCTTATTTTGCCTTCAAGATGTTGTCTTGTAGTTGCTATTCACTTTGTGTAAGAACAAGTTTGCAAGTCTCTTTTAGCTGCAAGTTCTTGTTACGTGCATGTGTTTAGTGTAATCTTTTGTTCTAGAGATTTGAGAAATAAAGTCTTGAGCCTTTTTTTCCTTGATATAATGTCTCAAGTTTCCATTTATTGTGTTATGCTTATATGATCTTTAATTTCAGCTTGCATTGAAAGTGAGTAGATGTATGTTGGAAGGAGAGTTCATCTAAGTATTTTGTCAGAGAATCAAACTTTGTTCATTTCTATTTCTCTTGCTCTGCGTTTACTTGAGAAAATAGAAACGTCTTTAGCGTAGGTTAGTCTTAGTTGAAATTCCTTAAACAGAAAATCTCAGCTACGGCACTTGAGTTTTATAAACCTTGTGCTCTTAGCTGATCAAAAAGATAGGCAACTTAGTTTTAGTTTACTTTCTTGAACACCATCAGCAAGAGGGAGCTTCCCCTACTAATTTGAAGAGCAGTTTATCTGTGCATAGCTGTCCGTTTCAAATTCACATTCCAGAGACGCGAATTTAAACGCCAACACCTACCAAAATGGTTTAACCTTCTTATGTAGTTTAATAGGAACTCTAATCTTAATGTATGTTAAATTGCTTCTGCCCAAATTTTATGTGGTAAATGTTTTCCTTAAATCATACACCTATCAATTTCTGTAAGTGTCCTAACTTTGCATTCAGCAACATAATTCTATTATGGAATGTGTGGAATTGTACCTTGCTTATGAATGCCATTTTTCTTGTAGAAAGTGTTAAACCCTAGATGTTAATACATTCTCAACCATTATCTATACTATGATATCTATTAATTTGACCACTTTGGTTTTCAAAAAATGGCTTTGAATTCTTTGAAATGAATCAATCATTCTATCTTTTTCTATGCAAGAAGTAGACTACAATCACCTATTACAAATTTACTACCACTAATCAAAGCCCTCATAATGATGATGATGATGATTACATTAAGGATAGTTTATGAGGTGTTATTCTTCACATGATGCTTCTTTCAATCACAAATTTCATGGTGATTCTTTCATGATGATGCATATAATGATGATACTTGTTTTTAAACAATAGACTGGTTAGTATGGACCACACAATTACTTATATGATCACTAGAATTCAATAAGTCAAAAGAAAAAATTATTCTTTGGATACTTTGAAAGTTAAATTTATACAAAAGATTAATAACCAATGTTCCACGGGGACGCATCCCCCCCAAAAACCCCACGTTTCTGTCATGTCCCCTTTCCTTCCATCCCTTAAGGACAGATAAATAAGCCGGTCCTAGCCTCATTGCATTGCCGATATGGAAATATACCTGATTCAAATATTATGACTGTACTTAGATTTGATTAATGATCTTTCACTTGATAGAATGCATTATCATGGGCCTTATGCACCACAGATAGAAAAGAATGAGATAAGAACTAACAGGGATATACTGATGTTGTTACATATGCCTCTACACTTTGATACATTATCATGATATAGCTCATTTGATTATATGCTCATGTAGATACTCTCAAAGCATAATGGTTGTAAATACAAATGAATCACTGCATTTTCTATGATTATATAAAGATTGTCTGTTATGTGCTTGTGAACCTATCAGGAAGGGTGAATCATGAGTAAGTTGGTTTGCCTAAAAACCCCGCCTAGGATTCCGCCCCACAGGCCCGAGACAAGGGTTGGGTCATGGAGGGGTGGGGGTTCCACCTTAGATTTTGCCCCACAGGCCCGAGCAAGGGTTGGGCAATATTCTGCCCCACAGGCCCGAAGCAAGGGTTGGGCAATAGGAGGTGGTAGGCTGTAATGTCCCCTTCTCATCAGTAATCTGTTCTGACACTCATCAGCCTATTCCGGAAGCCTGTAGGCGTGTGTGAGGTAAAATTAGGGTTTCCAGTTCTGAGGTTCTTTGGCATTTCTGAGAGTTTACTATTTATAGTAAATTCTATTTTAAGCAATATGGAGTTTGTCAGCTTTCAGTACTTCATTTCCAGTTGGAGCAATCGTTTGCAATTCATGTCTGACTTCTTAAGGCATTTTTATGTTGAATAAAGGCATTGAGGTTATTATTTGCAGTTGACCCCCTTGGCCTAGTAAGACAACTTAAGTTGTGTTTAAAAGGGGGACTTGGAAGGGGTATGCTATGATAAAGGTGATTTAATTATTAATAAAGTTAAATGCCTTGTGAAATAAAGTGGACGCCTTTTTGAAGAAGTTATTATTTTAAAATAAAGATTTATGTTGCCTTGTAAAGTGGACGCCTTTTTGTGAAGCTGAAAGGTTTCTGGAAATTTGAAGAGTCTCTGTGACTGTTGGCGTCTTTTCTTGAGGGATTGAAGAGTCTTCTACTCTTCTATAAAATGAAGGCTTTGTTCCAGCATTGGTATCCATGAAAATTATGCTAAAGTTATGCTGTCGGAATGACAAATGATATTTTGCTTCGAGGATGTCTACCTCCTAGCCTTTCGTCCAATTTCGTGTTTGCAAGATAACACCTAGTTGGCTACATTGTTGCTTCTCAACATCAGACTAGCAGATTGAGCTCATTTGATTGAAGAATTCTGGAGTTTTTTGGCAATTTTGGTTTGCCGGTTCATCTACAGCTGAAGGTGATTTTGATTCATAGCTTATTTTCCAGTTTGAATTTGGTTCTGGGTACTTCATCAATCTATTTGCTGACCTTGGGCGACCCTTCATGTTTAATTTGGGAATTTATTTTGAAGAGTCTGATTTTTAAATGAAAATTGCCCCTCCAAGGAGGGCCGTACTTTTCTAAGAGCATTGGGATTTGTGCAAGATGATATAAGTTGAAATTTGCTGCTGCTTGGTGTTTGGTTTTTGGGCGCCTACCTCCTAGGAGACCTTTGCAAAAGACATCATTCGATTCGGAGGTGAAATGAGTGAGTTATGAATATTTTATTGATTTTTACAGTTGCTAGTTGACACTTTCAGTTTACTGTTTTTTGTATCAGACTTTAGAAGTTCTGATTTTTGATTCATTATCAGCAGTTTGAAAGATAAATAATTGTATGAGATCATCTATTACTCATGTGTTTGAAGACTATTGTAATTCATATATAATTTGCAGCTTATTTCTTATTTGTAAAGACTGTAAACAGTAGTACTGTTCCAGTTCTAATTGCTGCAATTAATTCTTCTTCTTCTCACATAAGTACCCCTGGATGGTTTACCGCCAGTGTGGATAATTTGATTGTAACACTCTTGTACCCACTTTCATAGTGGTGAATCCCCACAATTCTGTGGATGCCCGCCGCAGCGGATGAATTAGTTTGTAATAGCTTCATGGCTGGTTATCCGCCTATTAATTTCTAGCTTTCAATTAAACACTCCGTCATATGTTAGCACCTCGCCCTCAGTGGGATCTTGAGTGCACATTCTTGACGTTGAGTAGTTTCTTTCAAGTACTTTCCTTTAGCTCCTCCGCCATATGACAACACCTATCCTTCATTGGGATTGAGTGTGCATTCTTGGTGTGAGTTCTTTCAAGTTTGGTTTTCTATTTGGAGCTAACACTAATCAAGTTGGCTAAGTGCTGGTTATGTTGTGTTAATTTATCGAAAAAATTGGTTAGCATATTTCATAGGCCTTAGGCCACTTGGACTCTGGTTCCTCTCTCCTGATAGGACGAGTGTCTTCCAAGGTGTTGCCATGAGTGGAGTATGCAGGTACTAAGCCACAAGGTAAGAAGGATTGTGATGGATAATCCTCTTGAGGTTTATATGAAGGCTTCAGGGCAGATCCACCTATGGCATTCCTCTTATGTCTTCATATTGCTTTATTATTATGAATATGTTTTGGATATCTAGATATTAATGCTAACAAATATGTTGTTAATATGGTGAATACAGGGTTCAAATCTAGGGTCATTGAATTAGGAGAACGTTCATTTGGAAAGAAGAAACCTTAAACCTAATCAACAAAGCAAATTCTAGGGAAAGACAGGTAAGGGACATTACAGTTTCCTAGACGCCCCCGTCTCAGAGACTTGGGGACTTGGGGGGGGCCTCCCCCCACCACCAGTGTTGTCGTCTCCAAGATACTGCTACGACTTCGAGGACGTCGAGGTGTCCTCAAGACATCTAGGGGACTCCTAATTGTCTCCAGACTATCTTGAAGACACCCAGGTGTCTCTTGCAACCAAATGACCAAAAAACAAGTCTTTTTAGAAAATCAAATTTTTTGTGCCCAAGGCCAAACCCTAATGGCCTATGGGCCCCACCCAAACCCCACAAACACTATAAAACTGCCTCCTAGATCCTCATTTCAATTCACAAAAAAACAAATCAACAAGAAGCTAATAGTGTGAGTGTGAGAGTGAAAGCTGCAAGTGTAAGGTGCAAGAGTGAGAATGAAGAACAAGAGGGTTGAGGAGGAGCAAGAAGAGGAGTGATGTCAAGTTAAGGTTCACTTCAAAATTCAAATGCTTAAAACTAGTTTGCCAAAGTTTCATTTGTAATTCTTTTACATCTATTAACAACTATTTTTTGAAGTACTATATGTATTTTAGTGTCGCTGCCCTGCCACCACCCCACCACCGTCTCCCTATCGTCCCCAAACTTAGGCCCTTGGTCCCCCCGTCCCCGAAACCTGTCCCTGCATCCCCCCATCAGGAAACTCCATGGAACTATGAATAACATAAGAAAATCATTGTCCAAGTTATGATCCATAAGGATTTAAGAAAGTCTCCATACAAACTCCTTATTCTCCTAAGACATGTCAAGACTAACTAAATAGAAGAAAGTTAATGAGTGGAAAAATTATATGTTATTTTTTATTAGATAAAGCGAGAAACAAGGTTCCCAATCCTATTACAAAGCAAGCACATAGGTGGAGACAAAAATAATAGTTTGAAGTGATTGCAACTGCCTCCCACGAGGGAGTAAGACACAACTGCAACCAAGCTACCAAGCACAAACAAACACAATTACATGAAATAAAGAGAACTTAGGGATCTAGCCTAGACAATGCTAGACCCAACCGTATTCAACCTTACACCCTTCACTCTTGTATGAGATTGGGAGACAAATTTTGGAAGACCTTTCTTCCACCTTTGTACAATTGTCCAAGAAATATTATCTTCCAAGTCCTCAATTCTACAAGAAGCAGGGGAAGATTCCCCTATAGAGAACCCATCCATGGGCACAACAGAAATAGAGGAAGATCAAGCCGGAGTAGCCAAGCGTCAAACAACTGCAAGCAAGCTAATGTGGAGCCAAAGCCAAAGGAATAGAAAACTAAGCATCTAAAGCAGAAGATGAGTGGGACTCACCAATAGGAATTGATGGAGCAAAAGGAATGGAACTAGCCAGAGTCACCCCAATCGCATGAGAAACCATCTCGAGAATCGCAAGGGAATGAGAAGAGAAAAGTTGCATCTTATGAAGACACATCATCCTGAGAGGAACCATCAACTAAAGTCAAAAGCATGCATAGTCAAATGATGTTCATAGGCATTCCTCCACCACTTCACCGCACCCTTGCATCGAGAGAGTGGACAATCAAAATCCAAGTGGATAGTAGAAAAGCATTGTCTACATTTGAAAAGGAGAATCTCATAGTCGTTCTTTTGATGTACCAAAGAAGAGACCTTTGGATTCTTCATCCTCATCATCAGATCATGCAGTGAAGAAATGTTTTGTAGCTATATCCGATGGTCGTGCATTTTGGGTACCTAAGGGTGCTCATTCCATGGAAATGAAACTTCCTACAAAGAAGACAATGTTATGGCACCAACGACTTGGTCATATTGGTGAGAATCATCTTAGAACCTTGAAAAATAAGAGCCTTGATGATTGTAATCTCGAGTTCGATTTTTGTGAACATTGTGTTTATGGAAAACAACATCGTGTTTCTTTTTACTCTAGTTCTCATAAGTCTTTTGGGGTTTTGGACTATGTTCATTCATATGTTTTTGGTCCTGTGAATGTTCCTTCGTTATCAAAATTTGTATATTTTGTTTCTTTCATAGATGATTACAGGAGGACATCATTTATTTTCTCAGAAGTAAAGTTGAAGTCTTTAGTCGGTTTAAGGAGTTTAAGACCTTGGTAGAAAATCAGACTAGTAGAAAGATTAAGTGTTTGAGGATTAACAATGGTGGTGAGATTTGTTCTGCAGAGTTTGACAAGTTCTGTAAAGAGCACGGGATTGAGAGACATAAGACAATTCCCTACACTCCACAGCAAAATGGAGCTGCAGAGAGGATGAACAAAATGTTGATGGAGAGGGCTAGGAGTATGTTGAGTGGTGCTAGCCTTGAACAAAAATTTTGGGCTGAAGTGGTAGCCACTGCATGTTATTTGATCGATAGATCTCCTAGATCGGCGATTGTTGGAAAGACACCCATGGAGGCGTGGTTTGGTAAAAATCCTTCGATGAAACATCTTAGAGTATTTGGTTGCGAAGCTTATGCTCATGTTCCAATTAAGAAGAGGTCAAAGTTGGAGAACAAGGCAGTTAAGTGTATCTTTATCGGTTATGGTGTTAGTGTGAAAGGGTACAAGCTTTGGGATCCAAAAGCTCAAAAGGTTCTCTATAGTAGAAGTGTGATTTTCAGAGAGATGAAACCTTCCACTGTTGAGCTGCAACCAGAGAAAGAGGAGAAACAGAAGGAGGTTGTTTAGATTCCACCTAATCCAAAGAAAGATGAACTACACACTCCTGTTGGACCTCATGATGAGGAGAGCTCAAGCAGCTCTAGAAGTTTTGAAGAAGAACCTCAACCTCAACCTTTCAGGAGGTCTATGTGAGTTAGGTGGCAACCGAAAAGGTTTGGTTATTCATTATTGGATTCCAGTTGCATTTTTGCTTTGATTGCTAACACTGATGAGCCTAGACTGTTAGAGAGTCTATGGGTACGAGTAATGCAAATTCCTGGAGAAAAGCCATGGACGAGGAGATGGTTGCATTAAAGAAAAACAAGACTTGGGATCTGGTACCTTTGCGTGTTGGACATAAACCTGTCAGTTTTAGATGGGTTTTCAAGAAGTGTGGTCCTGATGGAAGTGTTGAGAAGTATAAGGCATGGTTGGTCGCTAAGGGGTTTTCACAGGTGTAGGGAATTGATTATGGGAAGATATTCTCTCCTGTTGCGAAGCTGACATCTATTCGATTCCTGTTATCACTTGCAGTAGTGTTGTAACCAAACCAAATTTTTTGCTTCATGAAAGCATTTTGCTTAAAAGAGTCTAAACCTAGTTAAAATGATGTCAAAACATAGTTTTTGGGCAAATCAAGTATGGACTTTGAGTCAGTTTGGTGTCAAAAAAGATACTAGTCAAATTTGGAAAAATTGAAAATTATGGTTTCAAGCACCCCTAATCAGGGCACGAAACCCTAAAAATTGAAACTTTTCAGAATTGGCTGAAATTAATTTTGATTGGCTTATTTCACATCACGATCACAATGGTGAAGTCAGTTTCAGTTAAAAGTCAGTTTAAGCCTAGTGGGTAGTTTTCACTTTTTTAGGAGAAAGTTCGAATCTTCGAGATTGTCAATGGCAATTGGTTAGTACCAGGTGTCAAAATTTGAGCCTGAAATTCAAAGCAAAACATTCTATGATGAAAGATGCTAAAGAAGATGCTTCACGGCGGAGGGGATTTTCAAATGGTGAAAAGTGCAAAAAATATTCTAAGCCTGGAAACATTTCACTTGTAACATGGGAGACGCTTGCGCAATCAACGTGCAAATCAAATTTACAGTGTCTGTACATGTGAAAGTGGTGAAATACAATCACACACACGCGTCAGCAGTAGTAATGCTTCTACATGGTCAACTCAGCAGCCAACATGGTGTTCGCATAGTGCGAAATGGAGGAAAATATCAAGTCCAGAACAAATCTGCGCCCTTGTAGCTCAGGGGCGCCCTTCAATTTGAAGGCTCTGATTCAGTTGTTTCTGGTTGCAGATACATTCATTCTCTTCGGTTTTCAATCAGCTTTCCGGCAAGCTATCGAGCGAGTCCATTCAAGTTGCGAAACTCTGACAATCAAAGGCGGAAGCGGAAGGTATGGAGAGTTTACACATCACAGAGATAGTCAAGTTTGCAGTTTCTACGCCCCTATAGCCCAGGGGCACCCTTGAATTAGACATGTCAGATGAATGAATTTGCAAATTATGTTTCCGGGGGATCTTTTATGATTCAGCCCTGCTCCGTGATGCATCTGTTCGCAAGATCGTCAGATGTGCTGAGAATCGTGGCAATTGTTCCAGCGAGCACGTAAAATGGAGGGAAAATAAAAGTAAAAATATCAAACTGCACCTCTATAGGCCAAGGGTGCCTAGCCTTTGGGCCAGCTAGATGGGGTTTTTAGCAGTCGTCGTCTTCAAGAGACTTGTGTAGAATCCTCCTAGCTATTCAGTGAATCCAACCATCAGCCCTCAGGGTTTGTCAAACGCTCATAAGTGAAGAATCAACGAAAAATACTGAAGAGTGGAAACAAGCAGAAAAATGGCTAAGTATGGAATTTACATACTCCCTTGGAAAAGGTGCCCTTCTACTGGAGGTCTTAGAAGCAGTTTTCTCGCTTCATCGCTTCCAAGAACATCTCTTCCAAGTTGTTCCATCTTCGTGATGAGATCAACGGCGCATGCATCAGAGCAATCTAGCTCTCGGTGTCAAGGGTCAAGTACAGCGTTCAGTTGAAAGTTGCAATTTGCAAAATCATTCTCAAGATGGTAATTGCGCCTCTGCAGGCCAGGGGCGCCCTTGCATTTGAGGCCCTTAATCTCACTTTCAAACACTTTGCATATAGTCATTGTTTGTGGAATTCTTCTAGCTACGCGATGGATCTAGCATCCAACCGACGGGAGTCATCATTCACCGGTAGTGGCAAATTGAAGCACGAAATGGCAAAACAGGAAAAGGGCCAGGTCTAGTGGCCTGTGCATTATTTTAATAAAAGGCGACTTTGTTTTTGAGGCACCAGACGTGGTTTTTAACACTTGCAGCTCCCAGCGGACATTTCATTAGAGTAGTTTTGGCTTTGCAATGGATGTGTCAGCTCAGCTCCAGAATCAACCGGGCACCCGGAAATCAGAGCTCAATAGAGGCTACCGTGACATTTTCAGTGAACTACAAAATAGGAAGTTAGCTAAAAATCTCTACTTTTGATAGGGGACGCCTAGAGAGTCAAACTTTGACTTTTCGGAATCAAAAAAATATTCTAAGCAAACCCAGAAAGAGAAATTTCAGTTAACTCAATTAAAAAGCATTAAATTTTCAGTTTCAGCATGTCAACTTTAACGGGGCGATTTTCTTCAATATTTTAATATTGGCGCCTATTTTGAGACTCAATTTGCAATTCGCATGTTGAGTTAAGCTGAACATTTTAATATTTTAATATTTTTGAAACTCCAAGTCAGTTTATGTTGAACGAAGTGAGGTCCAACCAGATGATTTCTTTTCAGATCAGAGTTTCTACTTGCAGTTGGCACCTAAACCCTCAAAATTCTTTATTAATATGCAAAAGGCATCCATTTCTCTCACAACAAGTTGAACTGCAAGCGAATTCCCTCATTGTGCAAGCGAATTTTCTCAGCAATCAGCATTCGAAGGCACTACAGATATTATTTTTCATATTTCCTTGTAGATACAGGTCCAAAATAATCAGCAAAATCCAGACAAGCATGGTGATTTTTGCAGAAGCAGAAACATAAAACTTCTATCTTCTGTCTTAAATTCTTCTATTCTCGTCTTAGGTTTTCTTTGCATGTCCACGGCTTTGTCTACAAAACCCATGTGTTGGAATTTTTCAGGAAAAATTGCCTCGAAGCTTCAATTCTCGGAGCTCTACTTTTCTCGACTGAAATTCCTTTGCATGGTAGAGTAAAAGTCAATATTTTTCAAAACGGAGGATCTGGGTTGTCTTAGAATCATCTTCTGCACAAAACCCATATTTCAATTTTTCTCAGAAAAATTGCCCTCTAAAACCCCTAAAACCCCTACTTTTCTCGACTGAAAAGTCTTTGCATGTCAAGCTAAACGGTGCTTTTTCGCAATTCTGACGTTATGGGTTGTCCTAGAATCACTTTCTGCACAAAACCCACATCTCAGAGTTTTTCATGAAAATTGCCCTCCGACAAGCTATTTTTAGCCTCACCAGGGGACGTTTTAGCTTTCCGGAGAACGTAGTTGACTCAAAGTCATTTTAGGGTTCCCTACACGTTTAATGTCTATAAATAAGAGCTATTTGCTCATTTGTAATGAACTTTTGCACATGATAGCATACATGCTGAGCAACCTTACCTGTAGTATTGCTATTTTGTATCTATTCAAGAACTTTTATTGTGATAATAAATAGTTGTGTAGCCTTACTTGAATGTTATTATTATGGTACTTGTTCACCTTAGTTAAATGGAGTGACTAGTTTGATCGTTTATTGTATGTGTCTCGCCAATGCAATTTGCTGTCCTAGTTGGCTATCTTATGTTATGTTTAATAATCTTTATTTCATATCTACACCTCGGATAGGTGTTGTCACCTCGGGAATTTAATAGTGAAGATTGTCGTTTAATGTTGTGCCAATAATCTTTCTTTCAGCCTACGCCTCGGATAGGTGTTGTCATCTCCTTGAAAATCTTGACTTAAAGATTATCGTAAAACCCATTCCTGCTCCTTTTACCTCATGCTCTATTTGAGGAGATTGGATAGATTAAAGCATTTAGTTTAGTTGTAGTTAGAGATCAGCAAAACCAGAGAAAATCCTTAGCTGCAACATTCTTGGTTTCCTTAACCTTGTGCCTCTTCTAGCTGAGCCGAAAAAAATAGGATTTAGAACACTTTATTTTCAACGCATATCAGCAAAAGATGGAGCTTCCCCTCCTAATTTGAAGAGCAGTCATTACGCACTGTGCATAGCTGTCTGTACCAACTCGCACTCCAGAAGTGCTAATTGTTACGCCAACAAGTAGCATATGACTTAGAAGTGGAACAGATGGATGTGAAGATGACATTCCTTCATGGTGACTTGGAGGAAAAGATTTACATGTCACAGCCAAAGCATTTCGTTGAAAAAGGTAAAGAAAATTTGGTTTGCAAACTAAAGAAGTCTCTTTATGGTTTGAAACAGTCTCCTGGAATGTGGTACTAGAAGTTTGATACCTATGTGTTGTCATTGGGATTTCAGAGATCTAAATCTGACCATTGTATATATTATAAATCTGATAATGGTTGCATTCTTATTATTGTTTTATACGTACATGATATGTTGTTTATTGGGAATGGTAAAAGTATGATTTCAGATTTGAAGTTTTAGTTGTCAGGACAGTTTGAGATGAAAGACCTAGGTGTAGCTAGGTACATTCTGGGAATGGAGATCACGAGAGAAAGAGCTAACAGAAAGCTTTGGTTAAGCCAAAGCAAGTATGTGAACTCAATGTTGGAGAGATTCAGCATGGTAGATTGCAGACAATTAGGCGTTCCTGTGACACAGGGGACGAAGCTTTCTATGAATAATTGTTCAAAATCTCTTACTGAGATGGAGGACATGATCAAAGTACCATATGCGAGTGCAGTTGGCAGTCTGATGTATGCAATGGTGTGTACGAGACCAAACATCGCCCAAGCAATGGGAGTCCTCAGTCGTTTTATGGCTAATCCTGGACAGGTGCATTGGGATGCAGTTAAGAGTGTTCAAATATTTAATAGGCACTTCCGAGTATTCCTTGTGTTTTCATGGTTATCCTATTGGACCTCAACATTCTATGAGCATTCGGGGATATGTCGATTCAGATTGGGCAGGTGACATTGACAACAGAAGATCCACCAGTGGTTATGTGTTTATGATGTTTGGTGGTGCTATCAATTGGATGAGTGAGCGACAAGCTGTAGTCGCGTTGTCCACGATAGAGGAAGAGTACATGGCAGTCACTCATGCTTGTAAGGAAGCCATTTGGCTCAAGAGATTGTGTTCTGATATTGGTTTAGATGTAGAACAGATTACTGTTTGTTGTGATAGTCAAAGTACGATTTGTCTAGCAAAGAATCCTACCTTCCATGTCAAAACAAAGCACATCGATGTTCAGTATCATTTTGTTCATGATATGGTAGAAGATGGAAAGGTGAACTTGGAAAAGGTTGACACTTTGGCAAATATTGTAGATGCATTGATGAAACTAGTAAGCACAGAAAAGTTTATATGGTGTTCCGATTCCATGGGCCTTGGGGCCTTGAGCAAATGATTTCATATGACTCTTGGCAAGTCTTCGACAAGTGGGAGAATGTTGGGATCAACGTGTCTCAACCTTAGAGTCCTAATATTGAATAATTTAATGTATTATTGCATTTGTATGTATTATTTAATTGCCTACATTGTCTTGTCATCAATTGGGACCCACTGGCTGGGTGGCATCCCCGTTGGAGGTGACTGGATGACACATCATCATCCCAAGTGTAGGTAGGCATCCCACTTTGGAATCTTGGACCTATAACAAGTTATGACAGCTTATGACAGATTCTATGATGCGTCATAAGGCATCTTTTTGCATGGACAAAGTTGGCGCCCGAGTTGGGCTATTAATGGGTTGTAAGAGAATTGGGTATTCTTGGTCGGTTATGACAGATTCTCTTACAACCGTAAGTGCTGTCAGTTATGACAGATTCTATGAAAGCTATAAGATGTGTAAGGCATCTGTCATAGCCTTTTTTAGCATATTTTGGGTGCCAAGCTTGAGGAAGGAATATTTGCATGTTATGACAACTATAAGGGGTGTAAGGGAATATGTTACATGTGTCCAAATGCATGTTATGGCATGGAAGATTGTGCCATGTGGATTTGGACGCCCACCCTCTTCTAGATGCTTCTTCTTGCTTGCATCTTTCTATATATTGGATGCCTTGCATTGTAGAATGCATAGTTTGTTTGCAGGTAACAAAGTGTTGCCGAATTCGCCGGTATTGGCATGGTGTAATGGTTTATAGGTGGCATTGTTGTTCTTGCCACCAAGGTTCAAACCCCGTTGGGGTGGTATTGTTGAATGGTTGTATCCGGTTCATAGCTCCGGTCAAAAGCGTTTACCCCTCGAATAAAAAAAAAACAAAGTGTTGCCGAATTCTCTCCAGAATAGGTGTTTGTTTCGAAACACTTGTTGAAGAAGCTTTGTACTTGGGGCTGCATTGTAATTTTTATTTCAGATAATACAGTAGTACTGTGCTTTTGGAGGGTGTGGTTTTTATCCGAAAGGGTTTTCCCCACGTATATCTGGTGTTGTTTGTTTTATGTGTTCTTGCTGTCTTACCTTCTATTCTCTGTATGTGTTTCTATTTCTGTAACTAAATAATGTGTTAAAAGAAAATTTTGTAACTCTCCCCTACTTAGATTAGTGTTGGAAGCTGTTTCCGCTCACCCAGCTTCCTTTCAGTTGATGTAAATAGTGTTTTATCACGAATAATGTTTGATGATGTCTTCACCTTATTATCTCTCACTATCCTCGAATGTTTCAAACAACTGTCTCTTGCCTTTACTTGGTTTGTCTCTGCCAAACTGTGTGGGGGACTCGGGGGTGACTATTGTGGATAATCTACTCTTGACAATGGTTTTTCTTGTTGCTGCAGGTGTTGGAGATCCGTTGAATGTTTTGGGGTACCACTCTATTGTGGATGCCTACGCCTTTGTTGTGTCTACAAGTGTGGGTTTTGGGTCTCATGTTGTTGATTCTCTTGGTTGTTGCATGGGAGCAGCTTCTTCTTCGCTCTTGTCCCCTATTGTTGTTTCCCACATAGTCGGTGTGTAATGTCCCCTTTTGGGAATTAGCCTAAAATTTTCCCTAGAATCACAAGTTTCATTAAAATAAGAATTGTAGGATAGCTAGAGATATAACTTACCAATTAAATGTCTTTTAACAAGATAAATCCTAATTTAGGTCCCAAAATCATATTAGACAATATTGCATGTGTGTATATAATTCATAAATCTAGTTATTTCTATTAGGGTTAATAATCGCACATATGAGTATAAATAGGAAAAATCATTATAACACATTAGATAAGCCATGTTACATCTATACTTATTTTTAGTATTCAATCACAATAGGTTTGAATGAGGGAGTGTGATAGGTTGGTTCCAAGCAAACCCCACACTAAGCCCAAGAGCGGACACTCACCCTCTTGGCTCAAGTGGCAGGCACATTGGACATCCAACATGGGGTACTCTACTTAGTAGGGTGCTTGTATCTGCCCTCCCTATTCATATGTTCTTATTCATCCTCTTATGACTTGTGATTTCTCCCACAATCAACCATCGTAGAGGTTGGAAAGGAAATCACAATAGGGTGCCTAGAAATCCTCCCATCTAAGCCCAAGAGCAGACACTCACCCTCTTGGCCACAAGTGGCAAACACATTGGACATCCAACATGTGGTGGTCTACTTAGATGGTGATCTCGTATCTGCTCCCCTTCCTTGCATTTCCTCTTCTCCTCCACATGATTGCTTGCTGGGTTATAGATAGATTAATAATTTAGAATAAGCATTTCACATTATCACACCACAATTATTGATTCTACTATTCATACCACTATTCTTGTGGAAAATAGAATTATTGCAGATTATATATACATATTTTCAGACTGCTGTTGTGATTTAGACAGATCTGAATTAATACTGCTTCCTTTTTGGGATCTTGACCGCTGCTCTTTTGATGAGTACTTCTGCCCCTTTTTTTCCATGCTTTTCTCCAATCAAAGTCTTCTATTTTTATATCCTTTCCTTATTGCTAAAAGGTTGTGTCTTTTTAGGTGGCCATCCTTTCTTCAAAAGAGGCATCTCTTCCAAATGCCCTTTTGTTGTTAACACATTGAAATTGCTGCCTTAATCCCTGTAATTGCAGCCTATCTTATCCCCCTTATATCTGTGACCAGCATATTATTTATATGCCTTTGTCTTGGAAATGATAGTGAGGTCGGCTAGCATAGGGTTTACATTTTATTTCATTGCATAATTCATAATATCAAAGGAGTCAGCCCATAGTTATCTAGTTATCATCTTTTATTGTTTGCACTTAAACCCTAGGTCGGCTTCTTATTTCTTTTGGCTGTCCACTTTTTGTGCTGCCATTTGTATTAACTGTAGGCAGGGCATGACATGGTGTTGTTAATGTCACTACAAACCTACCTGTTATGGTGAATGGGATTTCTTCGGGTAACCTTGCTGAAGGTGCTGCAAAATGTGTTGTGCTTGGTTTTGGTTGTTAGAGGTCCTTTGTTGCTATTGCGGGTTTTGGGTGTGTTGAGCATCCTCAGGCTAAATTAAAGCCCCTCCATTGTGCAAAATCTTCCCCTATGGTAGTTTGTGGTTAGTATGTGCTGGAAAATGAAGATTTTTATTTGTGTAGGGGCTTGGTTTGTAGGTTCAACAATATTTGGCCTTGTCTTCCCATTTTACACAATTGGGTCTTGGATTTATGGAACCCACTCATTGAGGGCAAGGTCGAGCTCTTCCCTTGTGCTAGGGGATTCTTCATTGCATCTTTTGCCTCGTCAAAAGATAGGGATTTGGTGCTTGACAACAAGTTATGGATGTGGGGAGAACACTCTCTCTTGGTCAAGCCTTAGTTAATCTCCTTTAGTGCCCTCTCTAAACTTCTCAATGTTAGACATAAGTGGGTTCGACTTTCAATTCTTCCTCTCCAATTCTGGGAAGATTCTTGCTATGAGACCACTTGCAATGCTATTGGTTGTGTCTTAGAGGTCAACTTTACCACTTCCTTAATGAGGTACTCTACGTTTACTCATATTTTGATGGGCATTGATATGGGTTTGACTTCTGAATGTCCCTCTAGAATTCTAGGAAGATTCCTACCATGAGGCCATTAGTTATTGATCATTTATTAAAAGTTGACTCACCACTTCCTTCATGAGGTACTCTAGATTTACTTGTATTTTGATGGGCATTGATATCTCCAAGCCTCTTCATGGAGATATTGTTTTGATGATGGGGGATAGGCCATGGAGATATTGTACTGTACTATGCATGCATCCAGCTTATACAGAGTGCCAGCACGAACACCCTTGGCCAACACCATAGCTCCTCTTGTCATCTTGCATCCTCCACCAGAGAAAACAACTTGCACTCCCAAATCATTCAATTGACTTACAGAAAGCAAGTTTCATGCCAAACCCGAGATATGGAAGACACCATCAATCCCCTTCACTCTTCCATTAGGAAATCTGATTTTGACTCTTCCATGGCCAACAATCTTCAGGTGAGTCATCACCTAGGTACACCTTTCTGCCATCATACTCTTCATACTTCGAGAACCAATCTATATGAGAGGTCTTGTGAAAAGATGCACTCAAATCTATCAACCACAAATCATCCAATGCATGGGTTGCCAAGGCTGCAATAAATGCTTCTCCTTCATCTGGGGATGATTTTTCGGATTCAAAATCAAAGAAAGACTTGTTTTTCTTCTTCTCCTTCTTGCAATCTTTTCGAAAGTGACCAATTTCGCCACAGTTCCAACATTTTTCCTTGGACTTCTTACCAAGAGACTTAGATCTCCCCGGAGACTTTGACTTAGATTTCTTGTCCTTCTTTTTGCCTTTCTCTTTCGGTCTACCACAAACCGCAAGGGCCTCCTTGGGCATCTCGAAAGACTTTCTCCGCATCTCTTCAAATAACAACAAAGCAACCACCTCATCCATCTTGAAAGTGGTTGTTGTGCTTCCAATAGCCATCACCAGGGGATCCCATGAGTGTGGCGATGAACACAACTAGAGCATGCAACGGTCTTGTTCGTCAATCTTGTCTCCAATGGAACCCAGTTGATCAACCAACATGTTAAAAGCATTCAAATGGTCTGCCATGAATCCTCCATCTTCCATCTTCAAAGAATACATCTTTCTCAGGAATAGCTTATTTACCAAGGATTTAGCCTGATAAACATCTCCAAGTTTCTTCCACAAAGAAGCAGTAGTCATGAACATTCAAGAGAACGGAATTAGCCGAACAAAGTCTAATCAAACCCTTGGCTTTTCGATCCATGAGATCCCAATCTTCTTGTTTCATGCCCAATGGTTTGGTTCCAGAATTAGCAGCCCATAACTCACGATCTACGAGCATATCTTCCATCTTTCAAAGCTCAAAATTACCACTGTTAAATCTCTCAATCTCACTCCTTGCGGATGAGCTTGCCATCATTTTCCTACAACAAGGACACGAAATACACTTCTGCAAAACTCCCACTGAAACAAAGATCAACTCAGAAAAACCCTTCTAACCCAACAAAGGAATCAAGGTTGGCCAGGCTCTGATACCAACTGAAAGGAAGCCAGGTGAGCAGAAACAACTTTCAACACTAATCTAAGTAGGGGAGAATTACAAAATTTTCTTTTAACACCTTATTCAGTTACAGAAATAGAAACACATACAAAGAATAGAAGGTAAAACAGCAAGAACAAATAAAACAAACAACAGATATACGTGGCGAAAACCCTTTCGGGTAAAAAACCCCACCCCCCAAAAGCACAGTACTACTGTATTATCTGAAATAAAGATTACAATGGGCCCCAAGTACAAAGCTTCTCCAACAAGTGTTTCGAAACAAACACCTATTTTGGAGTGAATCCGGCAACACTTCGTTACCCTCAAACAAACTATGCATTCTACAATGCAAGGCATCCAATATATAGAAAGATGCAAGCAAGAAGAAGCATCTAGAAGAGAATGGGCATCCAAATCCACATGGTACAATCTTCCACGCCATAACATGCATTTGGACACATGTAACATATTCCCTTACACCCCTTACAGTTGTCATAACATGCAAATATTCCTTCCTCAAGCTTGGGCACCCAAAATATGCTAAACATAGGCTATGACAGATGCCTTACACATCTTACAGCTGTCACAGAATCTGTCATAACTAACAGCACTTACAGTTGTAAGAGAATCTATCATAACTGACCAAGAATACCCGATTCTCTTACAACCCGTCATAACCCAACTTGGGCACCAACTTTCTCCATGCAAAAAGATACCTTATGATGCATCATAGAATCTGTCATAAGCTATCATAACTTGTTAATTGTTATAGGTCCAAGATTCCAAAGTGGGATGCCTACCTCCTCTTGTGTTGATGATGTGTCATCCAGTCACCTCCAACAGGGACGCCACTCAGCCAGTGGGTCCCAATTGATGACAAGACAATGTAGGCAATTAAATAATACACACAAATACAATAATACATTAAATTATTTATTTTTAGTAGAACTCTCAGGTTGAGACACCTTAATCCCAACATTAACAAGGTGAAACAAAGCCTGTATACAATCAAAAGTCAATTTTGATTGCATATATGGATTCCTATTGAAAAGTTATGAACTTCCAAAATAAATGACACCTAATTTTGAGTCCATATGCAAACACTATTGCTTCCACATGTTGTAGATATTTTTTAACAAAGTGGCAATTTTGTGTGTGTCAAGGGAAGTTCCATAATTGTTAGTATCCTAAGCAGCAATTTGTCTTTTCATTAATCGGCAGTCTCATCCAAAGATGCTGTGTAAGTAGAGTAATGGAAAAATGATGACACCTCTTCAATTTTGAGATGTTTGGGAATCTGTGAGTACACAAAAGAACACTCCCAACACATGATAAACATGAGGTGCACTTCCAATTGGAGAGCAAGAGAGCGCAAGAGAGGAGTATGTTGGTGGATGTGAGGCAATGAATAGCTAGCTACTGTTAGAATAGAATAATAATATTACATCAAAATACACTCCTGTGTAATAAACAATAATAATAAAGGTATATGTTATTATTGTTTAATATGAGTTTTATATTTGACTGACTGTGGGATTAGTTTGTGGATGGTTGAGATTGGTTAGAATGTAGCAAACCATTCCTTGTGTATGTATGCAACTTCCATATCAATAACAATTGCTCATTGACTGACTCAATTCTTGTTTCTAATGGTAATTTCGTATCAGAGCAACATACATATTGGCTCTATGAAGCCAAAGGAGGAGCACCATTTGCAGTCAAAGAAGTGCCCAATGCTGCAGAAAACTTGGATCGTCATCCCTATCAAAAACCTCTTCATTTCATTTAGGTGAGAAGGCCATTAATTGCTGATCTTTTCTTTTCAAATGCTGCTGTTAAAGATTAACAGAAGTGTTCCATTAGAAGAGAAAATGCTGCCATAGAGGAAACCCTTGAGGAAATGCATGAGGTCTGCATATTAAGGAAAGAGGATTGGTATGCACATTGCCATTCACTGCTGCCAAGCATAAGGCTTTTTTAATGACAAAGGGTAATGAAATTATGATTCTGATCTGTAATGTTCCATTTGCCAGAATTTCTGTTCGCTGCAATTCAAACAAAGTGTTAATGTTAAGTACAGCTACAGGCGATCCTTCCAGCTCTGTCCTATTAGAGGAAACATAAATTAAATGATAGCCTGTCGGCTATTTAATTTATTGTCTTATATTTATGAGGAGGCGCGAATGTCTTGTGGCCGACATTCATTATGATTTGAAATTAATATTGTATTCTGGCCGACATCCTTTATGATTTGTAATTATACTTATTCTGGCCGACCTCATGATATGAAGAGGTGCGACCTCTCTAAGTTGTATATATATATAAGATCATCCTTCCTTTGTATGATCATCAAGAAAGTCCGAATTACTTCCAAGGGCGATATATCATCTAGTGCGAATTATTTGCAAGTGTGAATTCCTAGTTAGCAGATTGCGAATCATCAAAGTTCAGAGATTGCGAATATTGTCAAGAGCAGATAAGTCCGAATTGTGTCAAATGCGAATCTCCTTCAAGTGCTGAGTTCGAAGGTTATCTAATGCTGGGGTGCGAATATTCTTGAAGGTCAGAATTATACTGTCTAAAGCAAGGTCAGTATTATACTGTCTAAAGCGAGGTCTGTTTCTGTTCTTTGTATCTGGTGAAGGTACAGATTTCTGGCCTTGTGTTCGGCCTCATTGTAAAGTGAATTGTAGCCACTGCTATTATAAATATAAGAGAGATCTTTGTTGCTGGGTTTTTCTCCCTCAAGAGGAGGGTTTTCCCAGGGTATCTGCTGTGTTATTGTTTCTGATTTTGAATTATTTTCTGTGCATTTAATCTGTTCACTTAAAATTTACACAAAGCACTGTCTCAGCCATCATCAGCCAGCATAATTGGATTAAGCAACAAGTTTGGGGTTTGAAGATTTAAAAACAAAACAAAAATTTGGCATCATTTTTTTGTTGCTTTTCATTGATCCTATTTTGAGCACTAGCAAGATTCACAAGAATGTGGAAAGCATTCTTAAAAAGTGCATATAAATATAGTTCAAATAAAAAAAGGGCAAACTATATTAATTTCTTTTATTGCACTTACAAAATTATTTTACATTTTTCAAAGCATTCTTTTAAAAATAACAAACAATATAAGCTTTTTTTTCCCTTCCAAGTTGTAACAAACATTAGTAATGTTCAATATAAATGGTGTCTTTATTTGCATCTATAGGTAAAGGCGCCATGACAAATTACATGTTATGCCTAATAAAACTACAACAATAGCATCTATGACATCGACCCTATATATCATCAAGAAGAAAAAAGGGTCCAACAGTTTGAAGATTTTCACTCCATTTCCCATCCATTTGTGCACTACTGTTAGGCTATAAAAGCCGAAGCTTGTCCTTTCAAGTAAAGAGTGGCTTTATGCTAGGTTGCCAAACAATATAAATCCCTTTCACGTACTATTAAGGTAACATGTACCATCTTGCTCTCGCATTCCTTAAATTCTCTAAGAAATCACCACATACAAAGGAAAAACCAGCTTCTTCCATATTCTAATGCATATATTGAAAGAAGAACATAGAAAGAAGAACCTATTTGGAAAGATAAGGAGCCTTCATATACAGCAGATATGGCTTTAAATGCTCTCACAATCATGCTTTTGAACTCTCAATTGTTGAGAAGTAATAATTATTCCACATGGAAAACAAAGGTCCAAACTCAATTGGAGTTTGAACACCTATGGGATATTGTAAATGACGTTGTCATAAGCCTTACAATAGATGCAAATGAGAAAAAACATTTGACAAGGCTAATTAGAAGGCCAAGTTGATTGTCTTGTTTGGAGTCACCAATAAGGTCCAACCTCATATCAAAACAGCCCAAAGCACAAAAGACACATGTGATAAACTAAATACAATATGTGAAGCAAAGAACCAAAATCAGATTCTTCATCTATAAACTCAATTGCATTAAAAGTGTAATGTTCCCATTTTAGGGTTCTCTTGCATTGCAGTTGGCTCTGACCTTCTGGGTGGGTGTTTGTCTTGTTCGAAGGGTTATTTGATGTTACCAGTGGGCTCAAATGGTCTAAAGGACTCAGATGACACTTTCCGATATTATTTTCAACTTCTAGTGTGTTCTCCAAGAATATTGGAGAGAGCGTATATTTATAATAAGTCACTTGGTCATGTCCATTAATCATCATTCACCATCGGTATAACTCCTACGCTGATTTTGATGCATTTCGATCATTTCTGCAATTTGGATGTAATATTGAGCTATATTTAATTAGCTTTACTGAGGTTGCTATTTTAATTAAAGTATTTTAATGGGAACCTTAGTGTTATAGCTCATTGGAACCGGGATGGAAAGTTTTAAATGTTGAGATGCGTTAGACTTCAGTCCTCTAAGTGCAGCCATTAAGGGTTTGGTGAGTTGTGACATAGCATTGTTCATTCATCAATCCTTGTCATTCGTCATTATCTTTCATTATCAAGGTTTAATTACCAAAACGGTGTTTGACAAAGGCAAACCCTTATTCACCAAAAACAAACAATTTTTCCCTCTCTTTGTGTTTGCAGATTTGCAGGTGAAGAAGGATTGAAGATTGATCAAAAGTGCAATTTTGCAAAGTTATCAAAGTTGTCAAGCTACGGAAACTCATTTACAAATTTTATTTCCGAATTTTCGATAGTGGAATCCGGAGGAATTGGGAGTGCAGATCCGGGATCAAAGGATTGTGAAATCAAATTTTGGAACCCTACTCAAAGACCCATTCACCCTAGGGTGAATCTGTCCTAGCAGGACACTCTGAAACCCTTTTTGGTGACTGGTACACATCATCTTACCCTTCTCAGATCTACCTAAAAGTTGTAGTTTATGTTTGTGCTACGCTTTAAATCTACATTTCAAGTTTCACATTGCATAATTGAGTTCATTTGGTATTTTTATCTCCTCAAACTACATTTTAGTCACATTTATTATTTTTTGTCATAAGGGAAATAGCAGATCTCCTAATTGAGTTGACTCACCTAAAGGTTGAAAGTCAATCCTACCTTTGGGAAATCTCTTTTCCTAATGAAATTAAAAGAAAAGTAGGTGTGTTAGGTCATCATTTCATTTTGGTGAACCCTATTCCTCCACACCCCATTTTTTTCTTTGTTTCAACGGTAAACATCAAGAAGAGACCAATTGTCATATAAATGGAGATCAAAAGAAAGAATCTAACAAAAACAATTGTCGATGGAGGATCGGGAGTCAACGTACTACCCAAAGATACATGGAAGTGCCTCGAGAAGCTTACACTCTGGCCACCGATATTTCAGTCGGTGGTCGTCGACAAACATGGTATCAAGCCGTTGGGAACGTTGATGGTGCAGAACGTGATGATCGGGACCCAACCATTCCTGTTGAATTTTGTGGTCATCCTACTGGAGAAAAAAGCGTACGATGCACTATTGGGGAGAGGATGGTTGATTGTAGCCAAGGTAGACCACAACTGGAAAAGAAATACACTCTCCATAGAGAACAATGGGAGAAAGTATGTGATTGACTTGAGATATCAAGCAATCAGAGAAGAATTGGCATCGTCCGACTCAGAATCTGAAGGAGGATCAAGATTAGATGAAGAAAGGGGAGTTGTGGAACCAAATGACGAAGGTGTCCTAGACCTCCAACAGTGCTCGAAGGATGAGACGAGTTCACTGAAATATTCCGAGCCAAATTTTTTCGTTTTTACAATTTTCAGATTACAACATTACACCCGTTAAGGTTAGACGATAAACCAAAACGTACTGAAGCAACTCTAACCAGTATGTACACCAGGATCCCGATGTGGGCAAGGTGTGAGCATTGGTCAGAGGATCTGAATCAAACTGCTTATGCAAAAACAACTCTAACCAAGAATGGCGCCGATGATGGCGAGCATATGGTCAGAGGATCTTCTACTCTAAATGCTGAAAGGGAACTCAACGTCAAGTATGTGCTACCCAATCCAATGCGGAGTGAGGGGCGACCATATGACGGAGTGATTACAGAATTCAATGCTTGAAATGAAATGCTGAAACTGGAAATTCTCAACACCCAGAATGTGCTTGCTCACCCAGAATGGGAAGTAGCTACCATAGGGCGGAGATTCTATCTATTACAACAATTACTGAAGAGGAATGAGTATTACAATAACGATGAGCAATAAGAAGAACAACTGGTCAGTACTACTGCCAGCTTACAAAGATGTTATTGCCTGCAATATCAAGACTTAAGATGCTCTTTCAAATGATGCATTC
Organism: Sequoia sempervirens; assembly: GCA_007258455.2. Lineage (NCBI taxonomy): Eukaryota > Viridiplantae > Streptophyta > Pinopsida > Cupressales > Cupressaceae > Sequoia > Sequoia sempervirens. The sequence continues at coordinate 600,786,392 of VDFB02270651.1, read as the reverse complement.
AACAAGGAAGCTTCTGCAAGTATACAATGAAATCTCAACACCAACCAGATAAGGAAGATGCAGATTTTCTTAAACTGTCATACAAATCTGCACTTTTTTATCATAAAACCAGCAACCTATGAATTTACTCATATGCTCATAACTCTCTCGTTTCTCACCCAAATAATCTCAAATCTGATGCAATAGACCCTCAAAATGATGGCGCCTAGCTTAGTAATAAGAAATGGCATCTAAAAATGGTTATTAATTATTGACACGAATCCCAATGCACTCTAGAAAGTACGGCCTTCAAGGAATGACGGATTTGCATTATAAAATCATACGCTTCGTATTAAAATCTGCAAATATTCATGAAGGGGCGCCTCTAACAGGGAAACACAATGAGACAATACCCAGAACAACTCTTTTTGTATTTTTCAAGTTATGACCAAAAACATAAATCTGCTGTATTAAATCAGCAACTCCAGAAAGGTTATGAAATGCAGAAATCTGAACTTCAAAGCAATAACTCTACAACAATGCAAACCTTACTAGAAAATCACACAAATAATCGAACCTCTCTACTAGGTGCTGTCTCTCAAGCACGAAGTCGAGCCCAGACTAGGAGGCATTCATTCCTCGAAGCAATCCCGCAACCATTTCGGCAGCATAACATTAGCATAGACAAAGATAAAGAAATGATGCACAAAGCCTTCCTTTTATAACTTTCGGTTGACTTCTTGAAACCCTAAATCCTCATCACTGTCAAAACCCTAACTCTTTCTTCAAGATGGCGTCCTTTTTTTCCCTTTAAGCTCAATAATGATATTTTAAATAAAAATCCACACTTTGATAAATGCGCCCACCTTATACCTGTTTTGACTTTGATAAATAATAAATTAATCTTAATGAAGTCGCCACCCTCAAAAGACCACCTTTTAAAAAGACTTTAAGTGATTAAGCTAGGCTAAGGGGGGAGTCAACGTTAAATTATAACATTAAACGTGACTTTAATAAAAATAGCCCAACTTATTTCTCCAACTGCGCCCCGAAGCCATCAATGAACAAGCCAACCAATCAAACTGACATAGGAAGTCAACCAAGCTGAACCCAACTGAAAAGCTGCCAAAAATAGAATTTACTAAAAATAGTAAATTCCAGAAAATGCTCTGAATGCCGAGATGAACATACCACTGCGAAGCTCTCTGAAAACCCAGAAAGAATCCGCCATTGAATCCATCATCTCTGAGCAATGACCTCCTCAAAAATAGGAAACCCTAATTTATCTTCCGACTAGCCTTCGGGTTCCCAAAGAAAAGGCCAACGGTCACTGGAAAGATCAGGTTTGAGAAGGGGACATTACAATCCGCCCTTCCCAAAATTGCTTGTCCTCAAGCAATACCACCACAACTCCAGAAATTTGAAAACTAATCCATACGCAACAAGTATGATCCCTGGTTCCCAAATGCGTCTCAGGAAAAACCCACCATGCCGATGCTGCACCACTCTGATCACATTAATGAAAATAGCATGCCAATGCTGCACTGACTCCCCTTGTAACTCCAAAGTGTTATCATCTATGATACTCAAACTAAAAGATCTTAAAGGAGGGAAATCAAAATCATGCAACATCTCATGTCCACGATCCCCCGAATTAACAGTATCAACCGTACTACTGTCAATCACCATTCTAAGCAATAGGAGAGATAGTCTACTCAAATCAAAATCGAACTCCTCCGCATACCTCCACATGGTAACAAACGGGACCATGACTGCAAGTGTGACCTCTACAAATCTTCTTGCAAAGAGGAAGGCAATCCTTTGCATGAGCTCAACAAATTCAAACTCAGGACCCCACATGAATTCCCTATGCCTCAACTGAATTATCACGGCACAACTAAGAAGTCTGAAGAATTTTTTCACAATTCCAACCCCAAGAGTCTCAAAATATAGATTCAAAACATGGGGTAACTCATGGTCATGAACCAATAATGAAAATAAACCATCAGAGTTTGCATCACAAACCTCCAAAGTGGCTGAAAAACCCACTAAAGCCATCTCCATCAGGAAACTACCACTTCTTTGATCAGGAGTGATGTACCAACTCTCCTGAATGAAAGTAACTCCATAAGTAAGGTGGCTGGTCTGCCCCCAACCAGCAAACTCGTGTCTCAAATTCTGCCCTTGTCTGAGCTGAAAGTCACTTCCAAGAACTACCGATCGTTGATCTTTCCAACCCATATTCAAAATTTCTCTCCAATCCATTTGTTGATGAACAAACGGAACCATCAAGTAGCTGGAAATGAAGGGAACAACATCAACAAGTCTGGAAATTTGTTCCTTATCCCTCCAAGAATCTTTTTCATAAGTAATAAACTCTGACAACCCAAGTTGAGAATCCCAAGCATGGATACCCAACGGGAAGTGATTTTCAACACACTGCAAAGAAATCTCTACACATTCCCAAGTGCTAGTGAGAACCACATGCCTTCTCACGAAACTGATGCCCCATCTAGTAAATCCTTGAAGCTTAACCATGAAAGCTTCCACCTTAAGGAAGTATGAAACATAGAGTGGCTTCAAATTCAGCTCCCAAAACTGATCAATATGATTCCAAACATCATTCCACCCAAGGGATGGATTGTCAAGAGTGCACCCACCAAAGTCTAGTTCATCTTTTTCCCATTCCTCCTGAGTAGTAGGTCTGAAATCTTCACTCGTTGCTGCTGTAATGAAGTTACCAACAGCTACCAAGACTTGTCTCATCAACACCTTGATGTCATAGATGTTGCAATTTCCTTGCTTCGTCACCTCCCATGTAGAACCTTCATCCTCAAACCCACTTACGCATTCATGACTAATCAGCAAACGTGGCACATCCACATGGAGTGAGATCAAAGCATCCAAGCACTGGAAACCATACTCAGTCTCATTCTTTGTTTCATCTTCCATCACATAGAGAGGATTGCCATAATCTCCTTCATCACCTTCTTCAAAGAGAGAATTGTCAAAATTTGAAAAGTTATTCCATCCATCTTGCTGATCTAAATCTGCACTTGTAACTTCAGTCCTTCTCGTGAAACCTTCAAGGTCAAACTCTTCTCGAAGACTATCAAGCTCACAAAAAACTTGCTTGATTTCTTCGGCTTTATGTGCATTCTCTTGCTTTGTGAAAATTTTGAAATCAGCAAACTGATTTTCTATTTCCATTAATGCCATTTGAGTTTCTTCTAGCGTAGCTCTTGTTGATCCAAGCTCCAGAGAAAGTTCATCAATCTTTCTCACTCTATCTTGAGAAGCACAAATGGTCTTCTTTGCAACTTCAATGGCATAATCACGATCTTCAACCAAGTGCATGTACTCGGACTTCAAGGTTACCAAAGAGTTTCTGATAAGTTGCAGATTGGGAAGAGCAACTTCATCTTTCACTCCTCTTTGTCTCTCTTCAAGCTGAGCCTTCCAGTACAATTCCTCAACCAAGCTATGTGTGTGATCAAACAAGGATAAAGCTTGCACTTCCTTGTCAATGGACACCTTGAATTGTTTGTCCCAATCATGAGAATTCAAAGATGATGAACTGCTGATAGGCTGCAACTGAAAATCAGCACCTTGTCCCTTGTCTTTGCTGCCTTCATTGCTGCTCCAACATTCATGAACTTCGCCATTGACTAGTGGAGAGTGCTCATTGTCAAAGAAAACATCATACTTCACAGATTCTTTGACCCCAAGTTTGCAATCAGCTTCAAGCATTGGAAAATCATATTTGTGTTTAGTAACACCTTCAAACTCTACATCATCAAGAGCCACTTGGTCTTCTTGTTCAAAGGCTATGGCAGCCCCTAACTTGAACGAAGAATCATCGAATGTTGTTCTGAAAGTTTTAGAAGAAACAACATCCTCCTTGGTGGCTGCAACCAACTCGAAAGGGTCACCATGGAACTCTTCAGAGCAAGCTTCTTCATCAAAGACAATTTTTCCTTTTGTGCCCTCCTTATAGCTTGCGATGCAAACGAAACTTTGGTCTTCACTAGGATCAAAGGGAAATTCGTCCCACAAAGGTTCTCTTTCATACGTTGGTGCCAACACACCTGGATCCCAAATGCTAGTGGGTTGATTAAGATGATCAACAGGAAAAAACTTATCATGCTCCCTTTGTAGTGATGACTCTTTGAATAAGTCAAGTCCCAAATCCCTCAAACTGATATCGTCAAAAACATTTCTCTCCAAAGACCGAGTTTTCTGCTCAAGCCCAAAGTCACCATCATAATGAAGTGAAAAATCTTCATTGCTTGCTGTTTTGAAAACTTCACCGTCATTATCTTCACCATGAGGAAGTATGTCACTGATTTCTTCATGTGGAACTTCTTCAAAAGTTGAGCCAGCAACATGAAGAGAATCATTCTTTACCAAATCTTCAATATGACCTTCTATAGACTCTTTGGAATTATCTATATCATCAGGATCACTAAATATTCTTGCATCTTGTTCAGACTTCTCCAAAAGTGGCTTCAATTTCTCTTCACATTGATTAAATAATTCCTTGATCAGCATAGCAGTAATAGGAGAATCCTTTTTTTTACACTCATATGTGTCCAAGAGGAGAGATTGGACATTTGGTGGAATTTCATCTAACTCATTAATGGTGAGAATAAGGATTTTCTTCACAGCTGCAATAACATCCTCTTCTTGCTCACTCCAAGTGGATATGAAGAGGTAATGGAACAAGTGATAAATCTGATCATGCATTTCCAAGGCAAACAGCAAGTTACTTACCCAGAGATCTGAAAATGTTTTTAAGATAGCAACCTTTCTAGCAAATAGATTGCTTCCAGTTTCATCAAGATCTTGGAAACTTTCTACAATCATATTCAGAATGATTTTCATGGTTTCATCATCATAGGGTGTCATGGGAACCATTATTCTCATTAACTCCATGAAGCAAGAAGTAATCAGCAGCTTGATTTCTTCATTTGGGTGTCCCAGCCAATAGGGCTGAACTAAAAGGTGAAATGCCGGTGATAATGCCAACTGCATCATTTCAGAAGGTGACTGCTTCACCTGTCTCAAACATTGTTCCAATATTTGAAGATTATTCCTTTCATCTTCCCTTGACTTACATTCTTTGTCAAGTCTATTCCCGGTCTCAAAAAGTCTTTGTTCCAACTTTATCTCTTCTCTGTTAGCCATGTTTATCTGCCACTTCTAAACTGAGTTGAACTCCGTTCTGACCTCTGGTGTAGAAACTGATTTCTCTATCATACGACTAACAACTAAACCTTGTTGGGCACAGGATGGCAGGATCTTGGCTCTGATACCACTGAAATATTCCGAGCCAAATTTTTTCGTTTTTACAATTTTCAGATTACAACATTACACCCGTTAAGGTTAGACGATAAACCAAAACGTACTGAAGCAACTCTAACCAGTATGTACACCAGGATCCCGATGTGGGCAAGGTGTGAGCATTGGTCAGAGGATCTGAATCAAACTGCTTATGCAAAAACAACTCTAACCAAGAATGGCGCCGATGATGGCGAGCATATGGTCAGAGGATCTTCTACTCTAAATGCTGAAAGGGAACTCAACGTCAAGTATGTGCTACCCAATCCAATGCGGAGTGAGGGGCGACCATATGACGGAGTGATTACAGAATTCAATGCTTGAAATGAAATGCTGAAACTGGAAATTCTCAACACCCAGAATGTGCTTGCTCACCCAGAATGGGAAGTAGCTACCATAGGGCGGAGATTCTATCTATTACAACAATTACTGAAGAGGAATGAGTATTACAATAACGATGAGCAATAAGAAGAACAACTGGTCAGTACTACTGCCAGCTTACAAAGATGTTATTGCCTGCAATATCAAGACTTAAGATGCTCTTTCAAATGATGCATTCAACAAGGAAGCTTCTGCAAAGTATACAATGAAATCTCAACACCAACCAGATAAGGAAGATGCAGATTTTCTTAAACTGTCATACAAATCTGCACTTTTTATCATAAAACCAGCAACCTATGAATTTACTCATATGCTCATAACTCTCTCGTTTCTCACCCAAATGATCTCAAATCTGATGCAATAGACCCTCAAAATGATGGCGCCTAACTTAGTAATAAGAAATGGCATCTAAAAATGGTTATTAATTATTGACACGAATCCCAATGCACTCTAGAAAGTACGGCCTTCAAGGAATGACGGATTTGCATTATAAAATCATACGCTTCGTATTAAAATCTGCAAATATTCATGAAGGGGCGCCTCTAACAGGGAAACACAATGAGACAATACCCAGAACAACTCTTTTTGTATTTTTCAAGTTATGACCAAAAACATAAATCTGCTGTATTAAATCAGCAACTCCAGAAAGGTTATGAAATGCAGAAATCTGAACTTCAAAGCAATAACTCTACAACAATGCAAACCTTACTAGAAAATCACACAAATAATCGAACCTCTCTACTAGGTGCTGTCTCTCAAGCACGAAGTCGAGCCCAGACTAGGAGGCATTCATTCCTCGAAGCAATCCCGCAACCATTTCGGCAGCATAACATTAGCATAGACAAAGATAAAGAAATGATGCACAAAGCCTTCCTTTTATAACTTTCGGTTGACTTCTTGAAACCCTAAATCCTCATCACTGTCAAAACCCTAACTCTTTCTTCAAGATGGCGTCCTTTTTTTCCCTTTAAGCTCAATAATGATATTTTAAATAAAAATCCACACTTTGATAAATGCGCCCACCTTATACCTGTTTTGACTTTGATAAATAATAAATTAATCTTAATGAAGTCGCCACCCTCAAAAGACCACCTTTTAAAAAGACTTTAAGTGATTAAGCTAGGCTAGGGGGGGAGTCAACGTTAAATTATAACATTAAACGTGACTTTAATAAAAATAGCCCAACTTATTTCTCCAACTGCGCCCCGAAGCCATCAATGAACAAGCCAACCAATCAAACTGACATAGGAAGTCAACCAAGCTGAACCCAACTGAAAAGCTGCCAAAAATAGAATTTACTAAAAATAGTAAATTCCAGAAAATGCTCTGAATGCCGAGATGAACATACCACTGCGAAGCTCTCTGAAAACCCAGAAAGAATCCGCCATTGAATCCATCATCTCTGAGCAATGACCTCCTCAAAAATAGGAAACCCTAATTTATCTTCCGACTAGCCTTCGGGTTCCCAAAGAAAAGGCCAACGGTCACTGGAAAGATCAGGTTTGAGAAGGGGACATTACAATCAATGGACTCTTCCACTAGCAGATGGAGGATTATGAAGTATATCAACAATATTGCAATATGCTACAAATCAAAGAGATTGAAGGGCAAGAAGAGGACAAAGCCTCGACAAGTCAAGCATTTCCTCTGAGTATGGAGAGTACAAGGAAGGAGTGGCTAGGGTAGACGACACACCAACACATAATTTTGAAAGGGACAAGATGATCAAGTATGAAGAACCAAACATGAAGGTAAATCTAGGAGAGGAGGATACCCCTGAACAATTCTCGTAGATGACTGGAATCCAGTGTTGAAGGCGACAGCATTTAAAATCTTCACAAAATACAAAAATGCCTTTATGTGGGCGTACAAAGACTTGAAGGGCGTACCTCCAAAACTGTGTGTGCATAGAATCCCCTTAGTACCAAGAGCACAACCTATACGAAAGAGACCCTATCGAATGAATAAAAACTACGCTACGAGGGTACAAGAGAACAAAAACTGTTGGAAGCAAGAATCATCTTTAAGGTTGAAGTCAGTGACTAGGAGTCACCAATTGTCATATTACTAAAGAAGGAAGCTTAATAAATTTGGAAATGTGTGGACTTCCTAAGTCTAAATGCAGTAACCATAAAGGACCCCTTCCCGATCCCATTCACGGACTCAATACTAGAAGAGGTGGCGGACCATGAAATCTTTTCATTTATGGATGGGTTCTCGAACTATAATCAGATAAGTATAGCCGAGGAGGATAAACTAAAGACGATGTTTGTGGTTGAAGATGGAGTGTATGAAATATACCGAGCCAAATTTTTTCGATTTTCAAATGCAAGTTACAATTAACAAGCACCCATTAAGGTTAGCTCATAAACCAAAACGATGTTGAAAGCAACTCTAACCAGAATGTACACCAGGATCCCGATGTGGGCAAGGTGTGAGCATTGGTCAGAGGATCTTAAAGGAAATGCTGAAACAGGAACTCTAACCAAGAAATGCGTCGGCGAACGACAAGCATATGGTCGGAGGGTCCCTATCTATTGCAATACTGAAAATTAACTCAACACCAAGTATGTGCTACTCAATCCATGGTGGATAAGAGGCGACCATATGGCGGAGACTTATGGAATTACAATGCAATCTAAGTAAACAGGCGGCAAGCCAGCCTCTTCCACTTATTTAGTGGGCAGTTACAAACATTGAAATTGCAAGAATAATAAAGATGCTGACAGTACTACTGTTCAGCTTACAATATGTTGAGAAATGCCTGCAAGATCGAGTAATTAGAGCTCTTTAATCATAGCAAAGGTAAATATGTCTTCCTCAATGTTCTCCAAAGCTTTCTAACACCAACTCAGCTCAAAGAACACCCTAATTGCAAACTGATATGACTGTAACAAGGTCTGAAACTAATAAACAACAACACAGAATTTAATTGAAATGATCACAGCTCCCTCAATTCTCAACCAAACGACCCCAAACGAAATGCATTAGCTCTCTATGACCAAGGCGCCCAAGTAAGAACCAAAAACCAGACCCAATCTGCAGTATTTAATTTAACACAATTCCCAATGCAAGTACAAAAGGTACGGCCCCTTGAGAAGGGCGATTTTCTTCTAGAAAAATCAGCACTTGCTTAAAAATTCTGAAACTTAACTGAGAATGGCGCCCTACCCTAACAAGCTGAAATATGAAGTACCCAGAATGAAATCTTTTTGTATTTTTGCAATATGAATGAAAACTACAATCAGCTATGTTCTCAGCAACTCCAAAAAATAACATAAAAATGCAAATAACTGAACTACAAATGCAATAACTCACAACAAAGCAATCCTCACTACAAACTTCACTCAAAATAAGCAAACCTCTCCACTAGGTGCTGTCTCTCAAGCACGAAGTTGAGCCTAGCTAGGAGGCATCCATTCCTCGAAGCAATCCTCTCACCATTTCGGCAGCATAACTTTACTCAAGATGTTGGATGAAGAAAATGAAGACCAAGACCTCCTTTTATAAACTTGTGATGCCTTTCCAAAAGCTTCTAGAAATCCTGTTTTTTTCAAATTTAAAGTAACTCCTTTTCCCTCCAAGGATGGCGTCCCTTTTTTCAAAGCAATTTGACTTTTTAATTTAAAAATGATTTTCCCTGAAGATGGGCGTCCCTTTTCAAACATTGATTTTTGGACTTAAGAATATAATAAAATATCTCCATGAAGCGCCACCCCTCAAAGACCCTCTTTTAAAAACAACATAAGTTCAATCACTAGGCTAAGGGGGGGGTCAACAACAAAATATAACATTTGAATGTAACTTTATTAAAATAATTCGACTTATCTCTCCAAACGTGCCCCAAAGCCAAAGTTGAGCAATCCAACTGAATATACTGAAGTAGAAGGTCAATCGTGCCGAACCCAACAAGACCACTGCCAGAAATAGAATTTACTAAAACTAGTAAATTCGCAAAAGTGCTTAGAATGCCAAGAAGAATACACCACCGAAAAGCTCACGAAAAACCCAGAAGGAAACCACAGTTCAATCACCAATCCGTGAGCACAAGAAACCACCAACCAAGAAACCCTAATTTCACCACCGAGAAGCCTACGGGTCTCCAGAATAGGCTAACGGTCAATCAGAAGAAGTCATGCTCGAGAAGGGGACATTACAGTGTATGCATACAACCAGATGACATTCAGACTATGCAACGCTCCGACGACCTTCTAGAGAATAATTCTACACATATTCAACAAGATGTCGGTGGAGAACTTTAAGGCCTTCTTGGACGACTGGTCAATTTATAGCGACAAACAAACACATTTGAAGGCTCTTCGAGAATGCATAGAATGGTGCAAAGTGGCACAACTAGCATTAAACCCAAAGAAGTGTCGACTCATGGTGCCTCAAGGGAAACTACTTGGACACATAGTTTGCAAAGCTAGATTGAAGACTAACCAAGATAAAATTCGGGTAATCGTACAGATGGAACCACCCAAAACATCACTGAAGTGAAGTCATTCCTCAACCATGTCAGATACTATAGGAGATTCATCAAAAAATTTGCCCATATTTCTTATCCACTGGACATACTAACCAAGAAAGGACAACCATTAGTATGGACAGAAGCATAGGAAGAAGCCTTCAAAGAGCTGAAAGTATGACTGATCAGTTCACCAATCCTGGCGTAACCAAATTGGAGTAAAGAATTTCATGTGCATGTCAATGCATCAAACTACGCAATAGGAGCAACATGGCACAGGTGGGACCACAAGCACTAGACCACTCGATATTATTCGCTAGTCGGCTACTGTAGAAGGCAGAAAAGAATTATAGTACGATAGAGAGGGAAGCACTAGGAATGGTTTATGTCATACAGAAGTTTAGGCATTACTTGCTAGCAACACCCTTCACATTCTACGTCAACCACTAGGCCCTCATGTACCTGGTGAACAAGCCAATAATTCAAGGAAGGGTAAGTCGATGGCTCCTGTTGTCACAAGAGTTCACCTTCACTATCATTGTTCGGCCAGGAAAGAGCCATGTCATTGCCGATCAACTCTCCAAGATAAAATCAAGAGAACTGCTAGAAAGAGTAAATGAGGGCATCCTAGATGCACACCTATTCCAAATTGCAACACTACCCCCATGGTACGAGAACACCAAAGAAACCTCTCTACATCCACATTTTCGAAGGAGATGCCACCGGGCGAACTGTAATGTCCCCTTCTTAGCACTAATCCTTTATGAGACTATGTCCCCTTCTTAGCACTAATCCTTTATGAGACTGTTAGCCTATTTAGGAGGCCTGTAGGCTAGTCGAACGCAGAATTAGGGTTTCCTATTTTATAGGAGGTAACTTTTTGAGTTTTCAAGGGATGCATGCAGGAGTTTTCCAATTTGTTTTTTGGGTCTTTTTGGGTTTTTCTGAGAGCTTCAAGGGGGTGTCACATGCATGTTGATCAATGACCATTTCTAGACTAGTTATTTTTAGAAGATATGATGGCTACTTGAAATGTGCTTAAACGGTGTTTGGAGTCACTTACTATTTTTAACAGTATGTTATTTATAGTAAGTGTTATTTTTGGTAGTATGGTTTGGCAACAGTTCGACATTCAGTTTCTATTTCTAGCAATGCAGTATTGGTAGAAGCTTCTCTAGCTTTCTTGGAGTCAAAAATGGAAAGTTAATAACTTAAGTTATATTATTTCTATTATTGCTTATTGGCCCCCCACACCTAGGCTCATTGACTTAAGTTGTTTTTAACTTGTGTTTCTCATGTGGATGTCCAAGTTGGATAAATTATTGCATTATATAAGGTTAAATTCTGCAAAATGAAGTTGGGCGCTCAAGTCTAAGTCAAAGGTGAAAATTAAAAGATTATTATAATCCTTCTCTTTGGGCGTCCATTTTGGAGGGAATGAGGAATTTGAATTTTTGGGTTTGAAGCCTATAAATACAACATTCTCCCTCTCATTTGGTTATCCATTTTCTATCATAACGAACTATTGCCGAAATTGATTCAGACTCTTGCTTTGAGGTTGAGACGCCTCCTAGCTCTTCTTCAGTTTCGAGTTTGAAAGACAACTCCTAGCTGATCAGTGACTGCTTCTTCACTCAAAGGTTGCAGATTGAGCTTCAATGGTGATGGCTTCATTTGTGTTTTCAGTTTGGTGTGGCTTTGATGTTTTCTAGAGGCATTTTTGGTGTGTTGATTTGCTGTTCAAATTTTTTGGAGTGTTTTTTCAGTCTACTGCTGACCCACGTTCATGCTCATACCGCTCTGAAGACTGGACGAAATTTTATGGGTATTGGCTCATTTGGTTCCTTGCATCTGGGCACCCCTTTGCCTAGATTATCAATTTTTTAGAGGAAGAAACTGATTTTTTCTGCTGGTCGCCCTCCTCAGGGGGCCGTACCACCTTGTGTGGGGTGCATTGGGAAATGTGCCTATCATTTGCAAACTCTTTGAGGGTAGCTTGCTATTGGGAGTTGGATGCCTAGCTTCTCTACTTCATTTTCCACTGATTTGAGGTCATTCGGAGTTGTAGTTGAGGAGTTACGAACATTTGAAGGTTGCTGGTTGGAGTTCATGCACGCTGCAATTTTATATCAGACTGCCGCTCCTTCATATCAGACATGGTAACTTCAGTATTTTATCATTTTATCATGATGCCTAATCATTGTAATGTCATTAAGATGGTTTCCTAACACTTGGGCTTCATTTTTGTTTGGTTCTCTCATATTGTATTGAATCTAACGCCATATTGTAACACTGATTTAGTAGTACTAATCAGCTCTCTCTCTTTCAATATTTTTATTTTACTCCCACTGGATAAGTGGTTGAGTTTTTGTTTACTTTTTGTTGCCTACTAAAAATTGGAAGTGGCTGGCTATGCCGCCAAGTTCTTGCTTTCATTTACTTTCTAGTAACCTGATGAAAAGTGGAAGAGGCTAGCTTGCCACCTAGTATTTACATTTTCTCTATTGGTTGGCTTGCCACCAATAGTTCTTGTACTCCCAGCATTTTCAATATTGTAATCAGATCCCCTTACACCGTATACTCTCACCTTGCCCACTCCGGGATCTGGGTGATCAAAAAGTGAAGGGTTGCTTTCAGTTTGTTGATTATTACATTGGGCTAACGCTAATAGGTGAAGTTTATGTGGAAAAAACTAAGGGGGATATTTCAGGAACGGAGAAAACTAGTACTAAAAAGTAAAACATTCCAACTCATTAATGGGTTTTTATACAAGATGGGATTGGACCAAGTACTACGATGATGCATCATGTAAGAAGAAATTCCCGAAGTGCTTAAGGAAGCACTCAAGGGATTTGTTGGAGGACACATGGGGCCAGATGCTACAGCATGGAAGATTCTATTGGTAGGTCTATGGTGGCCGACTGTGCACACTGACGCCCAAGAGTGGGTGGTTAGATGCGATATGCGCTAGAGAGTTGGCAAACCACTCAAGAGAGATTATATGTTGCTCTTCCCATCTCAACCTCAAGAACTCTTTGACTGGTGGGGATTGGACTTCATTGATCTATTGAAAGTTGGCCAACTCCATTGGTGTAGGTACATAGTCATGGCCATAGAGTACTTAACTAAATGGGCAAAGGCTTAGGTGTTGATGTTTGCAGCGTCGGTCTCCACTTCCAGCGATCTCCTTGATGACAAGATAAATTAAATGATAGCTAAAGCTATTTAATTTATATATAGCAATTGGATAAATTCAAGTGACACGTCTGTAATAATAAATGATGATTAAATTATTTAAGAGGCTCGATTTGTTAATGAAGCCAACCTTCCTTACATGGGCGCGATTTTATTGAAAAGGCACAACTCTCTATGATGGGCCGACTTGTTATTTTGAAAGGACATGTCCTCCTCTATCTCTTGTATATATATGCATTGCTCCATCTCATTGTAATCATCGATTTATTCATAATTCAGGCAATACTCTTCATCACTACTTGATGAGAATTCTTATACAAGGTAGATCGAGTTATATGCAAGATCAATTCGGCATTGTTGAAGGCTGTTGAAGGCTGAGAGTTCATCAGCAAATTGTCTATTTATAATTATGTGTTGCATTATATCTTGGTGCATATTATTGGCCATTATATCAGCCTCTATTGTAAAGAAGATCTTATTGATGATTCAATATATAAGTGATATATTGTTGCTGGGTTTCTCTCCCTCAAGTGGAGGGTTTTCCCAGGGTATCTGTTGTGTTATCATGTCTGATTTGAATTAATTTTCTGTGCATTAAATCTGATCACTAAATTTAACATGGTATCAGAGCGGGTTTGTGAGTGGATCTGATCAGATTTCATTGATTATTCAGAAGCAGCAAATCACCTATAGGAGAATATAGGTCGCAGGAGTCATAAGTAAGTAGATCACAGGAGGCAGGTTTATTGTGCTGACAGCCCAACAGGAGTTGGATGGCTTTAGTCACTCCTTTCTATATTGTCGTCAGTAAGAAACAAGTCTGACGTGTGGAGCATGCGACGCATCAATCACTAGGCGTTTAATCCTAAATCATCCTTGAGCAAAGGCGAAGGGTCTGGCCTACAAATATTGTATCTGTTAGCACTTATTACTGTTGTGTATACAGATTTGTTCCAGCTCGGCATATCTCTGTCACCGTGTATATCCAAATTTCGATTCTTCTATAGAGAAGTCCCGAATCTTTTGGCAGTGCGACTTTACTTCTTTTGGAAAACAATTGTGAGCAAAATCAGAGACGGAAGCATCTTCTCCTTCTCAGCATCACTTTGGAGATAGCATCCGCAGAATGTCTTTGATACTTTGCGCATCAGGATCTTCATCAAATCTGTAAATTTAGGACCCTTGAAATTCCATCTTGGTAGGATGTGTTGAAGCTCTCCCTTGCTGGGTGATCTCATTGAAGTCTTCTTCATTCTTGGCGCTGAAGAACTCACACTCAAATATGATCAAGTTATATTTGAAAAAGGCCAATAGCTTGAGAAGTGAGATCCGATTTCAGGGCCTACCAATTCGTAGAATTCAAAAGGAGTCTCGAAGGCAGAATGAGATAAGTATTTTTTATTTTTTACCTCAGTCTGCTAGATTATGCAAATTTGATCAAGTTTATAAGTGATCACCTTATTCATCTCTAACACTTTGGGTGTTGCTAGTAAGCATGTCGCATAACCTAGTGGATTGCAGCTGAAAACAAAGTGCATCGTAAATTTGAATGATCAAGACCATTTTCAAATTTAACCTTGCCAAGGGACCTGTTTTTCAAGCTATGAAGGTTGCGAACTGATCTGAGTGCAAGAGCAGCGTATCATACTATGTCCAGTAGTTGCATCCATCAGAATATTTAAAGAGATAAGTATTCTTTGTTTGCTGAGTTATATCATTTATTTGGATCTTATAATTAGTAAAGAGAGATAGTGGCTTCTCTTGAATTGTGTTCACTAACATAAGATCCTTTGAAGATTTCTTTTTATTGCAAGTTTTTCATGCTGGTTGTGTAGATTTTTTGAGTGTGACTCTGAAATAAAAAGAGAATTGAAATTTCGATGGTGATTAGCTGGTCACATCGATATCATTCTCTAATGCATGAACTGTGATAGAGCCTCAAACTCTTGGAGAGAGTTGGTTCTACAGGCTAATTGCATAATGCATTCAAGAAATCTGTAGTTGTGCAGATTATCTTTTGTTGTGCTGAGTTTAGCACTCTCGAGAGGAGTAAAAGATGGAAGAAAGAGTTATATCAGAATTCAATAAAGATAAGTTTATTTATCCTTTCATTATGATCTTTTGATATATTTCTCTTTTAGGTTGATTTATTTATTTATGTTTTAATATTGTTCATAAATTCTTATGTATTCATGCTATAACTTGAAATAGTAAACTTTGTATGATTCTAGCCTTGATATTTCTTTGGATAATTATAAACTGTTAGTAATCTCTCTCTAAAATGCTTCCAGGACAGATCTAAGAGCGAGAAGGTGATGAGAGATTGCCTAGTGATGAAAAGCTTGAGGCATCTTATGAGGAAGTCATGCCGACCAAAGAAATGATCAAGCATGGAATCACAACTTGCAGTTATGGAACTGAGTTGGTGGCTAGAGGGAGTTCACTTCCAGAAGTCTTCTTTGCAATATCTGAGGCAGGGATCAAGAGGGAGTTCTGTGACCCACTGAGAAGAAGTGAAGGTTGCAATGTTGCAAGGCCAAGTGTTAAATCCTTGAAAGATCCCCTCAGCTACTGAGATCATAATTGCTCAAGACTGTCTTCTGGATTTGTCATTGGTAGCCCCGCAAACCTATTCAGAATAGTGTGATCTGGGATGAGGTCGAGGAGGACAATCCTAAACTCTCTACAGTACCAGAGGTGTGCGTTGGAAAACATTTAACTAAGGCAAGCGTTGCAGGCAATCTTGGACGATGAGGTCAAAAGGTTGATGCAAGTACTTAAGATTTAGAGGGAGCCTACTGAACCTGAAGAAGATGCTTAAGGAGGCTACAGCTAGTTCAGATCTGGTGGATCCTACTATGTACAGACAGTTGATTGAATCGTTGATGTATCTAGTCAACACTAGACCAGATATCTGCTATGCAATGAGTGCACTTAGTCAGTTCATGTGTGAACCGAGGCACGTACATCTTGTTGCAGCAAAACATATCCTGAGATACTTGTGTGGCACAGTTGGATATGGATTGAAATATTCTTCAGGTGTGGATCTGAAGTTGCATGGCTATTCTAACTCTGATTGGGCAGGGTGTGTTGCTGATCGGAAGAGCACCTCTAGATGTGTCTCAGTTTGGGGTCTGCGATGATTGCCTGGTGTAGCAAGCAGTCTTCAGTGGCACTAAGCACCGCAAAGGCCGAGTATATTACAAGTTGTGTGGCAGCTCGAGAAGCAGTGTGGCTTCGGAAACTCCTTGGAGGATTGTTTGGACAATCATTGTAGCTGACTTTTATTGTTTGCCTTAATGCATTTCTCTCTGTGAGAGAGATTTGAGGTGTAAGCCCTTGTTAATGCATTTTCCTCTGAGACGGAGTTATTTGAGGTACAAGCCCTTGTTAATGCATTTTCCTCTAAGACGAAGGAATTTGAGGTGTAAGCCCTTGCTAATGCATTTTCCTCTGAGATGGAGGAATTTGAGGTGTAAGCCCTTGTTAATGCATTTTTCTCTGAGATAGAGGAACTTGAGGTGTAAGCCCTTATTAATGAGTTATTCTTTGTGAAAGAAGTTCGAGGTGAAATCCCTTGATTCCACCCTCTGGGAGAGCCATGGTGGATGTCATGTGTGTGACTCCATGACAGCATCACGTGAGAGAGTCTGTGATGATTTGCTTGTACTTGTGTTTTCACCCTCTGGGAGAGCCATGGTGAAAGTCATGTTGAGATGACAACATCACGCAAGTGATGAACACTTGTACATACCATACATGGTTGTAGCCATTATGGTTGATATCATATTGAGGTGATATCTAATATCACGATGAGGTGATATCCTTCCTTTCCACATTTGGTTGTAGCCATTGTGGTAGACATCACGATGAGGTGATATGTCTTGTGCAACTGGAAGTGTTCTCCCTAACTGAGAGGGAGTGTTGATGTTTGCAGCGTCAATCTCCACTTCCAGCGATCTCCTTGATGACAAGATAAATTAAATAATAGCTAAGGCTATTTAATTTATATATAGCAATTGGACAAATTCAAGTGACACGTCTGTAATAATAAATGGTGATTAAATTATTGAAGAGGCTCAATTTGTTAATGAAGTCGACCTTCCTTACATGGGCGCAATTTTATTGAAAAGGCACAACTCTCTATGATGGGCCAACTTGTTATTTTGAAAGGACACGTCCTCCTCTATCTCTTGTATATATATGCATTGATCCATCTCACTGTAATCATCGATTTATTCATAATTCAGGCAATACTCATCATCACTACTTGATGAGAATTCTTATACAAGGCAGATCGAGTTATATGCAAGATCAATTCGGCATTGTTGAAGGCTGTTGAAGGCTGAGAGTTCATCAGCAAATTGTCTATTTATAATTCTGTGTTGCATTATATCTTGGTGCATATTATAGGCCATTATATCGGACTCTATTGTAAAGAAGATCTTATTGATGATTCAATATATAAGTGATATATTGTTGCTGGTTTTTTCTCCCTCAAGTGGAGGGTTTTCCCAGGGTATCTGCTGTGTTATTGTGTCTGATTTGAATTAATTTTCTGTGCATTAAATCTGATCACTAAATTTAACATTAGACACTTCTAGACAACACTACAATTAGTACGGCAAGATTCATCAACGAACAGATGGTCACGAGGTACAACATCTTGATACAAATTACAAGTGACAGGGAGGATACTTCGTCAACCACGTCATTCGCTTGATGAAGACGGAGTTCCGGATTTTCCACAACTTGTCAAGCCTATACTAACCAAGAGCGAACAGGCAAGCAAAATACACAATGTACTAGTCTCGTTCATTCACAAGTCATGCGGCATCAAGGAAGCTGACTGGGAAGACAAGCTGCCAGTAGTGCTATGGGCTTACTGTACGGAATACAAGGTGACGACAGGCCACACGCCATTCCAATTGATGTACGGCCAGGAAGTTGTAGTTTCTGCCAAATACATGGTGCCTAGTCTAAGGATTACCATTGAGAATCAACTAGGCGACAAGAAAATTTTGAAGGAACGGTTGTTTTAGTTAACCAAGTTGGATGAGAAGAGAGTACTTAAACAATGGGCTATGAAGACGATGCAAAAGAGAAGGAAGTACTGGCACAACAAACACCTCCGGCAAGAAAACTTTTGGTTAGGAAATTTGTTTCTCAAATATAACAATCGTAACGAATTAAAGCCCGCTAAATTCAAAGCAATGTGGTTGGGACCATTTAAAATCAGAGAAAATGGTGAGAACTAAGCCATTAAACTCAAAAACTTAAAAGGAACTTTGCTACAAGATCCCATTAACAGATCAAAATTGAAATTGTACAAGGAGAGAAAGGAAGCACAAATCAAGATAAATATGTTGGGATATGCAACGAAAGAAGATTGGACAGTAAGTGAAAGCAGAATCATGGAAGAAGAGGATTGGGGAATAAGTGGAAACCAGTATGTGGAAAAGGAAGATTGGACAACACTAGGAGGCCAGAAAATAGTTGAAGAGAGACTCGTCAAGAAAAGAGTGGAATGAATTGCAGTACCCTGAGTACATAAACATTTAACCAATGCCCTGTTTGAAACACCTGCACCATGGAAAAGTGTATAGGGCCACTGGAAGTTTCATGCATCCTACGAAGGAGAGAGAAGAGGGTATGTTTCCTATGACCTCGACGAATAAGCCCAGAAGGAACAAAAGGAAAAAACAATCCAAAATGAAGACTTGCACGAAGATGACTGGGACGAATATCAAGAAAAGGAAGGTTCGTGCTTAAAAGCTTTAATAATGGCAGAAGATATGTCATATGTTCATCACCCAAACAGACGTATACAACGAAGAGCTAATCAAATATGCCAGAGAACATAATTTGAAGCCCCCAACACTGGTGACTTCAAACAGACTATGGCAGGTCATATCAAATCCAATAGATCCCCCAACGATGGAAGGAGAAAACGTCACATGGTATCAGCAGTACAACGGAAGTACGTCGACAGAAGCTACAAAGTACAGGACCTGCTCCCCTAGTAGATAAAGTTTTTTATTTAAAATACCTCGAAACATGTTGCGAAGAAGAATGTCACAAAAGACCACCCTTCTCATGCGAATGGTTGTACGCATCAGAGGTGAAGGTAAGAAGACATAATGAAACAAAAAGCCAGAAGATAAAAAATGAGAATGAAGAGGAAAAAAATTAAAAAATATTGTGGGAGAAGAAAGTAATAAAATTTCAAAAAAGGAGAAAAAGCAAAACATAGAAAAATGGCTGAGGGGAAAATAATAAAAGTTCAAAATACGAGACAGCAAAAAAAGTAAAAATTCGGAGAAAAAATAAAAAGGCGAGAAGTATTGGAAAATTAAAAAATGAATATATAAGAATTTTGACAATTATAAAAAGGCAAAAATATAATAGACTCTCTAACTTAGGAAAATCTCAAAGGGAGTGAGTGCAGAGCATGGTGGCAAGACAATGTCGGCGACCAAACAATGAAACTAGCACTGCAACACACTCAGGTAGATAAGGCTTCACAATTTCCTTTTTTAATTCACGGGACTTTGAACCCTACTTAAAATCAATGGTAATGAATTATAACCAGCATACAATAGAAGTGTGGTAGAATATATGGGTTGTCTAGTCTCTCTATCATTCCAACCAAACGATTTTTGAAGGGTTTTTGGCATACCAACCTCTAGAACAATAATAGCTAAACCTACAACAAAAATGGGGCCAAAACAAAAGGAGGAAATAATTAAAATAATTTGCAGGCAAGACTTAACTCAAAAGGAAAAAGACATCTGGAATGCAAGTAACAAAGGGTTACGTAAACAAATGTTGGCTAATGCAGATTGGAAATGCCTCATGTACCTGATTAAGTGTAGACTGACAGGGTCCAATCAAGCGTCAGATATAGCAATATGGATGGTAGATTACATGATCGAGCTAAGCATAGGGAAAATCTACAACTGGGCCCACTACTTGTCAGAAAGAATAAGGGAATTTTTAGAATGCAGACATAAGGCATTTTACATGACCCAACATGGTATTGCCTTATTTTTAGATGCCATGTATACCCAAGTGCCTACCACCAAATTGGGTAAATTTTAGCCAGCCGCCAACTATGACAGTGCTTGGCCGACCGTATTCCGATGGACAACACTAGACATACAGGCAACCTCAAGGGAAGAAATAAAAACAAGGAAAATAAGGAAGCCAAAAGAGGAGGATAGCAATGAGGAGTACGAATAGATTGCCATATCCTCATCTATGGCCAATATTACACATGTAGACACACATCTAGCCGAAGTAGTATCCACGGATGCAGAGACTCAGGCTTTAGTACTAGTGGCACAAGTAGTAGCAGCCGAGGAGATAGTAGTAGCTGAAGAAACTCAAGCCACCACCCTATAGCCTCACCGACAACAGCCACAGGAGCAATCACCAATAGAGAAACCTCAAATCAACAATTGGCTTGAACTGCTTGGCACTCCCATTTGGTTATAGGATTTCTCCCCCTTGCAGTCACCTCAAGATACAGAGATGGCTACAGAGCAACCCAAAGTTGTGCCATCCACAAGGGAGAGTATGCAGCCTATCACCACACTATCGGCCACTACACAGATGATCTCCCCTACAGAGACAATGCATACAACAGGAGGGGTAGAGGAGCCAACACCCACACCACAGCCGTTGGCAATCACCCCACCAGTTGCGACGGTGGCAGCCGCCACTCCTACATTACCCGTGACTACAACCCCTTCTACAAAAGACGAATCTAGTGATTCGAAAGGGATAATCATCGAGATCCCCAAACCAGACAAGGCAGATCCGATGGGTACTATTCAGAGGTATATTCGGAGTTTGGAGCCTATAGTTGCAGTCATTCAGGAAGTTGCTGACATCTCTAATCAATTAGACTGCAACCATTCTCCATTGGCATGGCAAGAAGCCCAAAGAATTCTAACATTCATGCAGACTAGTTGTGAGAGGGAGTTCACTAGTCTTTTCATATCGAGAGGTTGGCCAAAGATTGAGATTGCAGAGATGCTAGCGGCTTGGTACCCCACCAGGCCTATGTTCTAGGGGAGAGAAGGGAAATGAATATCAAACTTGTTTGGCATGGAAAAGGCATATAGAGAATTGTTTTATAGGCTGAAGCAGCAGGAGGCATCTAATTTTCGGCTGAGTAGGAAGATTGATGAGGCTATAGTTATATCACAGAAGGTTCGTCTATCATAAACCCATCTGGTCCCTAAACCCAATCGATCAAAGAAAAACAAAAAGCATAGTCCAAAGGCATTGGAAGCCTAAGATGTCTCATGCATTAAGAGTAAAAATAAACCTATCGATGTACAAGAGAAGAATAAGTAGTTTGATTGAAGGATGATTAATTCCTTAAGAAGTTGTTAAGAGTAAGTTCGATTAAAGGAAGAGATATCAATACTTTAGTTGTTTGCATAAGCAATGGATGTTGAGACACAACTTCTCACATCATGCCCTTTCATAGCATATTAAAAGAGGATCATGGGTTCATCACAAGGCATGGAGAATTGTTCTTATATATATTTACTACAGACTGAAGGTGCTCAAGGGAGCCATAACATAGCCGAGTAAAGGTGGTATTTACCCACCCGTCTACAAGGCTAAGACGCATGAATAGAGAGAAAACTAAGTAGAGACAGCGTCAAGTAATACCACAGAAGAATAAGGATTAAATCAGAAACGGTGATCAAACAGAGGCATAGCCTCTTCACTTACAAATGCATGATCTTAAAGTCATAATTCAGGAACAGTGATTACATCTATTTGTCAATCTTCCATTCTAGAACTAATAATCAAATCAGACTCCATTATTTCAGACAGATCTTCAATATTCATATCTACTTTCTTCTATTAATCTAGATGAAAGTTCAATAATCAAGACTATTGTTAATTAGTCAAATTAGAGATACTCTTTAAGTCAATCGAAGGTGCATAGTAGAGATCTATATCCAGATACACAATCCTTTAAAGTTATTGATTCTTGGACCTAATCTATAAGTTTAAAGGCAGAAATTAAAGTGACCCTGCAAGGGACATTACATCATGTGGAGGCTGATTCTCTGAATCAGCATTTTCAAAGCCAACGGCAGCAGCAAACACAACTCACAGAGGCTGAAAGAGCAAAAGTGGCAGCCAAAGACATAGAATTGATGGAGAAGAATAACTAGATTCAAGCCAAAGACATAGAATTGACGAAGAAAAATAACCAAATTCAAGCCAAAGACGTGAAAATGGCAACCCACACTGAAGGAAAGGATAAAGAAATTGAGAAGATCAAACATCAACTGAAAGAGGCTACGCACATGGTAAAGGCAGCCAGAGAGAAGGAATTGAAAGCAGCTCATCACTTGAAGCTGGGGACAGAGGAAGTATACCGGCTCCACCAACTCAATGGTCAGACATCTACTCCAACCTCCTTCGTTCACCCATCTCCAGGGACGTCTTCTCACCCATCTTCTCACTAGAACTACTATACTGTACAATTGTCTTCCAATTTTGGTTGTCAGTCATCTAGAAGATGACTTTCTTTTTTTGGGGGGGCTGATGTAGTCAGTAAATAAATAAATAAATTTGTTATCAGCGAAAAGTAATTAATACATGTTGTAATTGGGAATCAGTCCCTAACTGTTGGTTAGTTGTGTTGGGTAGTTGCCGATGGTTGGTTTCCTCAACCAACATCAGCAGAATATATATTTCATGTTTCATTTGTAGTTGGACATTGCACATAGTGTATGATGTACTTACTGCCTGTTTGATGAATGAAAAATACACTACATATTTTGTACATGTGCATTCTTGAGTAATTGATATGTTTATTACTGCTGTTATATATTCTCATTTACTATGCATTAATCGGTCAAGTAGCATAAGCGAATAAACAGCCACCTCTTTTAACAAATACTGAGTTGGCCTCCACTGTAAAAAAAATAATGCTTCAAGGTTTTGATATAATTGTGTACACTATATTCAAGATAGTTATTCCATAGTTATCCTTAGTAGAAATCTTGATATTCTATTAAAACTAGAATAACTGGTTGACAACATTCTGCAAGCTATAAACTAATCACAGATCTGAAACATCAAGATCAACTTAAGTTTGACGGGTCTAAGTTTTGTTATACTGAAAAAGAGAACTTGAGTCTCCTAATTCATACTCTGACTCAAATTATATTCTTAACCTTTAAAATACTAGAACCAGACAAAATAATGCATTTAAAGGAGAAAAGGAGAGCAAATGGATAATTGTATCACATGACAAAAGAAAGGAAAATTCTACATTTCATACTTGATTATATACTTTAACAGGTTTATGATGTTTTAGACCTTAAAAGTTAACCTTCTGTTCATCATCATAGATCCTCATCTCAATTGTAAACAGCCAATATTTTATTTGAATTGTAAGGGATAAATTTGAATGCAAACTCACCATATTCCAACTTGAACTAAGTGCAGAAGCATTCAGTGAATATAGGTATCCTGCGGCACAAATAACACAATTTGCTTTGTGACACAGCATTCTGATATAAATCCAATCCAAATGGCAAGCTAGAAACTTCATCATTCGACAAGCAGTTCAACTTACAACTAAACGACAACACTACATTACATGCACTATAATCTTAACACTAATATGAATTGCCTTCCAGAAAATTTTACATTTGTTGCATCTAGTAATGGGTAATAAATGATCCAAAATAGTATTAGACTAAATTAAACCTAGTTATGATAAAACTTTAGATTTAATAATTGCACCAATCTTTCTCAAAAGAATGCAAACACAAAGCACGGTCAATAAAATACTATAAACAGTCAGAAGTGTTTTATAAGTGCTTTATGTAGCAAACATGATTACAAATGAACAGCTTCAGCAACTTAGACCAATACGTCCAACATGCATATCAAGCTCTTTTAGGAGCCCCAAAGATGAAAACATATTGCATTATTGTATATAAAAAATTTGGCCTTAATCTCCTCAATTTATCAGAGGCTATTTTTAACTTTCTATACTTGCCCCATTTCAACATTCTTTGTTTAAAATTTATATACTGATAAAAAATTTAGAAATCGAATTAACATAAAAGTTATATATTAATAGAAAAATTTAGTCACTGAATTGCAAACAAAAATGGTACAAGAAAAAAAAAAGTTATTTCCGCTCTAAAATTTGTTTTCCAACATGAAAAACAAAAATTCTACAATATTATGCTTCTTTGTAGTGGATTCCCTGGGCTTTTATAGAATTTTCAAGAGATCATTTCTTAAAGTATACCCTGAACCTAAGACAAGAAAACTGCAAAACTTTGATTGGGTAGCAATCAGAAGTTGAGGAATGTACAAACCTACCAGTTATTCCAATAGGATCTCAAAGGAAAAAGAAATCTAAGCAAGACGAGGAGAGGAAAAGGAAATGCTCCAAAGAAGTAGCCATTGTCACCACAAGAAAAAGGAAAAGAAGTTGCACCAAACTTCAGCAATTCCTGCTCCTGCTACTCAGCTTTTATCCTTCAGATGCGCAAGCCTCAAAAACAGGTAAGCCTAAACCCTTCTCACATTCAATTACGAGAGTATCCAAGATGAAGCAAACTTAATATGCAATCCTAGGCTTGCAAAAGCCACCACCACCCTTAGAGAGGCAGCCATTAATAGAATATTCGCCACATATAAAAAACAAAAAGATGAGGTTTAAGAAATCTATACTTTTAGAATTTGGACCACCATTCCTCAAAGTTAATCCTAGCATGTGCAGAAGCTTATAACCCAAAATAAAAAACAGTTAAGGGAAAAGGAAAGGATAACAAGTGAAAGTACCAAATTACTGACAAAAAAATCAGAAAAAAGCTAGAGTTTCAATTTGACCATCTCCACATTAATCTTGAGGATATAAACGCCTTCTAGGACAATGATGTCCTCAATAAAATTGACTTCTTAAATGAGATATTTATCCACCCATTCCAGCAGCCCATTAAGTTCTGTATTCCTCTAAAGACATTTAAGAGTGACATAGCTGATCTATGTATCATGCTAGCCTTTTGTTAGGATAATGTAATATTAACCTTGCAATCCTTTGTCTATCTCAAATCTCCAAACATCCTAGAATGTGTATTTCAATGTCCATGGTGGTTGAGAGATAATATTATTTATTATTATTCAACTTGTAATTAGGAATAATGTTGTAGTGCCATTAACAAGAGTGGCTACTTATGACAGTCTCAATTACAAGGTGATTTGAGTGCATTTATGGCACTTTCTTATTCCTAGGCACTAGCAGGCAGAATAGAGCATCTTTTTGATATCCAGTGGGTCCCTCATGAGTTGTGGTCTTCATTTTGGAGTGCCATTTCTAGGGAAGTGTGCCCCTGATGTGTAAGAGGTCAAAGACGCTATTATGGTTGTTATTCAATGTGCATTGAATAATTTGGTCATGGGGGTGTTGGGCTTTTTCCTTAACTATGGTTTTGGTAGTTTTTGGTTTTGGGAAAACATTTATGGTTTTCCTACCTTGGTTCTCTATAAATCGGATGCTTTAAATAGTTCAATTATGGATCTTTGCAAGTTAAGTAATATCATTTTGCTAAAATGTTGCCAAATTAAGGAGAGAAGTTGATGTATTTGATGTAACAGTGTGTCTGATTAATACAAACTTGTGCTATCTTTGGTGGTGAAGTTTTTTCTTGAAAAGGTCTCTCCATGTACATCTAGTGTTATATATTTGATTTTATGATTTGTCTGGTTTTTATTTGTTGTTTTACATACTTCTCCATCTTCTATTTCAAATTTAATGATTAATAATGCCTTCCTTTAATCGAAATTGTGTACTCTATGCATACACTTTCACTATAATTGTTCACTGGTTATTCAACATGTGGTATTAGAGCTTACGGTTTTGATCATTGAGGGACACTTTTTTTAAAGTGTTACACAATGTTTCTCGTTTGAATGGGAGCATTCAATTTAGTGGGTTTTACAAATCATTAATGTTAAATCCATCGCAAACACATATCAATCAGGAATTAGGAAATTCAATGGTTCTACATACAAGCTGTGGAGGCTGAAAATGAAGGATCTCTTGGAAGAAAGAGATCAACGGAAAGTTGTTGAAAAGGAAGGAAAGCCTACAAGTATGATTAATGAAGACTTTACAAAATTGGGCAAGAAGGCATGAAGAACCATTTAGTTGTGTCTTGCAGATTGTTTCCTTCAACATCTCAGAAGAGGCAACCACATTCAACCTATGGAAGAGAATAGGTGATATTTATCAAACAAAGAGTCTTGTTAATAGGTTGTGTTTGAAAATGAAGCTTTATTCCTTGAAAATGAAAGAGGGAGACTTTGTTGATAATCATTTGAATGATTTCATTTTAATTTTGAGTCAGCTAGGTTCTATTGATGTTAAAATAGACGAGGAGAATAATTGTATTTTACTACTTTGTTCTTTACCCAAATCTTGAGAAAATCTAATCATTGCTCTAAGTTGTTCTATTTTAAGTTTAAAAATTAAATGCCCCTATTGATATTTTACTTAGTGAAGAGATGAAAAAATTCATGGATGAGGGCTCGAAAGGTGGGTCCAAATATAAAGGACAATTCAAAAACCTTGGTTAAAAAAAGAGTGAAGTGTTAGAACTGCAGCAAGTAGGGACTGATAAAGAAGGAATGTAGAAATAAGAGAAAAACTGAAGATGATTCCTCTGCTAAGAAATCCTTTGATGGTGGTGATAGTTATCTTATATTTTTTTCTACTAATGTTGCTAATAATGACTTTTGGCTCATTGCTTCAGGTTGCTCGTACCTATAGGAGCTGAAGATTAGCTCAATACCCAAGACCACCTAAAAAACCAATGAAAACCTTCCACAAGAGAGTATGCAAGAAATAAGCTTGCTTGATATTAAGATCTATCAAATATGATGATCAGGTATGTTACAAAAGTGTACGATGACCTTGCTTATATAGGCAAGGTGAGGTGAACTACCAAATGCAAAACATTAAATGAATTATGTCATTATTAAATGACCTAGGACACTAGAATTAAATAAAAGTTTAAAAGATAAGATAGGATAAGATCTTATCTAAACAACTAAGACTTCTATAAATATGCCTAGGACCTAAGTGGACTTAACATGAAAATAGGACCCACTAATTAACTAGTTGGGTAAATTACCTATTTACACCAACACCCCCCCTTAAGTGCAACTTAGGGAGAAGCCATTCTTATGCAAATGATGCAAAGATGGGTCCCGGATACGAAGTCATTTTAGGTACCCATGTACAAATACAATCTCTCACAAACAAAGAAAAAGAGAAAAACCACTCGAGAAAAAACCCTTCTCCAAAAGAGAGAAAAGATATAAACAAGGATGATGAATGGAGGACTCAATGATACCCCCCAAGGACAACTTCCATCATGAATATACAATCAATGACCGCTCCCCCCCCACCCCCCTAAGAAGGAAAGAGAGAGACTATGTAGGATCATCTGGGAATGGCTAAGTATCAGGATCTCCATATATCTCCCAAATTTTAGTCCAAAGAGCATGAGGGCACTCAAAATGAACAATAGCATTCAAAATGTCATCATCAACATGCATAACAATAACTCCTAAGACATGATCCCTTTTGCAATTCCAAGAAAATTTCTTACTATCAGTACTTGGAAGGAAACAAGACCATACAAATGTGGCAACATATGAAGCTCACGGAGATGTTTTATGATGTCATCTCTCCATTTTTTATCCTTTCCCTTTTTCAATTTAATCAAAGAGGGATGCAATGAAAACCCTATAATGAACTATGAGAAATCTCCAAAATTACAAAGACATTAACCTTCAACAACAATTAGAAACCCCCAAACATGATGTATAATGCAAATGAAGCCTTCCAAAAAGACAAAACCTCTCTAGGAGTCAGGATGTCCAAGTAATCAGTCACAATGCGAAATGTGCAAAATACTGAATAAAATATACCTAGGCTTGAATCTGGAAAAAGTGCATGTCCAAAATGAGAGAGCTCCTCAATACCTTTCCAATGCCGCAAAAATCACGAAAAACAAAAATCCAAGCAAAAAGTTATGAGCTTGGAGGTCCAAATGGGAGATCTGACTTCAAACAGCGATAAAATATTCTAAGAGTAAAATATCTTAATAAAACCTGCACCACTAGAAAGTGCTTAGAACCAACTTTCCAACACTATTTTGTTCACCAAAAATGATACTCGAGTTGAAATTTATGGCGATTTTTAAAAAATTGCCCAATTAAGGCTTGAGAGGCTAAAATTAAGCCCCCTAAGGGTTGTCAAGTGGTCGCCCCATGCGACCAAAAGCTAGTGGATTGGGCTAACCACTAGTATGATGGTTGTTTAACTGTCAAATTTAACACAGTCCTCTGTGGTGGTCATTTGGCCGTCAAATTTAAGATAATCGCTCGAAAAAAATATAAAAATCGCCAAAAACAATATCTTCGAAATATGAAGTATTTTATATGAAAATGGGGGTTTTGGGGCCTTTTAGATTCAATGGAAGGGTTTGTTTTGACCCAAAATGCTCCAAAATGAACCTACAATACTAAGCCACAAAAAAAAAGACACCCCAAATCTGGTATTTTTTTCAAGTTTTTTTAATTCTCCAAATCACCATATGGTGCAAGAGAAGAGCACTCAACTTTACTAAAAACCACCAAGATCTCTCATTTGGCAATAGATCAACCCTCAAATCTGAGAAAGGAATTTGCATGGCCATGGCTTTGATACCATGTAGGAGGTGAAGATTAGCTCAACACCCAAGACCACCTGCAAAAACAATGAAAACCTTCCACAAGAAAGTATGCAAGAAATGAGCTTGCTTGATAAGATCTATCAAATATGATGATAAGGTATGTTACAAAAGTGTACAATGACCTTGCTTATATAGACAAGGTGTGGTGAACTACCAAATGCAGAATATTAAATGACTCGTGTCATTATTAAATGACCTAGAACACTAGAATTAAATAAATTATAAAAGTTAAAAAGATAAGATAGGATAAGATCTTATCTAGACAACTAAGACTTCTATAAATATGCCTAGGACCTAAGTGGACTTAACATGTAAATAGGACTCACTAATTAACTAGTTTGATAAATTACCTATTTATACCAACAGTACCATATGACTCTTCACAAAGAGTGGTTCTCGTCTTACCGAGCTTATGATGGAGTAGAGGTATTCCTTGGTAACAACAATTTGCATCTAATTGCTAGCAATGGGAAGGTATAGTTGTGTTTCAATGATAGGAGAGTGAAAACTCCCAATGATGTTTTGTATGTTCTAGGACTTGTGAAAAAAAATATTTGTTGACATATAAGGCTTTTTTTATAATAAAGTCACCCTAGTCACTTAGTGGTGTATAATAAGAAATTATTAAGTTACTGTGAGTTACATCTCTCAAACTCTATATAAGGAGATGAACCCCTTTTGTAATGGACACTCTAATATCTCATAATATTTTATTGTGTTGTTTGTTTACCTCAAATGTACTCATAGCTCTCTTCTTAATATGATATCAAAGAAACACTATAAGCAAGTGTATTTTAGCCAAGTTACATGCCACATACAATCTGAAGAGCATGACGCCTGTAGTGCAAAAGGAAGTGAATCCCAATTGCATTGCAAGTACAAAAGAAAACCATGAGATCAAGGGAAAATCTGCAATTACTAGCCAAAAATCACCATCACAGGTTGAACACAAGAGAACACTCACAACCGGCAAGTTTCAAGAGACTAATCATAGGCAAGAAAACATGAATGCCATTGTGAGTTTGCAAACATCTAAGCAAGGTCATGGGCATTCCAAAGTTGCTCATCTCCACAAAAGTGGTTGAAATTTGCACGAAAATTGCAATTACGGCCAATTAAGGATTTGCACAAACTCTACTAATAGAATTAGTAATGAAAGTTTGTAGAAATCACCACATGGCTAGGGCATGCAAGTAGTACCGAAAAATCCAAGTAAAAATATGCATTAAAAAAATTAACTTTCCAAAAAAATCTTAAGGGTTTCCTGAGTAGAATGGCAATTCCATTATTTTTGGGGTTTGTTGAGTACAATGGAAATCCCATTATTTTTTAAGGTTTGTTGAGTAGAAGGCAGTGTTCCACAGGGTTTCGGAGATGGGGACGAGGGGATGGCAAGGGACGCGTTTTGGGGACGCGGGAGTGGGGGATCTAAGTTTGGGGGCAGCGGGGGAGCGGTGTGCTGAAATACTTATAGTACTTGAAAAATTAGTTATAAAAAGATGTATAACTGTAGAAGCCTAAGGAATAAGTAAAGTTTAAAGTTTAAACACATTGCAATGACTTCATTGAACTAGTGAACATTGAAAATCAAAATGAAAAAATACTTAATAGACATTGGAACGAGAACTAGATGTTTCATAATTTATAAGTAGATGTATCCCACGAGATGACATCTCTTTGAGGCATTCAGTCTAACAGTTCACGTGTCTTGCTCGTGCTTGCAATTTTTCAAGGTTTGACCCCTCCCTACCTGTGCGGCTGCAAGTGCAACGTTAATAAGAGCTTTGGACGGGTATGGACATCCAGCAAAGCATAAACAAAAATGAAACAAAAAAAAAACCCTCATACCTGTAACTTTCAATCGCCTGAACTCAGATGCCCACTCTCAGTCATGTAAACATTTAAACAACAAAATGAAAATAGAGGAAAAAGTCAAAGGCATGGTCGATTTAGCCTTTTAGACTTTTAAGAATACTTTAAAATTTAAAATTTATAAATTTTACTTTTGTTTTTAAAAAAAAAAAAATCATTTTTTATTGCATTTTTAAGGGGGACACTTGGAAGTTTCTTGCACTTTGGGGCACATCTGGAAGTCTCGGGGATGTCCAGAAGTCCCCTCAGAAGAGAGACGTCTCAGAGGCGGTGGAGAAACGAGGGGACGGCGGGGGAATGGCGAGGGGACATTTCCTTGACGCCTCTGAGTCTCAGAAACGACAAGATTTCCGGGGGGGACACGTCCCCTTGGAACACTAGTAGAAGGGTTATTTTTGGGGTTTCTTTTTCCAAGAATTAAAATTCCATTAGAAAAATATTTTGGTCTCAATTTCCACACCTAGAAAGTAAAAATTTAGATGCAACTAATGAATAAGAACTTATGGGGAGTAGTAAATGGGAATGAATCACCTACAATACTATTGGAAATTGTTCTTCTTGATGTCAAAGAAGGGAAGAGGAAGATCATAGTCGACTTCAAAGTTGTCATTGATGTCTTTGCCATTAAGATTATTGAAGACTTTAACCTCATGCCAGCATTGGACTTATGGCAGACTCTGAGACATTTATAAGAACATTTATTTTAATGTTAATGTGACCAACCCTAGAAGAACATTTATTATACTTTAATGTGTTGGCTGACATGCTAGTTTCTGGCACCCAAAACTGAAATTAAAAATTATAATGAAATGAGGCCGACCCCCTCATGTTAGCACCACCTTGTGGATTTAAAATAATTAAATTATGTTTAAATATGAGGCTGACTTTCTAGTGAAGGATCGCCTCCCTTGGTGAAAAGGCATTGGAGATGGTATTTAATAAAGGTGAGATGGAAATGATTTAGCAAGCAATGGAATGGATATTATTTGAATCTGAGCAGATGTAGAGCAGACCTAGAGCAAAAAAGTTATGAAGAGTATTTCAGATTTGTTTTGAAGAAAGTTGGAGCAGATTTTCAAGGAAAATATATGTTGAAAAAGGTGATATTAATTTTGTGAAGGAGAGTATATATGTTGATCTTATGAAGAAGGTTTAAATAATTATCATCCATTGAAGAAACTACAAGGTGAGATCTTTGGAGGTTGGTGCCTCTCAAACGAAGAGATTGGTGTCTCTTGCTAAGGTGGTGCTTAGCGGTGGGGATTGGTGTCTCCAATGGGTTGGTGCCTACAAAGAAGATTTGTAAAAGAATATTGATTTTGTTGTGACTAGATTTGGACAATAGATCCAAGCAGTCTCTTATCTATGGTTTTCTCCCGAAAGGGTTTCCACGTAAATCTTGTGTTCTTCTTGTCTTAGATCTTCCACGTTTGTTGTTGTTGTGGTTGATTAAGTTTTAAAAAAAGTAAAAGATAGTCTTATGCTGATTCACCCCCTCTCTCAATATAAGTGTGTGCTCATCAAATACAAATAGATTATTCGAATGGCAAAGCAGAAATGGTAAAGTCAAAGCTATTGCTAGTCTTGTTCTCTCAAATTCTAAGTTACATCACATAGATTTGAAAAAAATCATCCAAGAAAATCTGGAAAATATGAATAAATTGTTTGGAGCAAAAGTAGTTAATGCAAAGTTTGCTCTAAATCTTTAGTTATTTAGATTCAAGGTGGTTCACAAAGTCACTATGCCTAACCACATAAGCAATCTAAGATCTCTTGCTAGACAGCTTGCAAAAGTTAATGTTGTGATTGATGTAGAGGATGCCAAAGCCATTTGATTAATCTAATTGCCTTCTAAGTGTTGAGCTTTTAGCTCAAATAGGAACTTTTGCACAAGTTTAATACGATAGCTTGGAAGTGATTCAAGTTATTCTATTTTGCATTTCACTTCTAGTTAAAAAGTAAAAGTCTTTTATTTAGCTAATTAAGACTAATAAAATGTAGATATACAATAATGATTTAGACTTATCTTCCAACTCATTTTTTGCAAGAGATATGGAGCTTTTTCAATATTAGATTTTTTGCTAAATAGTATAAAGAAAGACACAAGATAGAAGAAATATATATAGTGACAAATACCGTGCAACTATTAGATGCACAATTTGTAGAGGTTTCCTTAAAAATATATTAAAGCAATGAAAAACTAATTTGAAGGTGTAATTATTTGTGTGTTTGTTTTACATTTCATAACTTGAGGTTCTAACTATTGTGTGTAATGACCACCTTATATTTTTTTCAATTTTTAACACAGTAATCTTCACCCGTTAG
This sequence comes from Sequoia sempervirens, assembly GCA_007258455.2. Classification (NCBI taxonomy): domain Eukaryota; kingdom Viridiplantae; phylum Streptophyta; class Pinopsida; order Cupressales; family Cupressaceae; genus Sequoia; species Sequoia sempervirens. The sequence continues at coordinate 600,753,029 of VDFB02270651.1, read as the reverse complement.
CGTTAGCATAATCAAATCAACTGCTGAAAGTAACCCTACGCCAAGAATGTTCAATCAAGACCAAAGATAGGTGAGGTGATATCATATGGCGTCGGGGATCATTAGTATCAAACTGAATGAAAGTACAATGCTAGAAAATGGGTTGACGGCTCAGCCAACCAATACTCAAGATATCAAATGTTGAAATGAAGGCCCAAGGCTTCCTTATATAATTTTGAGAAGATCCTCCAGAAGCTTCTAGAAAAGAAACCCTAATTTTCAAATTTGAACTGTCTTCTTTTCCCCCCAATTTGGGCGCCCCCTTTCTCAAGGTTTAATTTTCACTTTATTTTAAAATCTTCACTTCATAAAATGGGTGTCCCTTTCTCCAATTAATATTTTGAACTTTAGAATATAATAATTCACCTCAATGAGGTGTCCCCCCATAAAGACCACCTTTTAAAACAACTTAAAGTTCAATCACTAGGCTAAGGGGGGGTCAACAGTAAAATATAACATTAAAATATGACTTTATTTAAATAATCTGAACTTATCTCTCCAAATGCGCCCCAAAGCCAAAAATGAACAAGCCAACTGAACTAACTGAAGAAGAAAGCCGACTGTAATGAAAACCGCATGATCACTGCCAAAAATAGAATTTAATAAAAATAGTAAATGCATGTAATTGCTCGGAATGCCGAACCGAAACCACCAACGCGAAGCTCTCAAAAAACCCAGAAGGAATCCGCAATCCAAGTTCAACATTTCCAAGTGCAAGCTCCGCAAAAAGACAAAAACAGCCTCCAAGAAGTTTGGAAACCCTAATTCGAGCTTCTGCTTAGCCTACGAGTTTCCGGAAATAGGCTAAATCCAAATGAAGAGTGTAGGGCTAAATTGGGGACATTACAGGAAACCATACTCAGTCTCATGTATAGTTTTATCATTCATCACAAAGAGAGGATTATCATAACTTTCTTCAATACCCACTTCAAAGAGAGGATTGTCAAAAACTTGAAAGTCATCCCTTTCATCTTGTTGCTCCAAATCTACACATGCAACTTTTGATTTTCTTGTGACACTTTCTACATCAAACTCCTCCTGAAGACTATCAAGCTCTCCAATCACTTGCTCGATTTCTTCAACTCTTTGTGCATTCTCTTGCTCCTTGAAAAGTTTGAAGTCAGCAAACTGATCTTCTACCTCCGTTAGAGCCAATTGAGTATCTTCTAACATGCCCTTTGTTGATTCGAGCTCCAGAGTGAGCTCATCAACCTTTCTCTCACTTCCTTGGAAAGCACTAAAGGTCTTCTTTGCAAGTTCAATGGCATGATCTCGATCTTCAATCAAGTGCATGTACTCTGTCTTCAATGTCTCCAAGGAGTCTTTGATAAGTTGCAAATTGGGAAGAGCAACTTCATCCTTAACTCCTCTTCGTCTCTCTTCAAGCTGAGCCTTCCAGTAGAGCTCTTCAACCAAGCTATGTGTATCAAATCTAGATAGAGCTAGCACCTCATCTTCAACGGACACCTTGAATTTACCTTCCCACTCATAAGAATGCAAAGATGGTGAACTGCTGATAGGCTGCAAGAAAAAATCAGAACTTTGTTTCTTGCCTTTGCTGCCCTCATAGCTGCTCCAACATTCTTGTCTTTCACCACCAACTAGCAAAGACTATTCAATGTTATGAAGAGGATCATACTCCATAATTTCTTCGACCCTATGTTTGCAATCAGCTTCTTGAATGGGTAAATCAAATATGTATTTGAGAACATCAGCAAATCTTTCATCCTCAAAAGCCATAAGGTCTTCTAGCTCTTCTTCCTCCTCACTATCTCCTTGATCAAAGATTATGGCAGCCCCCAACTTGAACGAAAAATCATTGAACGCTATTCTAGAAGTTTCGAAAGCAACATGCTCCTCCTCAGTGGCTGCAACCAACTCAAAGGGATCATCATGGAGCTTTTCCGAGCAAGCTTCTTCATCAAAAACAACTTCTACTTCAATGGCCGCCTCATAGTTTGCAATGCAATCAAATTTTTGGTCTTCATCAAGATCAAACGGAAACTTATCCCACATAGGTTCTTTGTCATATCTTGTTTCCATCACACCCAGATCCCAAAGGCTAAAGGGTTGATTGTAATGATCAACAGGAAAGTACTCATCATGCTCTCCTTGGAATCTTGACTCGTGGAATAAGTCACCTCCCACTTCACTTAAACTGATATCTTCAAAAACATTTCTTTCCAATGGTTTGGTTTGCTGATCAAACCCAAGACCAACCATGTCACCACTGGAATGAAGTGAAAAATCTTCAATGCTAGCTGTTTTGAAAACTTCATCATCATTGTCTTCTATGGAACCATCATGACTAAGTATGTCGCTGATTTCTCCATGTGGAAATTCTTGGGAAGTCAGGACAGAAACAAGAGGGGAACTATCCTTCACCAAATCTTCAATAAGAGGAGATATAAACACATCGGAATCATCATCAGCAACATCACTAGTATTTCCTTCATCTTGCTCTAATTTCTTCAAGAGTGGCTTCAGTTTCTCCTCACATTGATTGAACAATTCTTTGATCAGCATAGCAGCAATAGGAGAATCCTTTTCTTCACGTTCATAGGCGTCTAAGAGGAGAGATTGAACATTTGGTGGAACTTCATCAGCCTCTTTAATAGTGAGAACAAGAATATTCTTTACTGCTGCAATAACATTCTCTTCTTGTTCGCTCCAAGTGGATATGAAGAGGTAGTGAAACAGGTGATAAATCTGATCTTGCATTTCCAAGTCTAATAGCAAGTTACTAGTTCTGAGAACTGAAAATGTCTTCAAGATAGCAACTCTTCTAGGAAATTGACTGCTACTGGTTTCATCAACATCTTGGAAACTTTCCACAATCCTATGAAGGATCTTCTTCATAGTTTCATCATCATAAGGCATCAATGGTGTTATAATCCTCATAACTTGACTAAGGCATGAAGTAACCAACAAACTAATTTCTTCATCTGGATGCCCTATCCAATAAGGATGAATAAAATGCATCCTTGCAGGGGATAATACCTTCACCATCTTTTCAACAAATGACTGCTAGACTTTGCTCAAACAATGTTCCAGTTCTAACAATACACTCACTTCTTCACCTCTTGTCTTACATTCTTCTTTGAGCCTTGTACCCTAGCAATGAGAGTGACCTTAAACTTCTTTCTTCTTGAAGCCATGTCAAATCCTGACTTCTCATGGTTCACGAACTTCAAAAAATGTAACATCTCTTAGGAACTTCGAAATCACGAACTTCGGTTTAACCTGGTGTAGAATCTGATTTCTTTGTCCTCATCATCCAGTGAACTACGATAACTTTCCGCGGGGATGGCCGAGGATCTTGGCTTTGATACCACTTGTAAACACCCCCTTATATTTTTTCCAATTTTTAACACATCAATCTTCACCGATTAGCGTTAGCATAATCAAATCAGCTGATGAAAGTAACCTTACGCCAAGAATGTTCACTCAAGACCCAAGATGGGTGAGGTGATATCATATGGCGCCGGGGATCATTAGTAACAAATTGAATGAAAGTACAATGCTGGAAATATAAATTATGCAATTCGACCACTTATTCAGCGGGAGTGGATTGACGGCTCAACCAATTAGCATATGAGAATGCAAGTACAAAAAGAAAGACGGCGAGGCCTGTCTCTTCCACCAATGGTGGGAATGAAAGCTTAAACAAGAAAGCAAATAAGGCGGCGAGACCAGCCTTCTTCCACTAATAGTGGGAATACAATAGAAATTTGCAGAAATATTAAAAAGCTGATCAGTACTATTGAATCAGCGTTACAATGTGAAATAAAATCTGCAAGAGCCAAGTATTAGAGATGTCCAAAGTGCTGCAAATGTTATAGAATGTCTCTCCAACTCCAAAAGACTCCCAACCATGAAAAACAAGCCCAAAAACTCCAAATACTAAAATCTGATATGACAAACCAGCAAGCACAAAACTCAGACCAGCAACTAGAAACCACACCAAAATGCTCCTAACTCACTCAATACATCACCAAATAACATGAAATCAGTTGCAAATGAAACCTAGGATGATGGCGACCAAGTCTAAGTGAACAAACTGCATCAAACACCCAACCACGAATTAAGCACAATTTCCAATGCAGTGACAGGCATGGTACAGCCTAGGTAAAGAGGCGACCTCCAAGATAAAATTCCAAACTCCATAAAAAATTCTCAAACTTTGCAGAATGGGATGCCTAGGTCATAGGAATCAAATGAGTGATTACCTAGAAGCACACAAAAAACACTCCAAGACTTATGAATGAAAATCACCTTCAACATTACAAACCAACAACCTGTAAAATTGAGAAAAACGTCAAAAGAGCTTCAAAAACTAATATCAATGATGCTCAATCTGCACTCCAGAGTGAAGCACAGTCTTCAGTGTATCCAGCTAGGTACTATCTCTCAAGCATGAAGACTGAAAGAAGAAACTAGGAGGTATGCATTCCTCGAAGCAAGCTCTAAAAATATTTCAGCAGCATAACAGTACAATAAGCAACAATGGATGATAAGAATGAAGCTAGCATTCCTATTTATAAATTTCTCCATCAATTCAATTCTCTTTCCCTCCAGTTAGGGCACCCACATGACATTCAAATCCAAATTCACCTTTTTCATATTTGCATTTCATTTAGCCATCTCACAAGTTGTCCTCTTTCTTGTAGTAATAAACTTTATCAAAATGCAAATGATCACTTAAGTTAGGCGTCCCAAATAATAAGTGAAATATTTAATAAAAAACACTTATCTCCTCTTCTTGGCGTCCACCAAGATATAAGTGAAAATAAACATTATAATCACTTAAATATTTTCCTCTTATGAAGTCATCCACTTTGCCTAGGAGATAATTTCACTTAAAATATTATTTTCATCAATATCAAACTTGTGAAAATAATCACCTCAAATGTTGGAGACCAAACTGAATAAATTGACTTGCCAAAAATAGCCACTGCACTGAATTGCTGCTAAAAATAGTACTGCCAAAAATAGTACTTACTAAAAATAGCATATTGCTAAAAATAGTAAGTTGTTCCAAACTCATTTTGACCACAAATCTGGCAGCTGTCATGACTTACTAAAAATAGTAAGTCCGGAAAAGTCCTTTGTTTCAGTTGCATGTCATATCATTGCGAAGCTTTTAGAAAACCCAAAAGGAATCCATAATCCAAATTGCAAAATGCCAACATGCAGGCCTACAAAACTACCAAGGTATCCGCTAGAAATGCATGTCATTATCTTGTCATGCATGTTACCTCATCTTGAAGCTCTCCAAAAACCCAAAAAACTCCACCCGACATGCGTCAGAACTCTTGCATGCAAGCCTTCAAAACCTCCTTTAAAAGTGGAAACCCTAATTTGAGCTTCAGACTAGCTTACAGGCTTCCGGAAATAGGCTATCAGACACAAAAGAGCGTATTGCTAAAATGGGGACATTACAAACAAGTTGTAGACAACTGTCGAATTATGAATGCTACAGTGCTGAAATGAAGAACCTCCTTTAAAATAGATGATGATCAGGATCAAGAAGACAAGAAACTGCATGAGTGCCCTCGACGACAATACTTGAACAATGATCAGATGGAAAACAAAGGAAAACATTTGGGTCAAAGATACAAATGCCAATAGTATGAAGAACCAATCAAGTGAAAATAGATCACCTCCACAAATAGGAATGCAAAAGTGTCCATATGGTAAATGCTCCATCTCACCAAAATGCATGGTAACAAACTACTACATCCACTTAGTACATAGGAACAAATACTGAATACATTATTACATAGATCACTCCAAAATGAAACCAAGGAAGCATTAGCACCAACAGTAGAAACCTCCTCCAAATGTTGACAAGGGAGAGCCAAGACAGGTCCACTGAAATTGTGTCATCAAGAATTGCATGAAGGAGAACAAAAAATATTTGAATGTGCACATGAAAGTACGCACAACTGAAAAAGGGTGTGCAAATCAAGACACACACATGAGGCAAGAATTAGTAGGATTCGATGTTGTCATGGAAGGGACACTCACTTGACAAAGGTGTGATGGAAAAACAAAGGCACTACACAACCCCCCCATGGCACTTTATAACATAGTGCGAGTACAAAAAGGCACAACAAGATGTGTGAAGATCTCCAACAAGTATGTACAACAATGACACTTTATCTCAATATGTCTACAAAAAAGAGTGCTCACAAAAGATGTCTACAATGCCGAAATAGGACAAAATGCTAGAAAGCATGTAGAACAACCTAAAACAAGTCATCCCACACAAACAAAAAGTTTTCAAGAGCCAAAATGTCCAAGTAATTCATTAGAATGTGAAAACACAAAAAACTAAATAAAATGTACTTGGGGCAAAATTTGAAAAAAGTGTATGGATAGTTGTGAAGAGCCTTGAAAGACCTTTCCAATGCCGTAAGAATCATGAAATAAAAGGAGAAACTGGTCAAAAGTAGTGAGGTTGGGATTGAAAATAGCACATTTGACTTTGATAGGTTGTAAAATGCACCAACAACAAAAAATGGTGATAAGGCACGCACTACTAGAAATTACATGGAACTAGCTTTTTGACGATGTCTCGTTCGCCCAATTTTGATACCATATGCCCAAGTTATGTCCAAAATAATAAAAAAACTACTCCTTTAGGGCACAAAGGGGGCTTGCTTGTGTTTGTATTGTTGGCGTCAATAGAATATGCATAGAATATTCCTCTAGCTGGAAAAAAATCCGATTGACCAAAAAACCAAAAATCATTGAGAAATGCCAAAAAAGTGCTGAAATATTCCAAAAGAGATTCTCTTCGCCGAATAGCATGCCAATGTCGGAAAACAAAAAAAAATCATTAGAACTGAGTTTGAAAGAAGTTAGAGAATCAGAGGTGAGGCTGAGTGGTTTAAAAGAAATGTCGAAAATTGAAAACAGGTTGTCAAGGGTTGTGTAGTTGTTGTCAGCGGGTACGAGTACCTGTTGGTGGGGCCACGTAAGGCTGTGCCCTGTGTTTGAGGCCACAGGCTTGGAAGCACAAGTACCGTGGGTACCAATAAAAGGCATCATCTCAAATGTTTTTTTTTCAATTTTCTTGGAATTTAAAAAATACTAGAATATAAAAAAAAACAACCCTTGCTTTTTTTCTTCAATTTTTGTCGTATGTACAACCATACAAGGGGCATACGGCCTTTGTATATTTTTTTGTTTGCCTTAGAAGCTCTTGACATCGACTATATGCAAATTTATAGTCAAATTTTGTTTGTTTGGCCTACTGAATGCAATGGTGAGGTCTGGTTTTCTCCAGCACGCACCAAAAAAATGTCAAAGCCCAAAACCTACAAAATTTTTATGAAGATTCCAAATTTTTCTCCTATAAACCTAATTGAAGAAAACTTTCAAAATTCAAGAAGGGTTTGTTGAATCCATGCTTTGATACCATGTTGGAATTTTGAAAAAAAATACACACAAGGTATGATCAAACAACAAATGAGAACATATTCCACACACAAGAGTTGCAAACAATGATTTGCTATTTCCTCAACAAGATTTTATTTTACTAGAGATGCTAAGAGCTCTCATTGAATTTACTCTATAATACAATGAAACAGAGTGGTTATAAGAGAAAAACCCTAAATGAGAAGAGATTAGATCATGACAAGTGTCATCATCACATGTGATGAAGTATAATGATCTAATAATAGCTCAAATAAATAAAAGAAAAAACACTCCTAAGTTTAGCATAAGTGCATAAAGTGAAATTAGCCTAATAATTAATTAAAAAATATTAGCTAATGAATGATTACTCTAACACAAAGGCAAGTATTTTAAGCTATCATACTAGTTAAAGCAGTGGGTTTATTACAAAATATTCTTGAACTTTGAAATGCTATTGTATCGGGGAGCAATGAGATGATGCATGCTACAACCCATTTGGTATCTGATGATAATGAAGATGCAATAATTGAACCTCCATTGTTAAGTGGCCAAGTGATCAATCCAATGTTACTTATAGTTAACACGACAAAGAAATTAGTGGTAGTGAATATGGAGATCCTTGGAAGGAATCTCATCAATACAATTGTTGATGGTGGGTTTGGTGTGAACGTACTTTTAGAAGACACTTGGAGAAGTCTGGGCAAGTCGATCATTCGGCCTCCAACTTTTCAATTAGTGGGTGCAAATCAATAGGGTATTAAGGTAGTTGGAGTTTTAATGGACCAAAAGGTAATTATCAGGGCCCAAACATTTTTGTTGAATATTGTACTTATTTCATTACAAAATAAAGCATACAACACATTGTTGGATCAAGATTGGTTGGTAGTAGCCAAATCTTACCACAATTGGAAAAATAATAAAATCTCCATTGAGAACTGCTGATGGGTGTTTTTATGACCGCACCAACATATAGAATAAAGTTTCCCTAAACGGCCACTCTATCCTCTCTTGAACAAAGTCTCCTACACGCTAAGATTGTGAGAAAGATCATGCATTTAACTCCAAGGTTCCTTCATGCAGTGGATAGTCTTAGTTGGCTTGATGTGATTTGCTGGTAATCTCAAGGGGGACTTATGTAATTGTTCAGCCTTCCAAGGTATGTCAATGTAGCACAGGTTTCCTAAACTAACCAGAGAAGTATTGAATTGAAATGGTTGCAGGGATTAGAAAAGCTATGATCTATTCTAAACACGGGACACGAAGATCAACTCTTGCAAACTTCAACCAAGCTTTGCTTTGCCTCACTTCGGACAACTTCCACAGAACCGGTGCAATCTTCAAAGGAGTAACTAGAGATATTTAGATCATGATTCAACATGCAGATACCATCACAACGACGCATACCAACATACAAACCGTAAAGGAAGTTAGGTCCACAATATTCGAGTTGACCACGCAAGGCGAACGCACCGTCAATGAGGTGGCTAGTGGTATGGATAAGCGAAGCTTGCTCAAATTAAACACCACATTCCACAACTGTCATCTACTTGCATGAATTGAAATCTACTTTACTCTAAGCTACTTTAAGATTTGATTGCGAATTAGAAGGATGAAGAAGCCTTTCTTGCTACTCACAACAAAAGATGAAACCACCATCAATGATAAATCTTTTTATTATGAGAGTGTTCACAACAACTTCTTACAAAGCTTTCAAAATTTAAAACTTTCCTTCCTCTTCAATCTATGCTGTACCCAACAATCTAAACTATCTCTAAGTTGTCTCTCTATCTTCCTAATCTAATCTAATGATTTACAAATGAGGGGGGATGCCCCCTTTTATAGTTAGCCAAATCCAGTGGATGGCTTAGATTCAATTACAATGAAGGGCTTAGATTGAGCCACATAAGCCCTAGTGAAGATTCTGCCCTAGAAACTGCCACAAAGAGGAGTGGGGTAATAAATGAGCACAGAATGCCCACTCCCTCCCTTTGACCACTATAAGCAATTAATGCCCACCATCTTCTAGAACATTCTCGTCCAAAGACGTGTTCCCACTGTTCTTCTCCTTGACTGCAAACTCTATGAATCTGGCCAACATAGCTTCAACCGGCATGGCAGGCACGTTCTCAATCTGAAACTTCAAGACTGCAACTTCTTTCTCCTGCTTGATGATGATTTTCCTCCTTGATGCCATTGTATTTTAGGTTGGGTGAAGTATGTGGGAAAACACTTTTACGGATCAGTAATAGAAGGGAATTCACTCTCAAGAAGAATTCCCTTACTTTGTCCTTCAATCCGTGCTACGGTTGTTCTTTAACTTTGAAGTGCTTGAGGATGATCTTTAACGCCTGGGCTTTCATTATTTCTCCATCCTAATCTTGAAGGATTTTCTTGTCCCAGTCTCTTATCACTTCCTACTTGCCACCTGCCTCCCTGAGTTAGGTGCACATTAGGTCTTTGTGGAGAAATTCCAACACTTAGCCATTTCTCCCAACATCTCCCTTCATGATTTGGGTGCAACTGAGACATTATGGAGGAGCTTGAAACAGTTAACTTTATCATCCAAGGTTGCAATGTCGTCTTGGAGTATTTGATCCATCACCCCAAGTCATCATGCCTCGGGCTCGGTGTTTGCCCTGCAAAACAAATAAAAAGAAGGGTATCAAAACACTTTACAATATAAATTCTCTTTACTTACCTGATATCCATGTTTTGATCTCCAAGGTTGATCTCTAGATCTGATAAAATTCATCATTTTTCTCTAGTACAACTTTGCTTTCTTCATAACTTTTCATCATGGGCACATTTAATAGTTGAGCAACAAATTTTCGTGACTTAGCTTTTCCTCCACCTCTCCACTTTGTCTTGGGCACAAATGAGAGGAGTTTATTCAATTTCCTCATACTTAGAGCAATTTTCAATCATCAAACCTCCTTATGGGTGCATTTGATATGTGTCTTGTGGATTTTGCATGCCTTAGCAATTTTTTGTGGTCCTGTTCTTCCTTGGGCATATATGACCCCTTGTGTCTTATGCTTCATCTTCGACGCCTTGGAGTTTCTCATGTAACTTCATTCATCTTGTGCCTTGTTCCTTAGGTGCATTTGAGAGGTCCTGTATCACATTCAACGCCTTAGAGATTTTCAAACCACCTTGGTCTTGTTTGGGCGCATTTGGATAGGTGTTTTGCCATTTCTCATTGTTGAATTATGGTAGCTTCGGTCAGATATAGAAATGATGATCATATGTGTGTGTATATATATGTCAGTATGTACTGACATATGTATACACACATATATATATATTTTAATTGTATACATTATCATTTATATCGGAATCTACTACATTCCAAGTATACTATCGATCTGCATTTAGAGGTTATTAACTGCAGATTAATAGCATTTCGTGTTTCATATAGGATCCCGATCAAGCATCATTATCGGTAATCATTTCCAGATTGGATATAATTTATTTGTGCAAAATAAAATCATATCGAACTTAGTAAGCATTTATGTTTATTAAGTAACTAACTCCAATTTAATGATTAGGTGTTTAGTTAGTCGAATTGGCACAATCCAAGAGACACGTCCCATGAGTAGACATGCCTCCACTTTGTGGAGACATGTCCACTCATAGAATGTGTCTCCCATTTGATACTTAATGCAGATCCGATCTACATTTGAAGTCATCGAAATCAATAAATGTTCTGCTCTTGTAGATCGAATACCACTAAGAAACTTTCAGACTTGTGAATTCATGATCAGTATTTTAATATTGATTTGGCAATCAACTTCAGATTTATCAAGTTCAATATTCTGACTATAATCTGAAAGAAATTTAATCTCATCAACATGGTATCAGAGCCACGTTAAGGAAGATCCGATTAAATTTAAGATATCAGATTTGTCTAAGTAACATAACAGAAGGTGGCGAACTTCATTAAGGCATTTGGGTGAACTCAGAAATCATCACGAAGAAGATTGAATTATGTCTGGATTTTGAATCGAAGAATCTGAGGACATAAACTCTCAGACTTCCAGAGTCATTCTCGGACGAAAACTCTGATTGCCCATTTGCAGTGATAATCCCAGAATTCAGGGCATTCCATATTCTTTGTTTGATTCATTTGGACAGGGCTTGGGATTATCATCGGTGTTGATCATAATCACTAACGGGAATCATCATTGATTCATATTGATCACTGATATTTAATTTATCGTGGCTTATCCAGGACCCGATATCGGGCATTTCTTATCGGGCATTCCCTTTATCATTGGTCATTTAGGGAGAATACGGTGAAGGAAAGGCACAACTTCCTAGACGAAGTCTCCAGCGGTACATTGAGAGATACGAAGCTCTCCCGATACCACCCAGGCATTCGATGTGGAACTATTGGAAAAGCATTTTTAATAGAGGAAATATTATCGATGACATCTGGTAAACACACTAGCGACAACACAATACCAGCCATCGGAAACTCCTGAAGAAATCGAGTAAAGAACCATTGCATTGAAGCTTGCATCGCCTACCATTCGGTGAATGAGTTTGTCGCACGACTCCAAGCAGTGCACAGATGTGAAGTCTCTAGCCGCATCTGCCAATCATCGAGATTCCATCCCTGATCGGGCTTCGTAGTAGTATTGAACTCACGCGCTTACCAGCAGGTCGGGTGTTGCTTTAGGCTGCCGTGACATAGTGGCATTATGTGGTGCCATAGACGCTAACCCTGTATACAACACCTGAGTATCGAATCATTAATTTAGTGTTTATTCTCATGGTCGGTGCTCTTACAATCAGTGCGGGAGTTCCGTCGGTATGTAATACTCTGTAAAATCCCTGATGCATGGTAATTGATAATATTGAAGAATCATATCTAGACATTTAAACATTATCGGTGATAGACATTGGCGGAAGTTTGTGAATGAAACATCCGTCAACACTATTCCTAGCCTAGCGGAAAGTTGACGGCATAGTTCTTCATGCTACATTTCCGTCAACTTTCAACATTAGTATATGCCGTCAAGAGAAGTCCTTCAATGTTGAGAGTCGTCGATATCATTGTTGAGAATGGGCCCTGCAAACAATGAGACTTCCCGTGATCCCTCGAGTAATCTCCGCTCTGCCTTGATCTCCCATGTGGTGAAGAATTAATGTCGACTCCTTGAGAAATTGCCATGGCTACCCTTCATGAAGAATTTGTCTACTTCAAATGTAGCTGACATCTTTGAGGAATGGGAATATCGCATTATTTGTGCTCTGTTCGATTGTTGAAGACATCTCTTGATGCTTCCTCTGTCGTGAAGGGGACGAAATGTGAAATGTGATTCGCGCCCAGCCTTTTCGTCTGTTGCTTGTTCCCGTCGGGCTTAATGATGTCTCCTGGATCAGTTCTTGTGCATGGGCAGTATTAAATTGTATATCTTTCGGACTGGTGCAGGCTTCAGGAGTCATTGGTTTTGTGTGACGCCACTGCTAAGGGCGGAGCATATCGCCCTATTGAGATCTAATACTCCCTGGGAGTGTGCGTGCTTACCTGTATTTGTTGTTGGAGATAATAATCTACTGTTGGCTTATTCACTACATATCTCTGCCCAAAACATCTGGTGGAGAACACGTTTTTTTAAGAAGGAACTTCTACTTATGTGAAATATGTAAGAAGCAACTGCTGCTTATCAGCATTCAAGAATAAAAAATTGATACAGATCCCAGGAAAAGTGTAGACCTGAAGAGGAGTGTCTAATTTTTGAGAGATAAGTATTTGTTTCTTTTTGTCATTTATATTTTATGTGAAACTGGGATAAGATAATTGAATCATATTTTATGTTGTCTTGTCATCGAGTTTATTCAGATTAGATGATGATCTTACACAATGTTCCAGTCCTGTGAAGATTTCAACTCCAATGTTGTGTGATCTGTTGCAATCGAAGACAAGAGTCTGCATTGAGAGCAGCAGCGATCGACGCCACTGTAAAGGGCGGAGAGAGCAGATATTGTGATCATTAATCGATCCCTCAGTTTCTGCGTACAGAATTCTGGCTTCATTAAGATAAGTACTGCATGGTTGAATAATGATAATTAATGCTATAACATTGACAGAGTATGTTTCTAGCAGTGGTATTTCTCTTTGAAATAGTTAAGTTATATGAACTATTAGTAATCTATTCTTAATGTGCAAGAGATTGCTTTCAAGAGAAGAAGAGAATGGAGACACTGCTTGCAGCCATGAGCCCAAATGAATGGCTGAAGACATCTCTTCGAAGAGGAAGAATTTAACCTTCAGAAGGAGTTTTTGTAACTCACTGAAGAAGTGAAGATTACTGTATTGCAAAGTTAGGTGCTAAATGCTTAGAAGATCCCTTCAGCTGCTAAGATCAGAATTGCTCTAGACTGTCATCTGGATTTGACATTGGTAGCTCCGTAAACCTATTCAGAATAGAGTAATCTGGGATGAGGTTGAAGAGGGCAGCCCTGAATCTCTACAGAGGTGTGCGTTGGAAACCATTTCTCTAAAGCAAGTGTTGCAGGCAATCTTGGACGATGAGGTCAGGAGGTTGATGCAAGTGCTTGAAGATTCAGAGGAAGCCCACTGAACCTAAAGAAGATGATTGAAAAAGTACCTCTGGATGTTGTTT